>CM032393.1:14394826-14994826 GCA_019049475.1 Eueides isabella | reverse complement strand
TGAAGTAACGACTTCCTGTATGAAATAACGGCCGCAAATAACCGTTATTGCTCAATGGTTGGACGTCGTATTTGTGTAGAGCTAATTTTAGTTAATGATTGTTCTAGCTACTTTGTTTAAATTCGTTACTAAATAAATTATCTTTTATATATATATATATATATATATATATATATATATATATATATATATATATATATATATATATATATATATATATATATATATATATATATATATATATATATATATATAAAACTCACGAGCAATGGAAATATTTATTACAATTAACTATAGTTAATACTATAAAACTTTTTCGCAAAGTTTGCATTTGAAAACTATACAATATTGAAAACATCGTAGGAACTATGAAACTTTATTCATTTCACTTACATTTGAATAGAGGAAATGCATACTGTAGAGCGTCGTATCAAAGTGATACTGAACATGTTGGCACTGTTAAAGGGGCATAACCCTTCATTTATACTTGCCTGTAAAAAAATACGACAGTATTAATATTATAATATCTTTGTGTTTCGCGATTGTTATACATTACAGGTGAAACTTTTTTTTAGGAAAAAAAATTAAATTAAGTTTTAACAGATTAATTTCCTATATTTGTTTTTAAACATTTTCACCACCTGGGACCAACTTTTAAAAAAAATAAAGTTTCAAACCAGACGACCAGATAGAGAAAGCTCATTCTGTAAGAAACCAGAGCAGTGCGCGAGGCAATTAAGAAATCTTTTGCGGTAGTTTGATATAATTATTATGTCAAATAACAAACGAATACCACCTCAGTCTCCACGTGACCACGGTCTTCTGTAAAGTGTTTGAAACTTTCGGTTTTCAAAAAAGTTTGAAAACGAATACACGCGATTAATCCGTTTAAGTTCTTTTCAATTAATATTTATAAAATATTTTAAATATTAGTATTTTGTACGTCCTAGATTTCTTAAAAAAAAAATAGTGTTTCATAGGTTTTAATAGGCGTTATTCACGATAACTTAATATGGAGTGTTACTACAATGTGTAGAAAGGTAAAAAAAACTTTGTACTTCCTATGAAAGTGCATAGCAATAATACTTTATTTAAGCAATATTTTATATTTCTTTAGTAAAACTATAGCAGCATAGGCAGAGAGAACCTGTGAACCTAGTGTTAAGATACTTATTTCTTTTTAAGACACCTACTTTTTCCCCATTTCGGACGCATTCTGCGATAAGTAGGACTTATTTACCAGAGCGTAGTATTAAATTGTTTAATATTTGATTTCTTTGAGTAGATAACTACCCAACAACCTGTCGCTTTTATAATCTCACTTTGCCCCAACACCCCAACACGTTATATAGCCTTATATTTATAATTATTTATTCTTCAAAAGCTTTACGTTTCTTTTTATAAACATATTTATTTCTTAGACCGCAAGCAGTATCTAAGTAAGCAAAAAATAGAGAACAGAGTGTTGCGTCACTAAATTCTAATTATTTTTTTACAGAAATGGGTTATGCTACTTTCACATTGGCTGCATGATTAACATAAAGCAAATGTATGCTAATGCAACAGTTAGAGTAAATTTGTAGATCAGTTAACTATTAAACGTTGGTTAAGTTCGATTTCACAGTATTATTTTACATACATACATATACTTTTAAATAGTGATAGTAATATCAAAATTTGAACTAAAACAATATTTAAATTTTTTGTATATTAGATAATTATTTGATGTCATAAAAGTTCATATTGAGATGAAACCACATATTAAACTCTCGGATCCTTAGAGACAAAATGAAGCTTTTAAAACAAAGCAATCAAAAAATATGTGTATTTGCATCGCTCTTGCTGCTTTTTCGCATGAAATTCGTAATGTAGTCAAAATCTGGGATACTTTCCGTAAATGTACTCCTTCTACCCACTTGTAAACCTTGCTCAATTAATTCAAAAAGCTATTTGCAGTTTCTTTTACAAAGACAATAAAAATAATCCCTATGAAAAAAATAGGATCAATATAACAATTTAAATATTATTTTCATCAACAATATTTATTTAAAAAATAAATCAAATTTAAATAAGTCACTTAGAAAATGTTCAATTCAGTACTTTTGTGGCTTTTCAAGTCCCAGTTGAGCGCTTATAACCTAACCAATGTGAAGTTGAATGGTGAAAACACGAAAGAGATTGATCGTTGAAGCTAAGATAGCAATCTTTTAAATGATTTAAGTGGAAACAGGAATTTCGTTCCACAGTCGTTTTAAAGACATTATGGACACTAACATAGTACTGTTAAATTAGACTGGGTAAAATATATATGTAAAATTTAGTTTATTTATGAAACTAGTGTAAATACACTTTGTATTTATGCATTATTTTATGAGTTGTAGATTCAAATGCTATATTGTAGTAAGAATACTTTTGTTCCTAGTCAGGTTATTGTTAACAATGATATGTTTCTATATTAAATTTGGAGTAACATTCGATTGAAAAGATCTTTTATTTAATTTTATACATTTTTGAAAACCAGACCTTTAGAACACTTTACAGTATTACGTGGTCACGGGTAGACTGACAGACAAGACGATAATTCCATTTAAAATTGTTTCATATAAAACTATTTTAATAAGTGAAATGGAGGTTGCCGTAGGGAACAAGTATGTGACTGTAAACGTGACAGGTTATGGGTTCAATTCTCACTCGACGAAATTAAATATTTTCATTAAAAAGGCAAAGCGCGGCGTTGAGTTCCAGCGCTCAATACGCAATGCTTAAAAAATGTGTTAAAAGGTAACGGAGTTTTAAGTTAAGGTTTAAAAATTTCCACTATCAATCCTGCCATATGCGGGAAAGAGCGTGAAAACCCAATCGGTTCACTCAAATCTATTTTATTCCAAATCCCATAGAAACACTTTACAGTACTACAGTTTAGTGAAAGCAATAGTTTGAATTATATATTGTGTAAAGTAGATTCTCTGTTAACTATTAAATGCTTATAATATGTATATTGTATTTTGCTTCGTGTTACTTGGAAAGGAAATTAAGTCGTATTTGGAAGTGCTCTACCGTCTACGCTTTACAAAATTAGTGTTTATTACGTTGAATAAAATTAGTGTTAATTACATGTGTTTGAACTTTCATATATTGAATATATATTTTTTTGAAAAAACGTGTTTTTTATAGAATTTCGATGATAGTTTCGAACGGTTGACCAGTTTTTAAGGGGCGTGGGTTCAAATCATGCTACTTTAATTTTTTTTATACGTTTTCTAATTCTTATTCGAAGTTGTTAACTGAATTATTGTACAAAACTGCTTTCAAACTCCAAATTATTTTTTCATATCGTTTACTTAACGTTAACTTTGGAAGAGACCCTTTATAATTCCACCAGACTTAATAAGCTTTAATAAGCTTTATATCATTTGAAATACAGATATTGTCGTCTCCCTTTCTAAATAACTAATAGTGCTGAAAATTCTTTTTATTTCTTTGAAATAACAAAAATATTTTTATTTAGTCGTAAATTGTTTCAACTTATTTTTTTTTTTCTTTCAGCTTCACGCTGTATCCCGCACTAGGCAGGGTAGGCAGAGGGAACGGAAGTGAAACCTAGTGTTATGACACTCCGTTCCACTTCCGTTCCCCACTTTCCGAATTTGAGGCATTGCGTGTTGAGTGGCGGAACTCAACGCCGCGCTTTGCCTTGTTACCAGAGCGAAGAAATGAAACATGAAATATTTCAATTGAAAATATTAAATATTTCATTTCCTCGACTGGGGATCGAACCCAGAACCTGTCGGTTACAGTCACACTCTTGTGCCGCTGCGCCACGACAGGCCTCAGTCTTGTTTCAACTTATTTTCCCATAAACATTTCCGTTTAGCATTTTTTTGTTTAATTGTTGTGACATTGCGTGTTGAGTGGCGGAACTTAACGCCGCGCCTTGTCCCGTTATCAAAACAAATAAATATATGAAAATAATATTTTTTTGATTTGTTTGAGTAGAAATTGAGCCTATATCCTTTTGATATTTACAGTACTACACTTGTAACGCAAGAAGAAAATAATCTTAAAAGTATTTACAAATTCCAGAATATTAAAGCCTTGAAAGCCTCAAATTTATGTGAAATAAAAGAAAAATAACAAAATATTAGAACTCCAGTACACATTGTCCCTTTACTAAGGCTTAGAGACCGTTGCGGGCAAGTTTTAATGGATTATTAAAATTAGACGAGAAAATGTGATTGTGATTACTCTAACAGTGCCGAGCCCTTGTGGTGTATTTTATTTATTTATGCCTGAATTTAAATTTGAATCAGTTAAATTTTGATGACATGTTAGTTATTTATGTCATGTTAACACGCTTTTTCACGCTAAATTGGCGGCACATTGTTTTGACTATATCAGAACTTTAAAAAATCTGTTTACCAACATAGTATTATGAAGTCTAACATGGCGTAGAGGCGGAAGTGTGTGACTGTAAGCGCCGCAGGTTGGGGTTCTATCCCCACTCAAGGAAAAAAAAATATTTTCTTATTCTATCTCTACTATTTATTTTAAATTTTTAATGCTTTTAATTTTTAAAGGTTCGATCCCCAGTCGAGGAAATGAAATATTTAATATTTTCAATTTAAATATTTAATGTTTCATTTCTTCGCTCTGGTAATGCATGTATGCCTCAAATTCGGCGGAAAGTGGGAAACGGAAGTGGAACGGAATGTCTTTACACTAGGTTCCCGGGTTCCCTCTGCCTACTCTGCCTCGTGTGGAATACAGCGTGAAGCTGAAAAAAAAGAAAAAGAGAAAAAAAATCAAGTTTTGTTATGGTTCTACACTTTGTTTTATGTACTATTTTTTTTACAGAATTATTCTTATCTGGAGCCTGACTTGGCACAGTGGCACAACCGTGTGATTGTAAACTCGACAGGCTATGGATTTGATACCAAATCGAAGGTTATATTTTTTAATTTTCATTCCTCGCTTTGGTAACGAGGCAAAGGCGTTGAGTTCCACACAGACTAAATTCCCGCTTTAAGGCTTTGAAGAAAATAGGATATTTTCAATTCCTCACTCTGGTATGATGAAGATATAGAGCAAAGTTACACTTCGCTAGGTAATACCTCAATTGACAAAAGGTACATCATATATTATATTCGATATAACCTAAAAGTAATCTCACAATAACCGCAATATTAGCGCGAGGCCTTATTAAAATTTATGACTAGTTTTCCAGCTCAGATTTGGTTCGCGATAAAATTACAAAAGTATACCACTCCCCGAGGAGACGGTCGGTACGTGAATATATAGACATGCTTATTATTACTATGTAAATATGTTAGACGTTTATTATTATTATGAGGAATAAATTAGATCGTCATTTGCATTTTGTATTAAGTACGTTATATGTAAATCTATAGTTTTATCACTGGTAAAAGTCTTTTCACACTGGTAAGTTCCCAAGTTTCCTTTGACTATGCTTCAGGTTCCCTGTAGGTTCCTTTTGACTCCCGCTACGGGATACAACTAAATACATTATCTTATTCTATTAAAGGCCGTCGTGGCTTAGAGTCACAAATGTGATGTGTATGTACGTGATGATTGTGGATTCGGTTCCCATTCAATTTTTTTTTTCATTTATTTCATATAGTAAAATAGGTAAAGTGCAGCGTTAAGTTTCGCCACCAACTCCGCCATACAATGCCTCAAGATGGAAAAAATTATAACAGAATGTCTTATCACTAGGTTTCACTATATGCAGGATACATGAGACTAAAAAAATATTCTGGAGTCATTTCATGTCCATTCTAACTACAGACCGAGTTCAAAGCCACACAATGTATACTAAAACATTGTGTGGCGTTGAACTTCTCCTTCTAACAATATTTCTATAGTCATTATGATTTTTATTATTTAATTCCGCACTTTACACAATTATTACCAATATGGGTTAATACTATGACATATAAAACGGCCCAGCGTGTGAACTCCATACTGATTAGGGGAAAAGAAATATTTAATCGTAATAAGGCAAAGCGCGGCGTTGAGTTCCGCCACTCAACACGCAATGCCTCAAATTCGGCGGAAAGTGGGGAACGGAGTGTCATAACACTAGGTTTCACTTCCGTTCCCTCTGCCTACCCTGCCTAGTGCAGGATAAAGCGTGAAGCTGAAAAAATGCTACCTATATATATATATATATATATATATATATATATATAATATATATATATATATATATATATATATATATATATATATATATATATATATATATATATATATATATATATATATATATATATATATATATATATATATATATATATATATATATATATATATATATATATATATATATATATATATATATATATATATATATATATATATATATATATATATATATATATATATATATATATATATATATATATATATATATATATATATATATATATATATATATATATATATATATATATATATATATATATATATATATATATATATATATATATATATATATATATATATATATATATATATATATAAGGGATTATACATATATTTAATTTGTTCAAGACTAGAAACAAATACTTTTATAAATATGACAGTAGTACCAAACTGACTTTAGGGACTTATTTATAAGCCCAGTCACCTGCGATGGATCTTAACTCTAGTAAATAATATTTTAAAGCTTCCATTTCAGTTTAAAGTAATATATTTCTATATATTTTTGGAAAACCGACGTTTTCAACATTTTACAGTAATCCGTAATCACTTACAGTAGAAAAGACACTTAATCTGGTTACAATTGTTTCATTTAAAAATGTACAATAATCGACAAAATCAAAGATTTTATTATTTTTCGGTTGGTAAATGCATATTTTGTAAGTAATGAGTTGTATAATATTGTAGTTTGACACTTTATTATTCACCTTTTTGTTTTACGCTGTATCACGCATATAAAGTACATAGAGAAAACGTGGGAAGCAAATGTTAAAGTACTCTCCGTTCGTATTAAAATACTTCCGTTCTCCGCTTTCAGCTGAATTATGTAGGCATTGCGTGCTAAGTATTGAATAGTTCGTTTCCTTGAGTGGAGATCGAGCCCAAAACCTTCGCACTTACAGTCGCACGCTGGCCACTACGCCATAATCGGTTCGGTTAATAAACTATAGCACAAAAATATTTGAGGCTTGTCGTGGCGCAGTGGCACAAGCGTGTGACTGTAACCGACAGGTTGTGGGTTCGATCCTCGCTCGAGGAAATGAAATATTTAATTATTTTCAATTTAAATATTTAATGTTTGCATTTCTTCGCTCTGGTACAAGGCAAAACACAAATTCGGCGGAAAGTAGGGAACGAAAGTGGAACGAAGTGTCTAAACACTAGGTTCCCATGTTACCTCTGCCTACCCTGCCATGTGCGGGTACAGCGTGAAGCTGAGAGAGAGAGAGACAAAAATATTTATCTCATTACATATGAGTACTTCCTGAGATTACCACGTCCAAACAAACAAACTCTACAGCTATGTAATACATAATAATAATGATGATTTTAATACTAAATTCTAAAGATCTGTACATATTTTTTTATGTTTAGTTTAAGTATACACCTGTGAAAAGGCTAGATATAAATTTTGGTTTACCATCGCCTCCCAAGAGCGCGACATTTGCATTTCTACCATCGCGCGTCGGATGCAAGAGGATGAATAACGTTTCTTTGTTCGCTATACAGGAATAATGTGAAACGTTTATTTTTATTTAAAGCCATAGATTATAAATATTTGAGCAAAATTAAAAATATATGTATATAATGTAGGGAACGGACTGTAGTGTCTTTACACTATGTTCCCAAGTTCCCTTTTCCACGTCCTCGTTCCCTCAGATACCGAGTATTGGTGAAAGAGATATACAACATGAATGTCAAAATTTTCCGCCTTTTTAGTTTTTCCTTACATTTTGAGCTGTATATAACTTTGTTGGTGTATATATATGTTACACGGTCTTTTCTATCTGTACTTCAATACTTGTTTTATTGGTGTTTTTATATTTTCTTGATGTTTTTAAATCGTTTTGTAAAAACTTTGGAAGACCTAGAGGGGGCTGAAGATCTTTTTTTAACTTTCATTTGGAGTTCTTTCCAGAAGCCATGCGGTCTTCGCGATTATATTTTTCTTGTAAGTTTGTTATGTAACATTTTCCCGCTAGTGTACGTATCACGTCTGTTCTTTGTGGGAAAGATGTACATAATTGTACCATATTTTTGTAACTTTTTTTTTTTTTAAAAGCTATATACATTCGATAAGAACATATAGCTAATTAGGCAGCAAGCAAAAGGCGCTGGTTCCAATATCGCTATCAACATTTTATGCATTTCAATATTAACATTTTCTCATAAGATTTTCCACTCTTAGAGTTAAAACTATAATCCTTTCTGTATCTTAAATTTCAACCTCACCATTTCAACAAGCTTTCAATAAATTATGCAAAATCCACCAGCACATTTAATTCACAATTTAATTCGACAGATCAAGTCTGGCTGTGCATCTAAATTCGATATCCTCTAAAGCAGCTGCCTTACAACTACGTTTCTATTCACACTTAGCTCAGTTCACTTATAACGGAGTGGCGGTCTCGAGTAAAGCGTAATTGAAACTACTCGGTGCATGTAAAATGAAAGTTACGCTCGGAGAATTCATAGAATCTTTTCAATTTTAATATGTTGTTGTAGACCTGATAACCCATATCTGGTCTTTTTTTTAGTTTTTTTCACTCTGGTAACAGGATTTAGCGAGGCGTTGTAAAAAAATATTAACGTTACGTTAAATATATGATAGAATTATTTCACGTATACCTTATATTATTTCAAGAAAGGATGAAAATAATACCCTAAAGGACTATTGCTCTACCTTTGTCACTATTTATGAAATATTAAAAATAAACATTTATTTGTGAAGCTATTATATTAAACCCTGTTATATGTATTTTGGGAATTCAATTTCGTTGAAGAAATTGATATTGATATTATAATGTTGTAGTCCAATAGTATATTGATTGATAAGGGAAAGTTCTGGGTTTGAATCTTGGTCTATGCCAATGTGGGAAGGTCAGTTCACGCCGCCGGTTATCGGTATACCTGGTTGAAAACCAGCTCTTGGCCGTCCTTGGCTTGGCTCTCCGTAGAAAAAGAATATTTCCAGATGTTCCTGCCTCTACAGTTGAGCGATTCTTCAAGCTATCATATTAATTGAATTAAGCTTTTTTATTTTTTATTTATTTACATATTTTTTAAACTTACACTGTATTCTGCATATAGGGGAGGTAGGCAGAACTTGGGAGCATAGTGTTAAGATAATCCATTTCTTCCGATTAAGACACTTCCGCTCCCCATTTTTCATCAAGCTCAAAGCTCGCAACTTTGCCTCGTTATTAGAGCGTAGAAACAAAAATGTTAAACATTTCATTTCCTCTATGGGGATCAACTACCAATCTGTCGTCCATGACAAGAAAGTGGTAAAATTTTACCTAATTTGGAAGATCAGGCATCTTCAAAATTTCACCACGCTATACAATTTTAACAAATATCAAAATAACTTTCAAGGGGAACATAAGGGTAGTCTTATACCTCATACGTCGTTAACTAGTTATTTCGAGAGTAAGGTTCCGAACATGACACGCAAGCGACGTCCTGTTATTACTTCCCGAAAACTGTTACGTTGACAACGCTTAATTGGAATTAAGATTGAGGAAAGCCGAGTGATTTTGTTTGTTAAGAAAACTATTGATTTTGATGCAAGTTAGATTATTCTCGTGATTTAATATGGAATTAAATATTAGATAAAAAGGCATGTCGTGGCACAAGCTTGTGACTATAAACGGAATGGAGTGTCTTTACACTAGGTTCCCAAGTTCCTTTCCTACCCTGCCATGTGCGGGTTAAGCGTGAAGCTGAGTGACTGAGTATTACAAATTTTGAAGATCGTCGTAGTGTATAGCACAAGTTACAGTCAGATATAGGGTTAGGTTATCCAGTGAACTTTTTTTTATTGGATTTTTCTGTTTCTCGCTTAGGTAATAAGACAAAGCGTGACTAAAAAATGTATAAATAAATAAAATAGAAAATATGTTTTAGCTTACCTCCATAACTTCCATTTACTTAAAAACTATAAACATCATTATTTTTTTTTTTTTTTTATATTTTATATATTTTTAATATATTTTGTTAAATACATGTATGTATGTGTGTATATTTATTTATATCCGTATGTATAAGTGTATATTCATAACTATATATAAATGTGTGTGTGTTTGTGTGTACAGATAGACTTACTTTACTTTATTTTGACGAGGTAGTCCAGATTTTTTAAGGCCTGTCGTGGCGCAGCGGCACTAACTTGTGACTGTAACCGATGTTGTGGGTTACAGTCACACGTTTGTGGGTCTCGATTGTGGGTTCAATTCACACTCGCGGAAATGAAAAAAATAATATTTTCAATTTAAATATTTAACGTTTTTTTATATTTCTTCGTACAAGGCAAAACGCGGCGTTGAGTTCTGCCACCCAACACGCTATGCCTCAAAATTTCGGCGGATAGTGAGGATCGGAAGTAGAAAGGTGTGTCTTAACACTAGGTTCCCAAGTTCCCTCTGCCTACCCTGCCATGTGCGGAATATAGCGTGAAGCTGAGAGAACTTTACTTTATTTTGACAAGGTAGTCTAAATTTTTATACGTTTTCAAAAAATAATCATATAATAATATATTAATTAAACTTATGCACCTATATCTTAAATAAATATACATACTAATCACACCCACGACAGCTTGCCGCTACCGTAGCTATTGTCTTCTTGTGAATAACCGGATTACGTATACCTGCTTAACGAGAACGGAGTGAACTAACTAAATTGTACGAACGTGTACGATCTTAGCGTTAATCCTAATACTAGTTGTGGTGTTTAGTTTTGCTTGTGTTTTAATATAATATATTTAGAAAAATTAAATTTTGGACGTATTAATGTGTATTGAAGAGGTGATGATGGTTGTGGGTCAATATCACTTGACGTAAGTCAAATAGAAAGATCTGGTTACATACTTAATATTAGGTTCCCAAGTTTCCCTAAAGATATAGTCGGTTAATCAAAGTGTGGATTTAGTGAACTAACACACCTTCCCTTTAATAGTCTCTTAATTATATATATATATATATATATATATATATATATATATATATATATATATATATATATATATATATATATATATATATATATATATATATATATATATATATATATATATATATATATATATATATAAAATAAGTAATTCTTAGCTACTATTACTACGTGTAAAGTGTTATTCCATATTAAGGAAAGAAAAATATAAAATTTAAAAACCATAACTTACCCGAAATCCGCTACGTTTGAATTTTTATACGTTTTTTTAAATTTGTATAATTCTTACCTGTTTTATAAAAGTCAGTAAACAATAAAAAAAATATCTTTACAAGTACTTTTCTAAATTATAGGGGCTAGTTAAAATAAGTTACAATTGGCATTTGCTTTTCTATTCTTTTTAAGAAGTATATAAACACTACATTCTCTTTGTCTTCTCTATCGTAAACGGGATATAGCGTGAACCCAAAAAATATGTTTCATGGAAAAAACGTGTGTTTTCTTACGGGTAATATTACTTAATCTATATTTTGGGTAGCCATAAAAGTGCGACAGCGAAAAGGTCTTGAATAAATAAACGACGCTCTGCAAGTCTCTAAGGATTTCAACATATACGAAAAACAAGCTCAGATTTTCTGTTCTAGCATTTGTTAATATTATAGTTTAATCATAGTTAATGTTGAGGAAACGGAGAGATTACTTATAGTTACATAGGTAGGAAGAGTGTTACAGTAACTTAGATGCGTTTGATTTTAGCACTTTGGTCACAAAATATTCGGTGTTCAGTTACGCCTTTATAATGAACTATTAATTGCCAAAACGTAACTAAACTCAGTTGACGACTACAGTAGTATATCATGTTACTGATACACAATATTTTAATTTAAATTATTTTAAAAACGACGAATTCACAAGTTGTCGCTCTGCCTATAGCCATACGCATTGATCTGTACATTTATATATTAATCAATGAATAAACGCTATATATTAAAAGCGTACTAATTAAGTGGGTTTTGAAATGCAAATTCACCCACATTTGAAACCGCGGTTTGTGAATCACTCGAAATGGTCGCGACACGCACGTTCATCTATATCAGTGCATTAGGCTATGAGACGGTGGTAAATATATATAAATACATATTAATTATGAATAATCTGTTTTTAAAAGTAAATAGCTATTTAAAGTATTTTTTTAAACATTAAAGAATTTCAAAGGTCTAAGGACACCACAAACGCGGGTTCTTTCATGTCACAACGGAAGATTTTTAGTGTCTTAAGATTTAGTTTCCCCTGCCTGGCCATATGGGAGAAAGAGAGAAGGAGAAGAGAAAAAAACGCGAAATCTTTTACTTATATGTTATATTAAAGAAGTATAAATGAAAGTTAAAATTTTAAAAAAAACTGTTTCAAATATTGTATTAATTACAATATTGTATCTATAATTGGAAAGTATTAAAATTTTTCATTATTTGTTTTTAAAACGTTTAAGATTTCAGCTCCGTAAATATTAAAATGATAAGTAAATTAACTTTTATATTATTGTTTATTAATATATTATAAATTGTTATCTGTGGTCGATTACAAAATATGTTTTTTTTTTAAGTTATAATTTAATTTATTGAGACAATTGAATGATAGAAATGATAACAATAATGTATCTGTCGCGTTTACAGTTACACGCTTGTGACAGAACGAAATCATCCTATTAAACTTTTAGTTGAAATTTTGAAAATTAAGGAGTTTATTTGTTTATTTTTTTACTGATACGTTACATTAATAAAAAGAAAATCTGGCTCAATATATATATTTTTTTGTACAGTTAATTTATCGGGGAAAGCAAAAGAATATATCATGGGTTATATACAATCTTAGTTATTTATTCGTTAATGTACAAATGAAACGTCAACTAAAAGTTATTTATTGAAAATTTCATTTAGTTATTTGGATTTTTTTTTTTTTTGAAAATGGTAGAAAGGCGCAGTTCCAATCACGCTTCGTTTAAAATGTTATATGTCTTCTTAATAAGTTTTTTGCCCGTAGTATCCAGTTGTATCTGTAGATATTGAGTATCAATGGTATTATTAACAATTATAAATCAAAATTACAAAAAAATAGGCTATTTTTTTTAAATGACACGTGTTTGTGAATAATCACTTGTGTTTTTTTTTAATATTTTAATGAAAAAACAAATATTATAGTATTACTTACTTCAACATAAGGTATAAAATCTTTCAAATGGACATAACTAAAATTAGATCATCATACATTTCGATAGTTTTTTTATGTGATTGTAGCGTGATATAACATAACATCTAGCCATATTCGACTACCAAACACAAATGAAACTATTTAACTCCTACGTGTTTCTGGAATAAGCATATTCATCAAAAACTTATTTTTGATTAATGAGGTTATATCAGAAACACGTATTCATCTTAAAAGCTTTCTAATAATATTATACATTTACATAAAATATAAAAATAATAAAAATAGAAAGATTGCAGTTTTTTAAGTCATATCCTAGTCTAAACGTTTCACACAATGCACGCCGCACGGCTCACTGCCGCAGAACAAACAGAATAAACCACATCTGAATTTCAAATTTGACACCATTTTCAACCACTTATTTCCAGAAAGACATATTTCAAGTTTATTTTTAGTATATTTTGGTCTGGCAGAAAACTTTTGTTTGGAAACTGAAAATATATGTACGTGAAATGTTTGAAGCTCACTGCTGTTCGTAAAAGATGTTGTAAATTATATACATTGTTTGAGTTATTTTAAAGTGTAAATTCACATTTAGGCTTACTTAAAAAATACTTATTCAGAAAACGTATAACATTTTGAACGAAGCGGGATTGAACCCGCGCTTATACGTTTTATAAGTAACTAAAGGAAATTGTATAGAAATAACTATTTATTGACGTTTCATTTGCATATTCACAAAGATATAACTAAGATTGTATATAATCCATGATTCTTTTACGGTATAGCCGATAACTTTTCCGGGTACTGTTTAACCGATAACTTTTCCAGATAAATTGACCATACAATAAAATATATTTTTTCAAGGAGCCATTTTTTCTTTATATTAGCACGTTAAACAAACAAACAAATAAACTATTTAACTTAAAATTTCAACTAAAACTTTAAATAAAATGATTTTCTTCTCTCACAAGCGTGTAACTGTAAATGCGATAGGTTAGAGTCCGACCCCCTCTCGAGAAAATCAAATATTTTCTATTTTTAATTAAATATTAAATGCTTTCTTTAGAGTGCAGTGATGATTTTTGCCACTCAACTCACGATGCTTTAAATTTAGCAAAAAGTGGAGATCGAAATGCATCTTACGAATAATTCTAGGTTTCCAAATTTCTTCTGCCTACCCTGCCATGTGCTATATATATAATGAAGCTGATCTAATTTGCTTATATAGCTACATTATTCCATGACAACTTAGATTCTTAGATTTTATCAAACCATAACTGAACTACTTAGTAGAAAAACAAATTTTAGACCTACATTTTCGTCAATCACAATGAAAAATAAAAGGTCACGGCTACAGCATTGTTCTATGAGTTCAGTTGCAACGCTTGTTAACTTGGCTGTACGTATACAGTCTGGCTCCGTCATTATTTTGTTAAAGATTTTTTTAGCTTCACGCTGTATCACACCTAGGGTGTATATAGAGAGAAACTGGAAACCTAGCGATATGTTAGTCCGTTCCCATTGAAAGATTTTCATCCTCACCTAAAAAAATATATAGTAAATAATGTTTTTTATGAATGATTTTTTTTTTTTAAATTTAAATCGTTTAACGTTGGATAGCGGAGTTAACGCCGTACATTTTTTCTCCTAGATAAATGAAATTGTGTAATTTTTTTGAGTTGATATTGAACATCATCATTGGTTAGTTGGGTTTATTAATCAAATTCTTATTTTTGGAATATCATTCTTCAATAATTAACTAGTTTACGTTATTGTCTATTGTTACAACGCATTTTCATTATGTAGTATGTCTACAGTAGAGGTATTGTTCTTCTATTTTTAAAATTATCAACAGAAGACAGCGGCACAAGCGTGTGACTCTAAACGATAAGTTGCGGGTTCGATCCCCACTCGAGGTAATGAAAGATTAAATATTTTCAATTTAAATATTAAATGTTTTCATTTCTTCGCAAAAGCAAGGCAAATCGCACCATCGAAAATTTATGACGTTAGTTTATTCTTTAACTGGAATAATTAAAGTTTTTTTTTATATAAAACATACCTTATATAACGATTCTGTCATTAAAGTATCTCAGAATTTACCACAATATATTTATAATTAAAACTAAACGGAAACTAAGAGCACAAACGTTTGCCGTAAACGTGGCAGGTTGTGGAGTCGAGATTTTCGAAGATTTTTCTCTCCAGAAAATGAAAATCTTCAATATTTTTGTTCCTTTGCTTTTGCAACGAGGCAAACCGCGGCGTTGAGTTCCGCCGTTTAAAGTAAATCATTTCCCCGAGCGGAAATATTATATATACTAGACTTATATAACAAACTAATAACTACGAAGTAAACAATAAAATAAAAGCCTATATTTCACATCAGAACCTTTGGCCTTTTAGAGGGCGTAAGAACCGCATCTGAATTTCAAATGCGAGTCTCGCGGGAACTTTGATGTGGAGTCGGCAATTTGCGAAAACAAGTTTATTGGTGAACGAACAGGCGCTAATTCTGTGTAGCTGTATATATCTGTACATATATTTATATAGTGGCCCTAGCGACTCGCAGGCGGCTTCGCCCGCTTGAGTTATATCGTTTTATGTATCCCAACTACGTGGTCTAATAACACTGTCTTTTTAAGACTACATTGAAAACTGATTGGAAAGGTATCTTTTTGTATCGAATAGTAATATTCGATTGAAATAAAAATCAAATGTTAGTTAAAGGTTAAAATATAATAGTAGAAACTGTGTTTTTGAGGTTAGCGCGTACAAACGTACAGACACACAGACAATAAAGTAATAAAATTGCTATTACATTAATAAACGTCCTCTTTAATTTATTGTTGAGGCCTGTCGTGGCAATAAGACAAAAAGCGCGGCGTTGAGTTCCGCCACTCAACATGCAATGCCTCAAATTCGGCGGAAAGTGGGGAACGGAAGTGGAACGGAGTGTCTTGACACTAGGTTCCCGGGTTCCCTCTGCCTACCCTGCCTCGTGCGGGATACAGCGTGAAGCTGCAAAACAAAATTAAAAATTGAAGCCTATGTGTTATTCTGATCTATAATATTTATATATAAACTTCGATCTAAATTAGTTCAATAATTTTTTATTCAAATACGAGGAGAACAAACATAAATACTCAAAGACAAATTAATATTCATATAATATTATATAAATTAAACATCTATCATATTAGATTTTAATAAAACCTTTTGTTTCTTTAAAACGCTTTATTTGATTTTCGTTTCTGATTCTTATACAAATTAAACCCCTTATTAATGTTAAATGAACGCTACTTAAAATTTGAATAATGAAATATAATAGATCAAAGAGTACATTAAAAGGGCTTATTAATCCATTTAGACGTTATTGTATAGAAAACTAAATATATATTTTTTTCCATTTCCTCGATCCGGTAATATACACAATGCCTCAAATTCGGCGGAAACTTAAAATCGGAAGTGTCTTAATATAAAGAAAGCATATATATGTTTTGAAAAGTTCAGGTTTTCAAGCTCTCTGCCTACCCTGCCATGTGCGTTACAGCGTGCCATACAGCGTTGAGCAAAAAAACTTTGTTTCAGTTTCATTTACTCAAATTTATTGAAGGGCCGTTTATGACTATGATAGAAATAAAGATATATTAAAAATAGCTATGGTGCAGTGTCTGACTGTAAACGTGACTGATCAGGGTACGATCATCACTCGTGAAAATTAAATATTTAATACAATCATTTCTTCGCTCTGGTAATAAGGCAAAGCACAGCGTTGAGTACCGTAGCACAACACGAAAAATGGACAAAGGAATGGTATGTCTTAACATAATGTTCCCAATTTCCCATCCAAGTGCTACATACAACGAAAAGCTTAAAAAAACACAAAAAAAATATTTAAGTCTAAATCAGAATCGAACTTGTGATTTCTTTTTCTACGACAATATTAAAAGACCTTATCCTCTAATAACTTCTCATTAAGCAACATATTCTCATTAACGCAAGAACCACAATCGTCAATTACGATGCTAAAATACGCATGAATCGTTTGATCTTAATGAAGTACAAAAAACTGTAAACAACAATCATTATCTTTGTATAATTAGGAAATATATATTAAATGTGTTACAATTGCTCTTTTAACCAATGGTGCAAAAAGAAGGGTGTTGTAAATTTCATTTGTTTGTCTGTCTGTGGTACCTTAGCTCCTGAAAGACCGATGCGAGTGTGGTTTCTAAATTTAATTTTGTATTTCTTTATTTTATTTCAGTTCACAAAGTGAAGCTGATCAAGAAAATACCTAGAAATTTTGTTCTTTACTTTTTAAAAAATCATCAGATTTCACTATTTAAATAAATACTTTATGATTTAACACTTACCCTTATCAATGCTATAGTAGCGTCTTTATTATAAAATATCATAATCGCTATAGATAAGTTGCGGCAAAATGTGTTTATATATATATATATTTTTACAGCACAAAAGAAACATTTTTAAATAATTTACACAATATGTTACATATATATGATACTCGTATACCCATTTCAAGTAAAAAAAAATATATGAAATAAAATAACAAGAATACCAGACGTTTTGTGGAAGTCCTTCTTGACAGGCAGTAACGTCCGGTTCATACAAGTTTTATTATATATATCATAGTAATATCTACCATTAAAATTGTGTCATATAATATGATAATTTTGTATGGGAATTAATTAAATTTCGCTCAGATTGTGGGTTCAGTATCCACTTGAGGAAATGAAATATTTAATGTTTTCTTCTCTATCCTTTTGTATCGGCAAAGCAACACGTTCAGTTCTGTTATTTCAAATATAATGCCTTAATTTGTAGAAATGTAGTTGAGGCCTGTCGTGGCGCAGCGGCACAAGAGAGTGACTGTAACCGACAGGTTCTGGGTTCGATCCCCAGTCGAGGAAATGAAATATTTAATATTTTCAATTTAAATATTGAATGTTTCATTTCTTCTTCGCTCTGGTAATAAGGCAAAGCGCGACGTTGAGTTCCGCGACTCAACACGCAATGCCTGAAATTCGGCTGAAAGTGGGGAACGGAAGTGGAACGGAGTGTCTTAACACTAAGTTCCCGGGTTCCCTCTGCCTACCCTGCCTCGTGCGGGATACAGCGTGAAGCTGAGGAGGAGGAGAAGGATAATTTGTAGAAAGTGGTTAACTCAAGGTCTGTCGTGGTGCAGCACTACAAGCGTGTGACTGTAACCGACAGGTTGTGGGTTTGATTCCTTTTCGAGGAAATGAAATATTTAATATTATCAATTTAAATTTTTAATCTTTTCGCTCTGGTACAAGGCAAAACGCGACGTCGAGTTCCGCCACTCAACACGCAATGATCCAAATTTGCCGGAAAGTGGGGAACAGAAGCGAAACGGAGTGTCTTAACACTAGATTCCTAAGTTCCCTCTGCCTACCCTGCCACGTGCGGGATACAGCGTAAAGCTGAGGGTTAACAGAAGTATCATAATAAGAACGGAGAAATTTATCTATCAACTCTCTTATATGCAGAATAAAATTAAAAAACGAAATAAAGACGCAAGGGGAAGAATAATTTAAGCTAAGCTGTTTTCTTTATAGAGAACACGGCGTTGAGTTCCACCGGTCATCAAGCAATGTTAAAGGTTATTTAACTATATTTATATACATTTTGCTAACACATATTTGTTAAAAATAACAGTTTTCTTCACTTTAGTTCTTTCCAATATTGTTGTAAGCACGAAATGACTTTAAATCGCGTTTGAAATTTTCCATCAGAGTGGAATTTCGTCGCATCACTTTCATGGATAATTTACAGAATATTGTGTTTTTAAAATTCCACTTTGTAGCTTCTTGAAAAAATTCTTACAAAAATTGTCATTTTTCTACTGTACATTATTATGTACAGTGGAAAAATGACAATTTTTGTCTTTTGAATTCAATTTAGTTTCTTGGAGCCGTTGTGGCGTAGTAGGCCTTCTTTTGAATGTTAACTAGATGATCCCATGTTCGGGTCCTATTGGGAACAGCGTTTCTTAATTTATATTATAACTTTTTTAAATTTCTTTATTATAACTTTTTTTTTATTATAACTTTTTTAAATTTCTTTATTATAACTTTATTTTATTATAAATTTTGTTAAATTTCTTTTGACTGATTTTGTTTTGTCTTTATAAGCTACTTAAAACGAGACACAATTCTAACCTCTTATATTATAGAATTAAGTAAATAACTATCTAATGCCTTTTAATACCAAGTATAAAATTTTTAATTTTTAATATTAAGTACACGTACAATTATTTTACAACAGTCCATATTTTACAAAGACATCTGAAGTACCTATCGGTGGATAGCTTACAATTTGGAAGGTATAACCGGTCATAACCTCTACTATAGACACCGTGAATCATTTTACCTGTCTGCTATAACAAAACATTGCCTAAATTCCGCCACTTTATACATAATATCTCAACTTTGGGCTGGAAATTATATCCTTTTTTAAAACATTTGCCCTAAAACTTCGTTACCTCATTTTGTTAAAGTGTTATAACAACATGTATAAATTGTATCAAGCGTATAAGAATTTCGACGTAGCTTGATGAGAACGTATGGCTTAGTGGTCAGAGTGTTTGGACGGCTTCCAAGAGGAGCGGGTTCAAATCCCGCAACGGTTAAATAATTATACGTTTTCTAAATATCTCATGCTAGAAAATCGCTTGTAGTTTTTAAATTATTACACCAATTTTCATGAAACAAAGCTAAGAAATACTTCAATGAATAAGACTTTCGATCAAAAAACCGCAATTACATCAGCTTACGGGGACAAAATAATTTTAGAGGTTATTCTTGCTACATCACACTTGCCAAAATAATATTGTAGCACTGTGTTTCCCAGTTCTTTTTTTTTAAAGATTCACCCTATAATCCCGCACGTCCCATGGAAGTCAAGTTCTAAAGATAGGGAACTTGGGAATGTAATATTAAGATACTTAATTCTATTTCCACAGTTCCGACTAATTTTACATGATAATGCGAAACATTGCGTGTTGAGTACTTTAATGCTTGACAACCCGTCGTGTTTCTGCGAACGACGGAAATGATCAAATCTTGGCGCAGCGCTTGTAGTTTTTAAATTATTACACCATTTTTCATGAAACAAAGCTAAGAAATACTCCAATGAATAAGAATTTCGATCAAAAAAACCGCAATTACATCAGCTTACGGGGACAAAATAATTTTAGAGGTTATTCTTGCTACATCACACTTGCCAAAATAATATTGTAGCACTCTGTTTCCCAGTTCTTTTTTTTAAGATTCGCCCTATAATCCCGCACGTCCCTTGAAAGTCAAGTTCTAAAGATAGGGAACTTGGGAATGTAATGTTAAGATACTTAATTCTATTTTCACAGTTCTAATTTTACATGATAATGCGAAACATTGCGTGTTGAGTACTTTAATGCTTGACAACCCGTCGTGTTTCTGCGAACGACGGAAATGATCAAATCTTGGCGTAGGGGGACTACCGTGTGACAGTTCCCAGGACAACGCGCGAGTGCCCCTGTGCCAAGTTGAACAGGTCAAGATTGAAATATCTACTCAAAGTCCTCAGTTTTTGGGCACTCAAATTAAAAAAATATATATTTATTAAGTATAATTATTTTACTTTTAAAATTTATTACAAATTAAAATAAGCTAAGTACAACACACATGCAGGAAACACTAAGTAGAAACGGCCTATCTTCAATATTTCTAGATCGATACGACTTGGGTAAAGAAAAAGTAAATAAGTATATTTTAATGAATAGTAGAAAAAAAAGACGTTCAAAAAACGTTGACATTTACGAAACGAAACTTGTAACTTCTTATTTTGACCAAAAATACATGAATTTAAACAATTATCAATTTTTGTATAGTGATGGACAATGGCTGACTGTACTGTACACTATATAGAAACTATTCGATTTAGTATAATACTCTCTGTCTCGTGTGAAGAGGCGAGCTTTAGGCCGCATTTTACCGTATCAAAATTTTAGAAATGAAATTATTCAAATTGTGTATTGCGTACAATATTAGAATAAGAATTCCCTTTCTAATTAATGGTGACATTGTTTCATTTAATGTTCTCAAATATTTAATATTAATAAGCTGCTTTTCCTACAAATATATAAATTAATTGGAACGTCACAGTTCAAACAATATTCTGATACTAAAAATAAGTTATTAAGAAGAAATTGAAATACCATCAAGGATATTATAGATACCTTTTATAGATAATAATCTAGTTATCTGTACGTTATAGTTATAAACATTATAAAATTTCTTCTCGCCTTTAATTTGTGATTGACACACAATGCGACGATGGAACTAAGCGGCGTTGAACGCCGAATTTTTCTTTTTCTTTCCTTTCTAGATTCTTTAGTTGGGGAGCACTATGTACAAGAATTACTCAAAGTATCTAAGAACGGGAATAAACGGAATATTACATTTTAAATGATTAAATATTGAATATTTTCATTTCTACTTTTTTTTTGTGAAGCAGCAAAACGCGGCGTTAAGTTTTGCCTGTAAACATGCAATGCTGACAGGATTCGGTGGAAAATTGATAATGGAATGCCTTAACACTAGGTTCCCAAATTGTATTTGCTTCCGCTGCTATGTGTACAGGACACTGCGCAAAATTAAAAAAAAAAGCAAAATAACCTGCCTAGTTCTCCAAAGTAAAGTAATTTTATTATTGAGCGTCAAATAGACAATGCGCGTCTTGATTTAAGACTAGAACGTGACTTGCGAAACAACACTAAAATATTAACGAAATGATGTTAAAAGATATATATAAGTAAGTACTTTAATATTTAAGAGCCAATAATAAAAGTATATCATAGATACGACGCGACGCCTGCGAGCAAAAGATTACAAAATTTGTCTGAAATTCGACCCTTCGATAGAAATTACGTTTAAAATATATATTGCCTTGTGAATTGGTTTTGACAATTTTTTTTTTGCTGAAAAATTGTATTTTATTTCATTTTTAGTTTATCATTATGATAATATATTTGGATAATAGATTCGTTGAATCACGAATCTTTTTGGGATTTATTGCTAATATTCCTTTTTTTTTTCAGCTTCACGCTGTATCCCACACGAGGCAGGGTAGGCAGAGGGAACCCGGGAACCTAGTGTTAAGATGCTCCGGTCCACTTCCGTTCCCCACAGAACGGAATGAACGGAAATGCTAATATTCAATATTTAATATACAATATGCAGGGGTTTTTTTATTGCTAATATTCATATTTTTGCAGGTAACTTGAGAATCTACTTTTAAAACACTCCGGTACAACTAAAATACTTCCGTTCTTTACTTTCTTTGTACTAGAATTTTTAACATTGCATACTGAGCGGCAGAACTAACATCACCACACTTTCCTTTTGTCTCATTACTTTTTTTTTTTTTTTTTTTTTTTTTTCATCTTCACGCTGTATCCCGCACTAGGCAGGGTACGCAGAGGGAACGGAAGTGAAACCTAGTGTTAAGACACTCCGTTCCACTTCCGTTCCCCACTTTCCGCCGAATTTGAGGCATTGCGTGTTGAGTGGCGGAACTCAACGCCGCGCTTTGCCTTATTACCAGAGCGAAGAAATGAAACATTAAATATTTAAATTGAAAATATTAAATATTTCATTTCCTCGACTGGGGATCGAACCCAGAACCTGTCGGTTACAGTCTCACTCTTGTGCCGCTGCGCCACTACAGGCCTCCTAATATATCATTTCCTCTTATGGAGATCGACGTTATGCAGTCGCAAGCTCACAGACAAACGTCAATAACGACCATACGACGTGAAGATAAAAAAAACGAAAAACGAAAGTGCCAAACAGATTCAATAGAGGCAAAGTAAAATTAGGCCTTTGCGATAGTTGCTCCAATCTTTACATTTCCTCTTGCAAACGTGTGAAAGGTTCACTGAATTCTTTCCAATAAAATTGGCTGGCCCAACCCGCATTTAGCAACTTAGAAGTTTAGCGAATCTGAATAACAAACTTATGTCCATAATAATAGAGTTCAAATTGGCTGAGTCCATTAAACTTGAGGCCTGCATGTGAATTTGAGATGGTCTTATGACCATTTTGGATGAGCGCCAGCACTGGTCGTCTATTTTTTAGTTAATTTACAGATTGAGTACTCGTGGCTTAGTAGAATTGTATTGGGAAAGATGTTCGAAAAGTTTTATTAACTTCACGCATAGACAGCGGTAGTGAAGCCTTTTTTTATTACCTAGGCAGAAGAATGTTTTGCATACGTTCTTTTCTTTTACATACTAAATCTTTAGATATTCATTTATAACAATATCTTAATGTAATATTATAAGATATCTTTTTGTTATCATCACGATGTATTTCACAAATATAAGAATAGTCAGAGAGGTTTGTCTTTTTTCAGTACGTTTTTGTCAGTGGGATTTGATTTGACATTATAACACTTTCGTTTTACACTTCCGCATGATTTTTTGATGCATGGCGTGCGGAACTCAATCATAAAGGGAAATGAAAATATAATATATCCTAAAGACTAACATTGAAACACCGATTGAGTATTAACACCGCTTCAATTCTGTTCAAATTATGTTTATTTTTCCACTCTAATATACAAAGCGTATAGAATAGCTTTTTTAAGAGACAGAAAAACAATTATTAATAAGGTATATATCCTTCTCATAAGTATCGAATTCAAAACCTTGTAATGTTGTAATATCAATAATTAAATCAATAATTTTCATTAAAACACGCTACGTACTTTAAAAGATATATTATTAACGCTATAGTCATAATAAGCTATTCAGCTCGTCGGCTTGAAGGAAACTAAGTCACCGTGACAACACGAACGATGGAGCACGCCGTGCCAACTTTAATGAATGTACAAAACTTTGATAAATTTGAAAATATGAATATTAGCAATAAAAACCCCTGTATATTACAGGGGTTTTTATTGCTAATATTCATATTTTTGCAGGTAACTTGAGAATCTACTTTTAAAACACTCCGGTACAACTAAGCTACTTCCGTTCTTCACTTTCTTTGTACTTGAATTAATATTTAATGATTAATATTTCATTTCCTCTTATGGAGATCCAACCTGCAGCCTGTCACGTTATGCAGTCGCAAGCTCACAGACAAACGTCAATAACGACCATACGACGTGAAGATAAAAAAAAACGAAAAACGAAAGTGCCAAACAGATTCAATAGAGGCAAAGTAAAATTAGGCCTTTGCGATAGTTGCTCCAATCTTTACATTTCCTCTTGCAAACGTGTGAAAGGTTCACTGAATTCTTTCCAATAAAATTGGCTGGCCCAACCCGCATTTAGCAACTTAGAAGTTTAGCGAATCTGAATAACAAACTTATGTCCATAATAATAGAGTTCAAATTGGCTGAGTCCATTAAACTTGAGGCCTGCATGTGAATTTGAGATGGTCTTATGACCATTTTGGATGAGCGCCAGCACTGGTCGTCTATTTTTTAGTTAATTTACAGATTGAGTACTCGTGGCTTAGTAGAATTGTATTGGGAAAGATGTTCGAAAAGTTTTATTAACTTCACGCATAGACAGCGGTAGTGAAGCCTTTTTTTATTACCTAGACAGAAGAATCTTTTGCATACGTTCTTTTCTTTTACATACTAAATCTTTAGATATTCATTTATAACAATATCTTAATGTAATATTATAAGATATTTTTTTGTTATCATCACGATGTATTTCACAAATATAAGAATACTCAGAGAGATTGCCTTTTTTCAGTACGTTTTTGTCAGTGGGATTTTATTTGACATTATAACACTTTCGTTTTCCACTTCCGCATGATTTTTTGATGTATGGCATGACTGAATAAAAAAGGGAAATGAAAATATAATATATCCTAAAGACTAACATTGGAACACCGATTGAGTATTAACACCGCTTCAATTCTGTTCAAATTATGTTTATTTTTCCACTCTAATATACAAAGCGTCTTGGATAGCTTTGTTAAGAGACAGAAAAACTATTAATAATTAGGTATATCCTTCTCATAAGTATCGAATCTAAAGCCTTCTAATGTTGTAATATCAATAATTAAATCAATAATTTTCATTAAAACACGCTACGTACTTTAAAAGATATATTATTAACGCTATAGTCATAATAAGCTATTCAGCTCGTCGGCTTGAAGGAAACTAAGTCACCGTGACAACACGAACGATGGAACACGCCGTGCCAACTTTAATGAATGTACAAAACTTTGATGCTATAAGTAGGACACTATTGTGTCCTAATAAGAAAGTATCTTCAATGATTTCCGGTGGTTTGGGGTTCGATTTTTGTCAGTGCAAATGTGTGTAATAAAAAAAAAAAAGATTGCTACGTTAACTGTGATATCTGTTCTTTTTAACTTCACGCTCAAGGAAAAGAAATTCGGGAACCTAGTGTTAAGAGGCTCCGTTCCGTTTCACATTTTCTGCTGTATTCTAAATATTCTTGAAAGGCGGAACTCAACGCTGCGCCTGCTCACCAGAGCGAACAAATGGAAATATTAAACATTTTATTTCCTCGACCGGGGATCCTGTCGTGCGACAACCTGTTTTATTTACAGTTCCTCTGTAATGATAGACGTCAAGTACCCACCCGTTCGTAAGTAAACTAATCAATTAGTAACAGGTTCTGGGCTTATTTCTCTTTCGAAAAAAAACTATATTTAATATTTTCATTTCATTGTTTTCTTAGAGTTCAGCCACTCAACACGAAAAAAATCTTTCAAAATATGTAGAACGAAAAAAGTGTCTTTATAGGAACGTGGTCTTAATATTAGATTCTAACGTTCCCATGTTACCTCTGCATGTTAAAGGTGGGATACAGCGTGAAGCTGAGTAACAACTAGTTTTTTTATCTTGCTACGAACAATACCAAGTGTACGCATTTCTAGGTATTTGTTTGAAGTTAGGTTGAAATGAAGATAGACGGTAAAAATTGTATGGTTTACTGTTCCATAGCGTACTTAAGTTAAAGAGGTTTTAGAAATGCGTACATCTTTGTATGAAAATAGTTTTTCTTTTTTTTTAACTCAACACCGCACTTTTATTTATATTTAATTTCCTCAAGTGGGGATCGAACCCATAACCAACAATATATTTACAATCGCCAGCTTGTTCCTCTGCATAATGACAGGCCTCAAGGCACTGTTAGTTATCTAGTTACCACATTCTGATATTCTTCACTACAGAAACAACACGCATATGTTTAAAAAAAAAAATAATGTAAAATTTAGAAGCAAGTACATTTTATTTGGTTTGTAGACGTATTACTTATTTTTTAAAATTAAAGGGGAGTGATTATCTATACATTTTTCTATCTACAATACAATATGTAAACATGATTACTTTGAGCTAAACGCTTTGCCTCAAAATGCGGCGGAAAGTGGGCGACGGAAGTGGAACGGAGTGTCTTAACACTAAGTTCCCAAGTTCCTTCTGCCTACCCTGCCATGCGCGGGATACAGCGTGAAGCTGAGCAGTAGTAGTAGATTACTTGACTGTAAACGCGACAGGCTGTGAGCTTGAGTACGTGAAATATTTAATGGTTTCAATTGAAATATTTAATATTTTCATTTTATCGCTCTGATAACAGGGCGAAGCAAATGCTATAATTCAAATTCGGTGGAAAGTAAGGAAAAGAACGAAGTGCCTTAACCCAAGGTTCCCAAGTTCCCTACCTACTCGCACGTGGCAAAGTTACCTTCTGCCACGTGAACCTGAAAAATAAAATGTTTAAATTAATACAATTTATATTGTATATTTACATACATACATATTAGTTCTCAATGCCGTAGAAAAGCGATAAACAAAATATCTAATGTCGGCTCAAGCGTGAGACTGTAAACGCGAAAGAGTACGCGGGGGGTGACATTGGGGTAGTAAAATATTTGATATTTTCCTTGATTTAATAACGAGGCAAAACACACCGTTGAATCAAACCACCACTCAACACGCAATGTCTCAATAATTTTCACCGTCACCTACAATCCATCTAATTATAGAGCCGCAGCAGGCTAGTTACCGGAGCTCAACGCCGCGTTTACTCTAGCGAAGCGAAAAAAAGAAAATAATTGGATAGATTTGTAATATAAGATTATAAGATTTATATTATTATAAGATTTATTTAGGCGTGTGGTAGAGTCACGTTGCCAGTAATGGCAACACGCATGGGCAGACTCGAACGGATTATTACCACCCCCGGCATTTAAGACCGGCGTTAAGTAGTGGCTTTGGCCACTGCGTTTCGCATTAGGTAATGCCGGGCCCCGGTGCCCTTCCACCTTAAAGGACGGCAACGCTCCTGTAGCTCCTCTGGAGTTACTCGGGGCCGTGGGCGACGGTGTTCACTTACCACCAGGTGATCCGTACGCCCGTTTGCCGTCTTTTCCATAAAAAAAATAATAATTATAAAACCAGATATAACGTTTCATTAAAAGGAAACCAGTTTGTATAACGAACTAGCAAAAAGATAATGAAATAGAAGGAAACTAAAGAATTCAAAGGTAGAGTCCACAATACTATGATATTTAAAAGTGAACAATACAGAGCTCCCCGTGGAAGCCGTTTAAGAACAATTTCAACTGAAAGTAGGTCTTATTTATCTTTCCTTAATTATTATAAGACAAGTTTTGAATTTAAACTTTTTTTACATTGAATTTTTAATAGAGATAAAGTGGAAATGGTTTATGCCAATTTAATTTATCATTTTCTTGTGTTTCACGATATTTTTAGTTCATTGCAGAATTGACAAGGGAACCTGGGAACCTAATGTTAAAATGCTGACTAAATCACTTTCTGCACAAATTTTCGAAAGTACTCGTTATTATCGATTTTTTTTTCCGTTGTTTGCTCTACTTATCAAGAGAGATTATGGCTGGGATTATATTACGTAATCTTTATTATCGATTCAATAAAATCATAGCTGGGCTTTATATAGGTTCCATTAATGAAAGCCATTACATCAAAAAAATCACCATTAATATTTAAAAAGAATATCCAAATAAAAGAAAATTTCATACAAAATTAAAATACGAATAATAAAATATCTAGTGAATGATATATTATGCACAATACTTTTCTTTCATATATTTTCAAATGAGGTAGAAAATTCAGCTATGCCAGGCCCCGACCTTCATACCTCGAGTATCTAATAATGTTTTAATAATAAAGTTGCGTTCGTCGCAGAACAAAAGCGAATTTTATATGTAACAGTCTAAGTTATAAGAGATATCCTACTCATATATGAAAATTTGTGATAATAGATGTTATATATATTATTCCATTTTAACGCATAAGCAACTTATCAATTTCGATGCAACTTTGCTGTAATATAGCTTATATAGCAGAGTAATATGTAGGCTACAAATTATATAAATATTTTATATAATTATGAATTAGACTATAAGTATAAGCGGGCGAAGCCGCGTTTGGTTTGATAGAATAAGAAAAGTGCAATATTGCAATATTACAATATTAGTGGCCTGCACGCGGCTTCGCCCGCTTTAGCTTTGTATTTTAATAGGCTTTTTATTTTATAATGATGATGTATACTACGAGTATATAACAGTTATTTTTGTGTGAAATCGGAAAAAACATTAAAAATCACGACTTTTAAGTTTATATTATTAAGGAAGGAAGTAATGGCATAAGGGTACTTCAAGGATAAGCGAGACGGTTGCAAGTTCGTTTCCTACTAGGGGGAAAGAATTATATTTTCTTTTTTCTTATGGTAACGAGATAAAGCGTGTCGTTGAGTTCTGCAATTAAAACACAATGCCTTGATAAATCGTACCTTGGTATATGTAAGGTAAAGCGTGAAGTTATTTCATTTAGTGAGTACGCTTGTGACCCAGCACCACGACTAGCCATTTTTTTTTATGATTGCTTCTTACTTAAAAAAATCATCTAACAAACTACTTTGTAGAACATCGAGTTAAATCTATCGACATTTTTTCATTATTAATATTTTTTTCTATAAGCGTTTTAAGTCGTTGCATATTTATCTTAAATTGTGTGTTTTTGTTAACTGTGAAAGTGTACATAAAATATATTCAGTATCAATATTTTTATGCTATTTGGTAGAAATCAAGAACATAATTTGTCTTACCAGAATAATACAATGAAAATTATTCTCTCCTGTAGAAAACGAATCCAAAACTATAGCACAATGATGGCCAACTCATACTTAAATATCTAGTGGTTAATTAAAAAAAATACTTTCACTTTACAATATATCCCGCATTTGGTAGGATAGATACAGTAAACTTGGGAACCTAGTGTCAAGTCACTGTGTTCCTATAAAGACACTTTCATCCTTCCTTTCCTCTAATCAATTTCCGCCGATTTATTACATGTTGAGTGTCGGATCTCACCGTCGTACTTTGCCTTGTTACCAATGTTAGTAAAGTAAAATTTAAAATATTTCCATTCCTCGAATGAGAATCGATCCCACGACTAAATTATATATAACAATTTTTCTTTTTTATAGCTTCACGCTGTATCCCGCACGTGGCAGGGTAGGCAGAGGGAACCCGGGAACCTAGTGTTAAGACACTCCGTTCCACTTCCATTCCCCACTTTCCGCCGAATTTGATGCATTGCGTGTTGAGTGGCGGAACTCTACGCCGCGCTTTGCCTTATTACCAGAGCGAAGAAATGAAACATTAAATATTTAAATTGAAAATATTAAATATTTAATTTCCTCGACTGGGGATCGAACCCAGAACCTGTCGGTTACAGGCACGCTCTTGTGCCGCTGCGCCACGACATGCCGCAGGTAACAATAAATAAAATATATATATTTAATTTAACTACCACACGTCCCCCACTAACTTGGACACATAGCGCCAGAAACCAAAAGATTTATAGTAGACTCTACAGTCACAAATCAAGCAAAGCTGTCGGATTCGCGAAAATTGCTATATCCGTACAGTTTTTGCGGTCGGTACGTTATCGAATGCAAATTTCGCACTGACTGCCTGTAATTGGCAATTTGGTAGCCAGTATTTTTTATCATTTTTAAATATTTCACAAGCGAGCGTATGTGGGTATGTGGGAAAACAAATATATCTATGAAATGTGTTCTAAATTTCAGTTTCGATCGCAAATAAATAAATATACTCGTAGTAGAGTGGGCATAGGAAGTTTGGGCACCTAGTGTTAAGATACTTCATTACCATTTAGAAATTTAAATTTCCTGTATGCAACTATTATTTGTAAAGGTACATTACATTGTAAATAGTCTTACTTTCTTTCAGCTTCACACTGTAACCCATTCTGTTCCGCGCTTCCCACCGAATTTGAGACATTGCATGTTGAGTGGCGGAACTCAACGCCGCGCTTTGCCTTTTTACCAGGGCGAATAAGTTAAAATAAAATTTAATTTGCAAATATAACATATTTCACTTCTTTGGATGGAAATCGAACCAACAAACTGTCGTTTACAGTCACATGTGCGCCCCTGTGCCACTATACACCTCATAAGCCAAAGTAGACTAAATAATATATGGTTCCAAAAATATATTATGCACCACAAATCCTTTTAAAGTTTTATTTAAATCGCTTATAATTTAAAATATTCCACATGCTAAAAAAAAATAATATTAAAACACTCCTTTGCGTTGAATTCCGAGATTTTTCGGCAACGTTAAGTTAATATTAGCATCTGTTAAGCCTAAATTTATCTTAACAATGTTCCCACTAATCTTTGAATATACAAAGTATAGGAAATCCGAAGCCTGAGTTGCCTGAGGCGCCTTTTGAGCTTATACCGACCCTGAAATACGGCAATGTAAATATTCCAATACTTTATAATCAAAACGTTTAATACTTGATTGTAATTTCTAAAGTAACAAGATAGAGCTATGTTAGAGATAAGATAATAAATTAAGTAGCGTAGTTGGGAAAGCATCTGAATGTAGGATGTAGGTTTGATTTCCACTTCGAGGAATAAAAATGGAAACTTTTATAGTTTTGTTTTTTTTAATTTATTACATTTTTTATGTAAAGTAACAGATTGAAGCTATATTACTTAATATTAAGTTAAAAAATATACGGATTTGTGAAATTTGTCTTTTGCATATGTTTATATACTATATATATGTTGATATACTATAAAAATATCAATTGACGTTAAGAGCACTTGTGGCCCAGAGGCACAGACATGCGACTGTAAACGTTAAAGATTGTGAGTTCAATTTCCTCATGAGCAAATGAAATATTTGATGTTTTCATTGAGTCTGGTACCATGAGGTCTATGCAAGTATCTTAACATTCAGTTCCCTAGTCCTTTCTGCCTATTTTACCATGTGCTGTGTACAGCGTAAAACGTGTTGTATAAACAAAAAAAGAAACATTCAGAAAAAATCTGTGATTTATTTCCTAAATTTAACTAAAAGACTGGGATAAAAAAAATAGAGATTTAATTTACATATAAATTTTCTCAAAACATATACTTAGCAAATCTTTTCAATACATTAACGACCTAACGTTTAAATCTGTTTAATACTCAAAGAAAGCTCCAATATAGTACACTGGGATCTTACACAGTGCCAATTCTGATAATGCTGTTTTAATACTTTAATCTGCCTTAACCCTAAAGTACTGAATTGTCCCAAGAATTATGTTAATACATTTTTTTTAACTTCACGCTCTTACCCACACTAACTTTGTGTAGGGAACATAGTGACGGAACCTGGGAACCAACGCCGCGCTTATACAACGCTATTGTAAAATTTATATTATATGCCGATTTGACATATTATATTGACATATTATATATCATAGATTTGCCGTCGCAAATGATACAGTAATTTTGTGTGATATATCATAACATTACATAAATCAATCACTGTAATACTTGAAAACCTTTAAGGTGAAATCAGAGAACTTCCGGTTGGTATGTTCCGCCTGTATTCGAAATATTATGTGTAAGTTAACGCTGTGATTAGCTCTAGAGTGGAGAAATGAAAATAATTTACTTCTCGGGTGGAAATCAAATCCATTGTCGCATATGGAATATACACTATAGACGTATATTAAAGAGAATTATAATATTACAATATCTTCATAATAATAGCAATAAGTTGTACTTTAATACATTCTCGTGTAACATTATAATGTTGGTAACATTTGTTTGATAAATTACGCGAACAATACCATATTACGTTCAAGGTCTCTATGTTTCTATTAAGGGTTTAATATATAATTCATTTTAAGATAGAAGATAATTACTGTAATATATATGTATATATATATATATATATATATATATATATATATATATATATATATATATATATATATATATATATATATATATATATACATATATATATATATATATATATATATATATATATATATATATATATATATATATATATATATATATATATATATATATATATATATATATATATATATATATATATACACATATATATATATATATATATATATATATATATATATATATATATATATATATATATATATATATATATATATATATATATATATATCAACCTTCGCTTACTTAATCTCTACAAATTAAAATATCATGTTATCTAAATGAATAAATAAAATTAAAGTTATCACCCAGTGTTTTAAAATGAATAAAATATCATCCAATTTGATAGCAACTAATAAATCTATGATCATAACACATTAAAGTATTAATTATATAATTATTGCACGATTAAACATGATATTTCTGTAACAAACTGAAATCATTACCATGATTGATGTCAATATTTAACCGAGCATTTAATATTGAATAATATGTAAATTATTATATTATTATGCAAGGAGGTTTTTTAACTACCCTTAGCTTCACGCTGTAGCCCTAGCAGAATAGAAAGAGAGAACAAAGCGCTAAACTCGGTGTACTCGGTGTACTCGGACTCGGTGTACCTCTTTCGCCTCGCCTAATGTAATCGACCTCACTTTTATAATTCAATTCTTTTTATTAATGTTTTAAGAAAATCTTTCACAATTAGTTTAAAAAAAGTAATTAATTAATTTAACGTTAGTGGTTAATAAGGGTATTGAAATTAAAAAGATCAGTTTAAATAAAATTGTCTTCATCTTTGTTACGAAGAAAATTCTTTAATGTAGTTCGGTAAATTTATTATTGAGGCCTGTCGTGCCGCAGCGGCACAAGTGTGTGACTGTAACCGACAAGTTCTAGGTTCGATCCCCGGTCGAGGATATGAAATATTTAATATTTTCAATTTAAATATTTAATGTTTCATTTCTTCGCTCTGGTAATAAGGCAAAGCGCGGCGTTGAGTTCCGCCACTCAACACGCAATGCCTCAAATTCGCGGGAAGTGGGGAACGGAAGAGGAACGGAGTATCTTAACACTAGGTTCCCGGGTTCCCTCTGCCTACCCTGCCTCGTGCGAGATACAGCGTGAAGCTAATAATAATAATAAATAGTAAATTTATTGAGAAACGTTATATTATACAACGATAATTATCATATGACCTAGTGTTAAGCCACTCTGTTCCCATTTAGTCACTTCTGTGCCTAAGTTCCCACTGAATTATCAAAGGATTCTGGTTTGAGTGGCGGGAAAAAAAACTATTGCACTTTGACCATCAGTGCTTTTAAAAGTTGACGTATTTATTTGTTTTAGCTTCACGCTGTATTTCACAACAATACAAGGTAGATAGAGGGAAGTTGGGAAATAAGTATTAAGTTTCTGTTACCATTGAGACATTTCCGGTTCCCAATTACCCACCGAGCTCAGGAAGCATTGCCGTTTCTAAATCTTACATTTTATTTCATTGCGTTATCATCAGAACAACAAAGCTCGAGTAATCTCTATAATTAAATTAAACTTTTCTTTTTTTTTTATTCTCACACCAAAAGTTTTCCAATTACCGGGGAGTTTCGCTGTAAATGTGAAGCGTTGTTTCATTCTTAATAGTTCGAGACGGTTATTGCTCTACGCCTTCAAGATAACTGATTTAGGACCTATTTTCCATAATTAATGGACTTAATGCTTTAGATGTTATAGTAATAAACAATATATAGACTTGTGACGGTGGCAGTCAATAAATATATGTACACACACATATATATATATATATATATATATATATATATATATATATATATATATATATATATATATATATATATATATATATATATATATATATATATATATATATATATATCGTAGTATAGGATTAAGAGAAGAGAAGAAGAAGAAAATGTTCATTGTTGTACTGAGTCCCCCTTACTTTACCCGCTATGTGGAATAAAGAGAGAAATTTAAAACAAGCTAAGAAACCCGCCTAAATACCTATTTTCACGTACTATATCCAAAAATTTGTTGTGCGTCTGTTTGTCATTCAATAATAAAACGGTTATATTTATTATGTAGATGTAGATAAGTTATTGACGCTACGTTGTCTTTCTTGAGAAGGGTTTGACTGTATTCTGGGGAGTCATATTATTAATTTTGAAATATGTTTTTATTTCTTTAGTTATGTCAGACAAAATATGAGGACTGACCTAGTAAAGGTTGCAATAGACTAAGAAAAGATGGTAATAAACGTTAAAAAATATATTATATCCAATATTATAATACCATTTTTTTCATATACTACTTTTCTGAAAGATAAATTAAGAAAATTTTCTTACGATAGTATATATACCAGTATTCCTTGGAAAAATAATCGATTTAGTTTAAAAATTTGGTTTCGTTTTGCCTAATATTATGACTCACTGCCTATTCTTCGTCTAATAGTCCAATTTCCGTCATTTGTCCACTCTTCGTAATTGCAAAGAAGAGATGAGACAATCCCCAAGCTTCCCAGATGCTTGTTTTTCCTTTTCCACTTTGGAATAATTTAAATAAAGATCATATAAAATTTTGAATAAAAACAAATATTTAGACATAAAATAAAAGACTATTTAATATTTAAATATTTATTATACTAAAAATAAGCGATCGAAATCAAAGCAGTTTAATTTAAAATATTTGTTCAGAAAAATTCTTTCATTTTTATGATAATTCCAATACGACGTTCTCCTATTTTTACGTAAGGCATTTTATTCCAAAGCATGACCATACGATAGCCCAAAAGATTATTTCTAATGAATTCTACTAATCACACTTGTATCATATTGAGTTAATATTACATACATTTTTATTTGAATTTCAAAGTTATTGCTTCGGTTTTAAACATATTTAAAGTGATATTCAATACTTAGAAAAGAAAGTTAGTTATTTTTGGAACCCTGCGCCCCTTGGGAACCGTTCAAGCGCTCTGACCAACTAAGCCATAGGCAAGCGTTCTTAAACAACGTACATTATAAAAAAAAACAATACATTTTTACCATAGGTTAAAAAATAAAACAGTATAACCAACCCATTAAGATTACACCAAACAAAAAAAACTACGCTTACGAAGTATTTAATATGGAACATTCTTTAGAAGGTGCAAAAAAATATCATGATTCGTTAAGAATTCCGAACTCACGTTATACTGACAACGGTTACTGTGAAGGAAGAATTTGACTTTTGTTACACATTGCGTTCTCACATTTATTGTATGTATATTTTATTTGATTTTGACTGTATTCTGTACATATCAGGGATGGCAGAGGGAACTTGGGAACCCAGTAATAAGACACTTCGTTCTAATTAGGACACTGTCGTTTCCTATTTTCCGTCGAATTTGAGGCATTGCGTGTTGAATGTTGAACGTTAATTCCGCAATTTGCCTTGTTACCAGAGCGAGGAATATGATAGTATTTAATACTTTATTTCCTCGAGTGGAGACCGGACCCATGGGTTGTCGCATTTACAATCACACGCTCGTACTTTTTGTAGGACATAGTAATAAAATACTGCCTTCACCAAAAAAAGCAAAATATTTTAGAAATTACACATTTAGCGGCGGAATGCCAAGCAGTCAAAAGCAAGAGAATAAAAAACAAATACTTTCCTTACTTGAATCAAACCCGTAAACGTCCCGATTACAACTAAAAACTGCGCCACTGTGCCGTTTGCTACAAAATTATATATTATAACATAATCTTAATTGAATAGTCAGTTTTTAATCTCAATATAAAATCCATTAACGAAAAAGTCTTAAAATAAAAAATACACGTTGCATCTTCCATCCCAAAAAGCTTAAAAAAGCGCTTAAAAAATCGCACCCAGCATTTTAACCGAGCTGAGTTTAACTTAAGTATCTTCTGGTATAACGGTATAAACAGCGCTTTCCAGCTGCTAATCGGTTTAATAATGAAGTCTGGAAAGACGCCTGCTACGCCAAGATAATTCAGCGAAAACGTAAACGGGATACAGATTAAGCTTTTAGCTTGGAAATGATATAGAGCTTAATATTAAGTTGTGCTCTTAGTATACAATTATATGATTGTTGATCATATGATTGCAATAACAAAAGTGGAGTGAGGGAGGAGTGGAGTGGAGTGTAAGCCCTTCCATGGGCCGGATACAACACCAAGCTGAGAAAGACAAGCAAGAGGCAACTCTAAACCGGTGATTTCTTCCAGACCTTAAAGCATATGAAAAAAAGAGTTGATTGCACATTGACATGGATAATCATTTTATTATTCAACACAATTATGTATATTAGAGGCCAGTCGTGACGCGAAGGGAATGAGGATGTGTGACGTGTTGTACTTTTCTGACTCGAAAATGTTTTTTTTTTATATTTTTATTTTCTTGTTATTTAAAATTTTCAAATTAAATATTTAATGTTTTCATTTCTTCGCTCTGGTACAAGGCAAAACGTGGCGTTGAGTTTCGCCACTGAACATGCAATACCTCAAATTCGGCGGAAAGAAGAAGAAAGAAGTGGGGAACGAAAGTGGAACGGAGAGTCCTAACACTAGATTCCCAAGTTCCCTCTGACTACCCTGCCATGTGCGTGAGTGAGCTATTTTCTGGTTCTGGTAACGAGAAAAAAAGCGACACTGAGATCCGCCACTCAACACGCAATGCCTCCAGTGTCTTAATAGAAACGGAGAGTATCAACACTGTGTTCCCAGCTTCCTTTTACCTGCTATATACTCAGCTTATCAGTAAGAACACTGTACAATTATACCACTTTTAAAAAAAATTAATCTAAGAAACTTCAACCTGATTTAAGGGTATTAGGTAGGTCAAGTGTATAGAGCGTCGCTCGCGTGGATTTCCAGATATGGAAAATTTTCCTTACGCTCCGCCGAATAAGGATTTGCGAGTACGATCGAATGAGGTGCACGAGAGATGTGTTATTTACATTCTATATAGACGTTATAATGAAAAACGTTGTGTAAGACGCTGCTTGCTTAAAAGATTTGAATTTTTCTCAACTTTTTAGTTTAATGGATTTGCCTTAATGTTGTTCGTCGTTTCTATTTTTTATTATATAGTATATATTAGTATATCACATAGTAGGCATTGAGAATAATGACAAAAACATATAATAACAAAAAGATTTCTTCTTGAGGCTGGTCGTGGTACAGGAGTACAAACAAGCGTAGAACTGTAAACATAACAGTTTGTGGGTTTATTTTCGTCTCAAGGGAATTAACAATACAGTACTTACATAGAACCTAGTGTTCAGACACTCTATTTTCTTTTTTGTGTCCAAATTTTCAAGCAATTGCAATTAAAAAGCGATACTATTAATCTGACCATTTTCTAAGAAATATAAATAATTAAAATACAACCAACAACCGGGGATCAATGAGCATCGAACCACAACCACATATGTACATCTTCGCAGTCAAGATTTCCAGTACTCTAGAATTCTAAACTAAATATAATGCTTATGTAATGCTTCTGTAATATTAATATAACGATCTAATTATCCATTTCATGTTGCATAAGCTGAATATTATATATGTATATATATATATATTGAATTTACCAAGGCGGTGTGTAATTTAGCTAATTTAGTTTAGATATTGATACGTGTTAATTGATGCGTTTAACGATGTTTGCCGATTCGATTTCAGTGCTATATATTTGTGTTATTACTGAGAGCTTAACGCTGTGAAACGTTTGTGTGAAGGATATTAGAATAGATGTAGAGTTTCCTTTTTAATTTATCATGCTATTGTAAGAAAAAAACTGGCGTTAATATTCGCAAATTAACAGTAAAAGAGTGAAGAAAAAAGTTATATATAGTATAGATGGGCTTAGTGTATAATTTTTCTCTAGAAGACGAAACATATATTGTCATTGATGTATAGTGCCAACTTTAATGAATGTACCAAACTTTAATATTACAAGTAGGTATTTCCTACTTGTAATATTAAAGATTGTGCCCAAATAAGAAAATATTTAAAATAGTTCATAGTTTTCTCATTTTTTTGTATAAAAAGTGGCGTTTAACTCCGCAAAATAACAAGCATTTAAAATTGAGACAGTTAGTAAACAGCTTAATAATACATTTTCTATGTGAAGAAGTAATATATTTTCTTATAAAAAAAAACGTGATTTATCATAAAATAAAAGTTTATTTGAATAAATATTTAAAAACCATACTCTCTCTAATAATAATTAGGAATGAAATAAAGTTTTAAGCTGATTCGAACGGAAAAGTAGCCTTTGACCTACAACTCTTTGTGAAGTCAAGATCACTAAGAAGTGCTCCAATCCCCGAACTACAACTCGGGCATTGAAGCACTTCAACAGTGCTATAACTAATAATGTGATTTCGTTTTCATATTATTATATTTAAACTTTTAAGTTTGGTATATAATTTTTGTCATTAAAAAATCGATGATTTACGTTCCAAAAAATGATATTTTTATACAAAATATTCACAAAATTACTCTGCCTTTAACAGTATTTTATAAGCCTACATTTATTTCAGTTTAAACATATAAAAGAAAATTTGTATGGAGCTTAGTGCCAATACACTTTAAGGAACTGCTATTTACGTTTATCGTTTATTAAGGCCAGTGGTGTCGCAGTGGCACTAGCGTGTGACTGTAACCGACAGATTGTGGGTTCGATTCCCACTCGAGTAAGTGAAATATTTAGTATTTTCAATTTAAATATTTAATGTTTTCATTTCTTCGCTCTGGTAAAAGGCAAAACGCGGCGTCGAATTCCGCCTCTCAACACGCAATGCCTCAAATTCAGCAGAAATTATTTATCTCTTATTAACACCAGGTTCCCATGTTCCCTCTGCCTACCTTGCCATGTGCGGGATACAGTGTGAAGCTGAGTGAGTGAGTGAGAGAGTTTATTAAGTATGTTTTATTTTTGTATTACAATATTGTAATATATTTATTTATCTCTTATGAATACATATATAATATTTAATAGAATTTATGTCTTATAATAAGTATTTACATATATGCGGTAGCTATAGATCCACCCTCTTGTTGGCGTCAAAATGAAAATATGTCAGACGTTGCTTGCCACTCGATGCGTTTTTACTGCATTGCACCTAACAAAGTTATATAATCAGGTTAAATAAGCGAAATATAAAAAAACTGTCATTATTGATTTTAAACGGTTTTTAATATTTAATTAGTACAACTATTGCCTATGAAGTAAATATGTCGTCAAAATGTACTACAATAGCTTTCCCCTTATACAAAACAAAAAATAAATAAATAAATAATAAAATTTAACGATGTTAATCAAAGTGGATATTTTTTTCGATTGCAATCATTCACTGTGTCTCCCACGGGCGTTACAAGCGAACGGTGTATGTTTTAAATGAAACCTGATTACGTGTTAAATGAAAAAAATACTTTTAATATAAAAAATATGATTTAAGTGAATGTGGAAAATTTGCAATTTGATTCTTTTAATAGAACAAAATTTCGGGTCCTTTGGCAGTAGACAATTCAGTGTTCGTACGACGATTTAACAGCAACAAAAGAGGTATTATACTCGTAGTAGAATTATTGTAGATAATTGCTATGGGAAGGGATTATCTCAGCATAACGTTCCCAGGTTCTCACAGCCTTGTTTCTCATATATTGTAGACAGTGTGAAGCTAAATAAAATGTATGAAGAATACTGAAAGTGAAGAATTCGTTAAAAAATATTTATAATTATAAAATTGATTCATGATAGATGACCTTAATTCGATTCTTGAAAACTAATGACGACGTTTCAGAAAGTATGTATGGAAAGGTCGATAACAATGGATGAAGCAAGAAAGTATACAGAGACTTTTTGACCCTCCGTTCTCTCTGGCTTCTTCGCTAGAAATAAAGCGTAAAGTTAACAAATGTCTTTGAAATGATAAATGATCTTTATTTTCTCGCTTTGGCAAGACAACACGTGGCGTTGAGTTCCGCCACTTGTCTAACTAGACAGTAGTGTTTAAGTACGAGTATTTTATATACTAATATTTTTTTTAAGTTAGTAATATATATCCTCATCGTGGCGTAGCGGCACAAAGGTGTGACTGTAAACGATAGGTTGTGAGTTCGATCCCCATTCGAGGAAATTAAATATTTTAATTTGTACAAATTAAATATTTAATGTTTTTATGTCTTCGCTCTGGTAACAAGTCAAAGCGCGGCGTTAAGTTCTGCCACTCCATACGCAATTCCGCAATTTCGGCGGGAAGTGGGGAACGGAGTGATTTAACACTAGGTTCCTAAGTTACCTCTGCCAACCCTGTCATGTGCGGGATACAGCGTTAAGCAAAGTGAGTGAGTAATATATATTATCAACTTTAAAAAAATGTAACTTTACAGTGTGATTTATTATTACACTTCTGGCAATATCTTAAAATGTTATAGATACAAAATGGGAATTCGATTTAAGCGCATTTCAATTGCAATATATGGCGATAGATATCTGTTAGGCAAACATCGTTCGCTGGCTCGACAAATAACGTAACGTATTTTGAAATTTCATTCTTCATTTTATGTATACGAGTATATTTGGCGTACTTTTTGGTTTTCCAAGTCGTTTCAATAACTATTATATTGCTTTTGGTTTGTTTGTTAGTCAAAGTTAGATTAAGATGCTCTATGCTTCTTAGCTTAAGAGCTACAAACGCTTTGCTAAGATCTCCTTATGATATTTTAGGATGGATTTTGTACCTACTTGTTTGTACCAATTGTAAGATTTATACTAACAACCAAATAACTACAGGCAACGCTTTAGAAATGAAATGATCTATCCATTTTTCTAAAAGATATCATCACAACTAATAAATAATGTGATTTTGTAAACAATAACTTACAAAATAGAAACAAAATAGGCTTCCGGTTCTTCTTAGTTTAAATCTTTTAGTGAACAGAAAAAATAACATAGTATTTTTTTATTGAATTAACTCGTTCTGGTATTTGAATCCGCGACCTTCGGAACACTACCAATAAGTATATTTATACCTTCTTGATTTTTTCAATTTACGATGACTATACAAAAGGACTTATGAAGAGAGGATTGAACGGTAAGTTGGAGAGCTTGCAAAAATTTTTCGCCATAATATTTTATTGTTATGCACAGAGACAGCGTCCCTTCAATTTAGTATTGCATGACATGACAAATTTCATCATTTTTTTTTTGCTTAGTGGTACATTTCTTTTATGTTTGTTTCCCATAGGGCGTAAAATCTAAACCAAAGTACGTATCCTCTCGTGGCACAGTGGCAATACAAGCAAGGCAGGTAGTGAGTTCGAGGTTTACTCAAGGAAATTGAATATATAATATTTTCATTTCTTTTTTATGTCAACGACGCCGTAGCCTACAGTTCCTCCATTTTATACACAATGTTTCCAAAATTAGGCGGAAAGTGGGAAGTTTTATGGAAAGAAAATATCTTAACACTAGGTTCCTATGTTCCCCCTGCCTACTCTGCTGTGTACGGTATACAGCCAAAGTAAAGATGTATCAATGAAACACATCTATATATCTGACAAATTATTATTATTTATACTTATAAAAAAATTGTAACAGATCACTGTCTGTACATGGAAGATACTTTAAAAAAATCTTATGGGGGTCATTTATTAATGTAATAGGGGCCCTTAACAGTGTACTTTTGTTGCCCGTCTTTAAAGTGAATGGGCACCGGGGCCCGGCATTACCCAATGCGAAACGCAGTGGCCGAAGCCACTACTTAACGCCGGTTTTAAATGCCGGGAGTGGTAATGGACCGGTCGAGTCTGCCCAAGCGTGTTGCCATTACTGACAACGTGACTCTCCCACACGTACTTTAGTCGCCTCTTACGATACCATCAGTACCAGGGTGATCCTATTCTAAGCCGGAATCACACGGCAAAAATTGTTTGCTTATATGTTTATATCTTTGCCAGTTTGTATATGCGTTTGTACACCCTTATCTCAGAAACTCACTTTTATATATTGGCAACCTGTCCTCAATATTTAATGTATTATTTTATTTAAACCTCTTAGAAAATAAAAAAAAATGTCAATTAAATATATATTTACTTTGATACAATTGCTACATTTTTTTTATTCTTAAATTTTAGTTTCCAAAATACAGACATTGCCTTAAAAGTGATAACGTTATTAGAACGTGGGAGTAATTGATATTTGGAAAACAATAGTGTAAGTAATGCGGGAAAAACTGTGAGCAGATCGCTTGTTTAGTACTAGAGTAATTCTTATAAAATACATAAAAAAACCATAAATTCAATAACTCCTAAGAGAAATATTTACATCGATATATTTACGTTCTGCGTGAAGATATATTTTTAAAGGATCCCTAGTATACTATTGAAAATTCAACCTTATTACATGTCACATAGAAAAATATATCTATATTATTATTTTAAGACTATATTAGCGCAATAATCTCAAGAACTACTGATGCTGTTTTAAATAAGTAGATTAGAAATCCATTTAAAAATATTAGGCAGCCTCATACAACGTTAATCTTTTCAATGTAAACCTTCGTGACGTTTAGTAAACACACAATTTCTATAATTCAGATCAGAGAGATTCAGGCAGGCTAGGCAGAGGGAACCCGGGAATCTAGTGTTAAGATACTCCGCTCCACTTCCGTTCCCCACTTTCCGCCGAATTTGAGGCCTTGCGTGTTGAGTGGCGGAACTCAACGCTGAGTTTTGTCTTATTACTAGAGCGAGAAAATGAAACATTAAATATTTAAATTGAATATATTAAATATTTCATTTCCTCGACTGGGGATCGAACCCAGAACCTGTCGGCTACAGTCACACGCTTGTGCCGCTGCGCTACGACAGGAGTCCTTTGATTTTTGCGGTAATTCATACTGAATGGTAATTTTTTTTCGAGTGGGAATCAAATACACGACCTGTCGCGTTTACAGACGCTTGTCTGTACAATATACCACCACAGGCCTCAAAATATAAAATATCTGTTTCAAATGTAGAATAAAATTCGTATTTCACCAAATTGGTATAAAGCAGAACGTCCGATCTAATTGGTAGGTAAGTGATGTTCTGAATTTAATCATTTTTTGCCGAATCCGAGAATATTGATTTGATTTTATATCGAAAATAGTATTTTCAATATTGTATCGTGATTCTTTTGAAACCAAATATTTTTGAGAAATTATTAGTATTGTTTTAATATTGGTTTTTATATTTATTGGCGGAGCAGCGGCACCAATGTGCAACTGGTTGGGGTTCAAACTTCACTTGAAAATAAGAAATAGTTAATGTTTTAATTTCTTTGCTTTAGTTACAAGGCCAAGCGCTTAAAGTTTCACCACCACCACGCAAAGCCTCAAATTCGACAGGAAGCTGGGAACAGAACGGAGTGTTTTAACACTAGGTTCCCAAGTTCCGTCTATTTACCCTGCCGTGTTCAGTGTACAGTGTAAAGCTGAAAAAAAATACAAACGAAATCACAGGCGATAAGACGTGAACAATAAAATATTAAGTTACATACTGCAATTCATCATTGTATGTTTTATTTTCTTTTTAGACATCCACTACCAGTAGCATCCGGTGCCATAAGAGTTTTCATTTATTTAGTATGAATTCGGACGTATCGAACTGAACAATTGGAACAGAAATAAGATAAATAAAATATTTCCCATGTAAATAATATATATGTAAGTTTTAATATTGACATATCTCTAATGCTATTTTTCATGTTGTCATCTCCTATTATATGTGAAATTAAAAATATATATCCATTATAAGAAATCTGCGTATTGTGTTATATGTTAAATATAATTATTAAGATGATGTTAATGAGGCAAGGCGCGGCGTTAAGTTACTTATCACGAAATTCTTCAAAGATTCGGTAAAACGTGGGGAACGGAAGTGTCTTAATGCGAAGTTATGTCTTTACTTTAGTTTGCCAGATTTCATCTGCTTATTTTATAATTAGGTACAAATTATTTCAATACGATATAAAATGTATTTTATTTTTTCGGTCTCATAATATTACATAAAGGGCGGTGCTGAGTTCCGCAACTTAAAGAGCGAAATACTTTGGTACTAAGCGTGGTTGATCATTTAATTAAATTTAAATTAATTAATTTACTTTTAATTTTAAGTTAGCTTCATGCTGTATCCCGCACGAGGCAAGGTAGGCAGAAGGAACCCGGGAACCTAGTGTTAAAACACTTCGTTCCACTTCCGTTCCCCACTTTCCGCCGAATTTGAGGCATCGCGTGATGAGTGGCGGAACTCAACGCCGCGCTTTGCCTTATCACCAGAGCGAAGAAGAATTTAAATGGAAAATATTAAGTATTTCATTTCCTCGACGGGAGATCGAACCCAAAACCTAACACGCTTGTGCCGCTATGCCACTGTCGTTGTCCTTCAAATAAAACATATGAAAAAAAGGCTGAAAGTTATATTCTAGTTATATATACCAGCTAACTGGTTGAGTTGAGTTGCGGAACTCAACGCTGCGCTTATTCCTGTTATTAGAGTGATGGAATGAAAACAGTTCATTCCCTAAATAAGAATCGGCCCATATTAAATTATCCATATACACTAGCTTGTAAATAATTAAATAACTACCCTAAAAGGTATTGACAGAATCATTTCGATAGTAACGAGAACTGTCGATAATTGAATTTCTCTCAAAACACTGTATACAAAACTACCGGTTCTGTGTCAAAATTTATCTAAAACAGAATATTTTTTTTTTAGCTTCACGCTGTATCCCGCACGAGGCAGGGTAGGCAGAGGGAACCCGGGAACCTAGTGTTAAGATACTCCGTTCCACTTCCGTTCCCCACTTTTCGCCTAATTTGAGGCATTGCGTGTTGAGTGGCGGAACTCAAGGTTGCGCTTTTTAGCTTATTACCAGAGCGAATAAATGAAAGATGAAATATTTAAATTGAAAATATTAAATTTTTCATTTCCTCGACTGGGGATCGAACCCAGAACCTATCAGTTATAGTCACACGTTTGTGCCGCTGCGCCACGACAGGCCTCTATAATAAAACAGAACATTTTCACGCCACTTTAAATATCATGGTGTGGGAAGCGTATATTGTACAGAGTACGATTTAAGAAGCTTTAAAATGTTTATATTATTAATTTACATTTGTTATTTCTGTTGTTTGATGCGTAAATAAATTGTTTGAACAGTTTCTTGTTAGTATCACAAAAATTATTAGTTAGATATAGAGTATAGATATAGGTATGGAGTCAATAATTTTAAGTATAAGTAATTTTTTTTTTAAATTTACATAGCAACGCTGCTATGCCAGTGAAAACCTAGTGTTAAGACTCTCCGTTCTCATTAAAACACTTCTGTTTCCTATTTTATTGTTAAATTCTGGAAGCATTACGTTGTATTCTTCTACGTACATATATATAGGGAACTAATTTTCATTTTCTCGAGTGAGAATTGAACTTCTTACACAAGCAGGCACGATTGTGCTGGGTTGTACGACACGACGTGCCTCATTATTATTATTATATAACATTATGTTTCCATAATTCAGTTAAAACGTTTTCTAAATAGATGGTAGCCTTATGTTCATTTGACTACAGACAAAAGTTTAGATGAAAAATAATATTTAAAATTTTTAAACTTTTACCTAACAAATAACTCAATATAAAATATATTGAGTTATTAGTTATTGTTATATTGATGCAGTTTTAGTAATAGATAAGGCCTGCGCAAGCGTGTGACTGTAACCGACAGGTTGTGGGTTAGATCCCCAGTCGAGGAAATGAAATATTTAATATTTTCAATTTAAATATTTAATGTTTACATTTCTTCACTCTGGTACAAGGTAAAACGCGGCGTTGAGTTTCGTCACTCAACACGCATTGCCTCAAATTCGGTGGAAAGTGGGGAACAGAAATGAAACGGAGTGTCGTAACACTAGGTTCCCATGTTCCCTCTGCCTACCCTGCTATGTGCGGGATATAGCGTGAAGCCGATAGATAGAAAAATGTCAAGAGAAAGTTAACTTATGGTTTTAATATCATAGGTACGTTTTCAGGGTTCCTGGACTTAAAAGAGAAATATGAACGCTATCACTAGGCTATCCTATCACTGTGATCTTTTCATCATTGTAATCTTATCCCATCACTGTCTATCAATCTGTCAAAGCCAGTTCTCTCAGGATCGTGTGGCAGTGGTATCAAGCTGAAATTGATATGAAATAATTGTCTATGGTTCCTTGGAGTATAGAAAAGATCAAGCTTCTAAGCCTCGAGAAAAATGTTTTGACATAATACAGACAGAGAGGTACAGACAGATATACATTCAACTCAAAAATTGATTTAAGGTTGAATAAATGTATGGTCTAGAGAATCTTCTGCAAGAATATTGCACTATAATATAATAAAAAACATTTAAACTGTTGATTAAAATCGTCTGACAGTAAACCGCCACAATGGTACGTTCGATACTTACTGTTGAAAATTAAATCTTTTTTTTTATGGGCAAGACACGGCAAACGAGCGTACGGGTCACCTGATGGTAAGTGATCACCGCCGCCCACGGCACCGTGTAACACCAGAGGAGCTACAGGAGCGTTGCCGTCTTTTAAGGTGGATGGGCACCGGGGCCCGGCATTACCCAATGCAAAACTCAGTGCCCAAAGGCACTATTTAACGCCGGTTTTAAATGCCGGGAGTGGTTACAATCCGGTCGAGTCTGCCCATGCGTGTTGTCATTGCTGACAACGCGACTCTACCACTCGTGCTTTAGTCGCCTCTTACGACACCATGAGTACCAGGGTGATCCTATTCTAAGCGACAATCACACGACTAATCTTTGTATCCTAATCATTAATAAAATTAATGACACCTCTCATGGCGCAGGTGTGACTGTACACGTGACAGATGGTAGGTTCGATCCCCACTCGAAATATTAGGAATAAAATATTAAATATTTTCAAATGAAATGTTTAATAATTTCGTTTCTAATAATAAGAAAAAGCACGCAATGCCTTAAATTTAACAGAAAGTGAGGAATTGAAAGGAGTGTCTTTAAAATAGGTTCCTAGGTTTCCTCTGCTTACCCTACCGTGACAATCGTGAAATAAAAAAATATATATTTTTTCTTGATCTTTTAAGATCAAGATAAGGCAAATGGGACAACATAGTCAAAACGTAAAAATATTATACCAAACACATACATACGAGTACATAAAGAATTTAAAACAATACAAGCTTTTATTTAGTAAATAAATATAATATTGTAAAAATATCGACAAAATGTTACATAAAAACAACATAACAACGGAGCATCTCGCATATATACGATTAGAAAGCTTTATCAGTTATGTAACCGATACCGGAAGCTGTGGAAGTAAAGCAAATATGGCGAACGGATGTGGATCGTAAGTCACGCCACAGAGAGCCGGTCGACTTCCGGCGAATTGATTCATCGTGACGTGACGACTACGTTACGACGTCAGCTTAAAAACGTATTAGATTTAGTTCAGATTTTAATTTTTGGGTTGACCCAGTTTGTTTGGTAATCAAGAAATAAAAATTAAAAAAAACACTTAATTATTTGTATTTTTTTGGGTAAACAGTATTTTATTGCGGCTTCACACGTTTGATTAATTAAATAAATAAAAAAAAAGAAAAAGAGGCTTGTCGTGGCGCAGCGGCGTAAGCGTGTGACTGTAACCAACAGGTTCTGGGTTTGATCCTCAGTCGAGAAAATGAAATATTTAATATATTCAATTTAAAATATTTAATGTTTCGTTTCTTCGCTCTGGTAATAAGGCAAAGCGCGGCGTTGAGTTCCGCCACGCAATGCCTCAAATTCGGTGGAAAGTGGGAAACGGAAGTGGAACGGAGTGTCTTAACATTAGATTCCCGGGTTCCCTCTGCCTACCCTGCCTTGTGCGGGATACAGCGTGTAGCTGAAAAAAAAATGCCTTTTATTGCTAGCAAAAATTCTAACAATACTTAACACTAGATACTAAAATAGTTATATTTTTGTTATTTATTTTTTTTCAGATATTTTTGTCTACTCTATCTTATTATACAATACCTAAAGTAATCTTAAAATAACATTTTAATATAATCGATTTTTTTGTATATTTTTTTAGCTTTTAAACAATAATATTATAGATTTTAATTTGTAGCAGTACTATATATATTATTTTTCTTATTAAAATGCTTAAATTACTCTACTTTCTATACTTATGTCAACTACTTCCTTGTTATAATAACATTTTCACTATTAAGACTGCACATTGAAGACTAAAATTCAGCGAGACATTTTGTTAAATTAAATATTAAAGTGACGTAACTTTTTTATATTATTAACTAACTAAGGTAACCATTTTCTAGTTACCGGTTTCTGAGATTAGCGCGTACTTACGCACAGGCAAAAAAAAATTAGATTACTGTTTTGGGCCTTTTAATAAGATTTTTATTAAAAATATCTTCCATGTATAGACAGTGATCAGATATAGATTTATTAAGACGTATAAATAAAACGTTCGAAAGCGACATGGTGTGACAAATGTGTGGTAAAACAACTATAGTTGCGGCTATAAAGAAGAAGATTTGAATTCAATTATCACTCCAGAGGAAACTAAGCTCCTGTTGTAACAATATTTTGATATTAAATCTCACTTTATACGCCTTCTACAAATGTCGCGAACTTGGACGAAAAGCAAAAGAGTGTCTTGACACTAATCTGTACTGGTAGAAGCTGAAAAACGAAATTACCCAACAAAACAAACACATCTTAGAAAATTTAACTTACTGGTCATAGAAAGTTGGAAATAAGCATGTTAGAGAATTGGTAGAGATGTAGGAGATTCCATTACTGGGGTACCGATAATTTTTAATATTACGTAATAAAGTCGTAGCAAACAAAATAGCGGATGGCAACTTTTCGTCATATACTAAAACATGGTGAGCACTCATCCAAAAAAGAACATCACGCTTATTCATCCTAAGTAGAGTAATTCATAATATTGATGTACTATCATCATGATAACAAATTGTCAAACCAGAAATCTCTATGGTACAAATAGAAAATGTTTGTTTATGGTCGCTATCGGCAAAGGTTATATTTTTTAGCTTCGCGTTAAGTTACTCCGTGCCACTCTGAGAAAAGAAAATTAAAAATAATTTAAATAGCTTGACATCGGATTTCTCCACTAAACATGCAATGTCTGTAAAGAATGCAGTTAAAACATTCCTCTAGGCTCACCCTGTCTGTTGGTGGGAGACATGTGAATATAAAAAAAAATGTATGAAAACGGTATTTCATTACGCTATTTAAACTAGTCTATGGTAACAGCGCTAATAAAATTGTAACGATTGTAATTTTAACATAAATAGAGATGTACCTGCGATTATTTATATAAGAATTCTAAAAATATTGTCCTAATGATCCTTTAAATTCCATCAGAGTTTTTTTTATTATTTTCTCAATTTAAGTCACAACGATCAAGCTGTGAACGTCAGCGTGAGTTCTGTTCTCATCGGGAGTCAATAATTATTTAAAAATTATTTGCTTTGGTAAATCCTAAGATCCTTCTCTGAACATGTAATATCTTGAAAACTTGACATAAAGTAGGGAGTGTAAGAGTGTAAGAGAGTGGCTCAACGCTAGTTCTTTTTGCCTATATTTGAGCAAAAGTAAACGTGACCGAGAAAAAGAGTGAAAGCAGTACTTTTTACAGCAGCTAATGAGAATTTACTAATTTTGTAAAATTGTTACCCATTTCCGAATCACTACTGAAACTGTAGATATTCCTCGTAAAAGACCTCTACAATCACCAATAGTTAGTAACTTCTCATCTGCTATACGATACGATGGTTTCATCAATCATAATAAGCTTAGACATTTCAGTAAATATCCAAAAAATATATGGTACATTTAACTGCCGTTCAAATATTTTTCTTTATAACACCATAACTTGAAGTTCCCCTCTTATTCCTAAAACGCTTACATAAACCTGATTTATCTCAGTAATGGGCTAAAACAGGCCAAGTTCTTTGCTTTAGTTCAATGTGGAACACATTTACATAATATATTTCTTTTGTTATGTATTCGGTGGAATGTAAAAACGCCGCGATGGTTCATCGACACGGGGTCTAACTGAAATTGCAACGTTTGTGAGCTCGATTTCCACTCAGACGATTGATTTTATTTAATTTCTATACTCTGGAAACAAGATAAAGCGCAGTGTTATGTTCCGCTAAGCAATATCCAATGACTCAATAATTTGATGAAAAATGGAGATCGAAGTGTCTTCATGCACAAAACTTGTAAAAGTATGACTTTCCCATAAGTTTTTCTAGTTATGAAAAAAATATTGTCTATTAGGTGATAGAGGAAACCTGGGAACCTAGGGTTAGAAAACTCCGTTCCATTTCCGACTTCCCGCCAAATTTGAGGCATTGCGAGTGGCGGAACTCAACGCTGTACACAATATAAATCTACAATAAAATTTAGTTTGCACAAGTACACACTAGTTATGTTTGTAATAACTACAAACACACTTTTTAAAAGTTTCTAAAAGAGTAAAAATTTAGTTACATCACTTTTACATAAGCGCTATTTTGTAACAAATATATATCATTATTTTCAACAATAACAAATTTATCATAAATATAGGCATATATTTGAATGTTTTCTGTTTCTTTCAGCATTTTATGTTTGTTTGATGAAATGTGGGAATGAGATGAGAGTATCAAATGTTAAGCTAGACGTTATATAAATCTATATATAGTGAGAAAGTGTCCGATTGTATCTACGATCAGTTATTGATAATTAAAGCATATTGAAAGAATTTTTTTCAGCTTCACGCTGTAAAACCCGCATAAGGGAGGGAAGCTAGAGGGAACTTGGGAACCTAGTGTTCAGATACCCTATTCTGTTCCCCACTTTTCGCCGTATTCACTTGCTCGAATGGAGATCGAACCCACAAACTGCCGCGTCACGTCGCGTAAGTCATACGCTGATGCCCCATCGCCACTATAGGCCTATTAATTAATAAAAAAAATATATGTCTTAGGCTTCAGGAATCTATTTTATTTAATCGATTAGGAAGACATTGCTTGGTGGAGTTGAACGCCGTGTATTTTTATACCAGAGTAGGATTAACAATTATTAAGATATTATGAATTCGTTTAAAAATGATCGAACACTTATATCTGTGGTAGCGCAGGTGTACATATAAATGACAGCTTGGCCATTCGATATCCAATCGAGGAAATTAAATATTTCATATTTTCATTTTGTTGCTCTAATAATTATTAGTTATTAATCATTATAATGAGACAAAATTCGCCAAACAGGAAAACGGAAGTGTCTACTTCCGTTACTTATCGTTTCGCTATAAGATTTAGTGGGAAATGGAGTGGCTTAACACTAGGCTTTCAATTATCTCTGCCTACTCTCCTTTGTACGATATACAGAGTGAAGCAAAGAAAATTTCGAACCTGTAGTACATCGTGCTTACAATTAACCTTGCTCCACTGCGCCACAACGGCTTTAAAGGCTTTTAGTTTAATGACACACAATTAACAAGAAGAAATAAACAGTGAGCTGTTATTTTTATCATCTACTTCGCTACATAACCCCTAAAGTACGAACAAACATAAAACGTTTACCAAAAATCCTATATACATACAAAGTTATGCTTTTTATTATGATGAATGATGTATTTTTATCAGTTTTCATTTTTATTGCGAAGGCGGTGAACAAATGATGTGAGAATACGTATAGTTATTTTTTTTTTTAGCTTCACGCTGTAACCCACACGAGGCAGGATGGGTAGAGGGAACCCGGGAACCTAGTGTTAAAATACTCCGTTCCGTACTTCCGTTTCCCACTTTCCGCCGAATTTGAGGTATTGCGTGTAAAGTGGCGGAACTGAAAGCCGCACTTTGCCTTATTACCAGAGCGAAGAAATGAAACATTCCAGCTTCACAAGAAAATATTAAATATTTAATTAACTCGAGTGGGGGGGATCCACAATCTGGCACGTTTACTGTAGTAAATTTGTATCCCAGCGCAACGATTCTTTAATGAATATCTTTTTTTGAACCTATAACTATTAATTCTTTTCTGTGATGTACTATAGGTACCTTGATGGCCTCATTTACTTTATAAGATTGTATATAAAAATAATAAAAAAAAAACAAAGTAGCGTAAAATCTACAGCTCTTGGCAAAGACAGCTACTCCAAGCATACATAACAACACAACGTTACTATATGTCACACAAAATTGAGCCTTATTGTGTTGGAATAATATATAAAATTGCTCAATTCTCTCGAAATAATGTTCCGAGGGTTATGGCGATAACTAATATGTAAGAATCAAGTTTCTTCTCTTTATAGATGATTTGGTGGAGTGTTTGTTTATTACGACTGTTTCATTTTCCGAAAACGTTTCCGTTTGTTTGAACTTTTTATGATGTTTTCGAATGAATATTGATGTATAATACTATTATTTAACAGTTTTTTAATGTTTTAACATATTTTAGCTATATTTCATACTTAAGAAATATAGCCAAAATATGTTGCTAAATGATAATTAAAAAAAAAAAACTCTTATGTAGTGGTTATTTGTAAAAAAATCACCCCATAGAGAGGTATAACATAAACAAGTTGTAACAAACGTATAAGTATCTACTTAATTAGATGTGATCTTATGAATTAGTTTGTCAGAGCGCTTGGAATATTATTAAAAGGTGCGGGTTTAAATCACGCAAATTTCTATCTCGTATGTTTTCTAAAAGAGTAACTAACTGTTTTTAATGTTTTTTTTTTTTAATTTCAAATATTATGTATTAATTATTAAGGCTTGTCGTGGCGCAGTGTCACAAACTTGTGAATGAATCGACAGGTTGTGGGTTCGATCTCCACTCAAGAAAATGAAATATTTAATATTTTCATTTTAAGAATTTAATGTTTTACCTTTTTTTTTCCCTCTGGTACAAGGCAAAACGCGGCGTTGAGTTTTTCAACTTAACACGCAATGCCTCAAATTCGGCGGAAAGTGACCAACTTAACGCCGGTTTTAAATACCGGGGGTGGTGATAATCAATTCAAGTCTGCCCATGCTTGTTGTCATTGCTGACAACGTGACTCTCCCACACGTACTTAAGTTGCCTCTTACGACACCATCAGTACCAGGGTGATCCTATTCTAAGCCGGAATCACACGGCTATTGATGCTGATTTTGAGATATTGCGTAGTAATAAAACTATATATTGCTCAAGTTTCCAAGAGCGGAGAAATGAAAATTCAATTCAATACAATACAATTACTCAGACGCTGAACCTAATGAATTCTTAATCAACTTTTATTTAACGTTAATATCTGTGTCATAGATTCGTTTAAGCCGTAGAAGGCTTCGAACTTGTTTGAAGAATGGATATTTTTAATACGAATTGTAATGATTATTCTATTTTAGTATGTGAACTTATAACAAAAGTATTTCTACAATCAAATTTATACTACCCTGTCTTGAAAATTATTTAAAATAAAAAAAGAGTGCTGATGGTCTCAAACTCCGTTTACCACTTTCCACCTTGGCATTGTGCCTTGAATGTGTCCTGTCGTGGCGCAGCGGCACAAGTGTGAGACTGTGAAAGATAAGTTGTGGGTTCGACTCCCTCTCGAGGAAATGAAATATTTTATATTTTCAAATTAAATATTTCATATTTTCATTTCATCGCGTAGGTAACAAGGCGAAAGTGCGGCGTTGAGTTCCGCCACTCAACACGCAGTGCCTTAAATTCGGATACTCGGGCACGGAAGCGCGACGGAGTGTCTAAACATAGGTTCCCAAGTTCCCTCAGGCTACTCTGCCATGTGTGGGATACATCGTGAAGCTAACTGAGTGTCTTGATTGGCGTAACTGTACACTGCGCTTGGTCTCGTTACCATAGAAAGGAAAATAAATAATTTATGTTCTATATGGGATCGAACCGAATTCAGACGCGATACCGCTACAACTATTTATTTACTACTACTACTATTTATTTATTTCAAGAAGTCCGCTTAAGTTCATTATTAATCTACTTTCCTCTTGTTCCACATTCACGGTACAATGTCAGCAATAACAACATTCATTGTCCGTAACGCGGTAAAGTCGAACCGACATTACTTTGCAGGTAAAGATATAAAATATACGAATGATTTATAAACGCGACGTTTTAAAGTGAAATAGAAGTACGTAGTGACGAGATCGTATTTTGTAGTCGTATTTTAATATATGTTTTATTGAATTAAAGTAATTTTAAAGAGTATATATTGAAAATTGCATTTTGACGTCATTATTACAAAAAGTGGTAATCCAATCAATTTACTTTAACTCTATAGTTTTGAATATAGAATGATTATATTGAAAAAGTATTTAAAATAAATATTTTTCCAAATTTTTATTATTATTTTTTTCTTTCAGGTAATCATCACACATTACTTGGAGCAAGGAGCTTCGCTAAACGGCAAAGTAATACAAAATAATTATTTATTTTAAATTTTAATTTTCATATATCATTGGATTTAAGGTGGGTACTTTTGGCTCAGATTTTGAATCCATGTAGAATTTCATACATTTTCATTTTTACAGTTGTGTAAGTTAAATATCTAATATAAATTTATTTAACATTTTTATTTATATAAAGTAAAAACGCTAACAAACGGCAAAGGTTACTGAAATACGTTCTCTGATATTTTACGAGCGCATCTGTAAAAAAAGACACTTTCATCTTTATACCACAGTAGATAAATAATAGATAAATATTTCGTTTTGGATGTAAAAATTAAAAGCTGGTTAGATCTAAAAAAATATAATAGGTAGTAATATTCCACAATTTTTAACTTTTTTTTTTTTTTCTTTCAGCTTCACGCTGTATCCCGCACTAGGCAGGGTAGGCAGCGGGAACGGAAGTGACACCTAGTGTTATGACACTCCGTTCCACTTCCGTTCCCCACTTTCCGCCGAATTTGAGGCATTGCGTGTTGAGTGGCGGAACTCAACGCCGCGCTTTGCCTTATTACCAGAGCGAAGAAATGAAACGTTAAATATTCAAATTGAAAATATTAAATATTTCATTTCCACGACTGGGGATCGAACCCAGAACCTATCGGTTACAGTCACACGCTTGTGCCGCTGCGCCACGACAGGCCTCGGACAATTTTTAACACTTATCTAAATTTATAATTCCAAAAATCACTACCTCATTTTGGCCAAATACATGTACCTCTTATAGTAATAATCTGATTTTTATAAAATATAGCTAGAAATCACTGCCCAACATGAAACCGATTTTGTTGTCGATTCCGGTTGTCGATTCGTCCGTTCGTTGTCGATAAAAACGCACTCAAAATAATTCAGGCCAGCCGCAGCGGCACAAGCCTGTGACTGTAAACTATAAATTGTGGGTTAGATCCCCACCCGAGGAAATGAAATGTTTAATATTTTCAATTTAAATATTTAATGTTTTTATTTCCTCGCTCTGGTTACAAGGCAAAGCAAGGTGTTGAGCACTCAACACGTAATGCCTCAAATTGACGGAAAGTGGAAAATGGAACGGAGTGCCTTAATTCTAGGTTCCCAAGTTCCCTCTGCCTAATCTGCCATGTGCGGGATGCAGCGTGAGGCTGAGTGAGTGAGTAAATAATTAATTCAATCAGGAGCTACGATGCTGCAGACAAACACACGGACAGGTCAAACTAATAACACTTCTGTTTTTACATAGAAATTAAAAAAAAGAATTTATGCGTGTACGCAACGATTTATCACCCGTGTGTTTACAAAAGACTTCGTTTCACTCAGTGCTTTAGGACAGAATGAAGGCGACGTGTGGTAGGCTTTAATTACGCTCTTAACGATCGTCCATTACGACTATGACCATAGTTACGGAGGTTGTATAGACTAACTTCTCAGTGTAGCTGACCCTCTTTGTTTCTAGCCTTTGTTTTACTTAACTACACCTTTTTATATGCGTAGCTTTTTATAATAAAATGCGATGTTTTATTTTATTTTGAATTTTGTTTGAGGAGAGAGTTGTTTTATTTTATTTTATTGGTGAATTTAAAGAAAAAGTTTATATAATTATTTTAAAGTGTACATAATGTATGTAGAAAAAGCCAGTCGGGGCGCAGGAGTACAAGTGTGCGACAGGTTTTCGCATTCGATTTCGACTCGATGAAATTAAATATTAAGTATGTTCGTTTCCTTACTCTGGTAACGAAACAAAATCGTGTGATCCTATTCTAACCCGGAATCACACGACAAATTTTTGCCGTGTGATTCCGCCTTAGAATAGGATCACCCTGGTACTGATGGTGATGGTGACTGAAGTACTCGTACGTGTGGGAGATTCACGCTGTCAGCAATGTCAACACGCATGGGCAGACTCAACCTGATTGTTACCACCCCCGGCATTTAAAACCGACCTTAAGTAGTGGCTTCGGCCAGTGCGTTTTGCATTGGGTAATGCCGGGACCCGGTGCCCATCCACCTTATAGACTGGCAACGTTCCTGTAGCTCCTCTGGTGCTACACGGGGCTCTGGGCGACTGTGATCACTTAACATTATATATATTTTAATATATATTTTTATAATATATTGGTGACCCGTACGCTCGTTTGACGTGTGTCTTATCAATAAAAAAAAGTGCAGCATTGAGCTCCGTCACGAACCAGCCAATGCAACTAACACTAGGTTCCCATGTACTCTCTGTCTATCCTATTATACGAATATGTGGAGAAGACTGTGGAGCTAATTACAGCCATCATGTTATTCGTCACATCTCCCAAAGCTTAAAGACAAAACTTCATAAGAAGACACTTCGGAAGTCATAACTTAAAAATATTTAGAAATAAATAAAAGATTGAATGCGAATTTCGATAAATAAAAGCAGGGCATACATTTCAGTAGAGCTTCATAAGTATAAACGTATGTTGATCATTGGCCAGAGCGCTTTCACGGATTCCAATTTCGCTTCGTTCTTATATTTCATACCATTCTTAATCATTTTATTTATTTATTAAGTCATCGTTAGTAACAAAACATTTAACAATAAGTCGTTCATGACGAAAAATATTTTAATATTTTCAAAGACGAATGCTACCTCAGTGACCACGTGACCACGGATTACTGCAAAGTATTCCAAATGTCGGGTTTCCAAATAAATTCAAAGCTACATAGGTGAATAATCTGTCTTAAGACATTAATTTTAAATTAGAACCTGTAATTATTGCATCCAGGCAGGGAAGTCTCAACTAAGCCAGGATGATTTTTTTTTATATACGAAGTCACACGCCTGTCATGACATAGGAATATAAGCGTATTATGGTAGAACCTCACTCAAAAAAAAAAGAAATAATAAAATTTTAAATGAAACACTTTTAAACGGATTAATCGCGTATATTGAATGGTAAACATTTTTGGGAAACCCGACGTTTCGAACACTTTACAGTAGTCCGTGGTCACGGGTAGACTCTACCCGTTGTTTCGTTTAAAATGTATAACAATCGCGAAAATCAAAGACATTATTAAATAATAAAATATTTATTATATTCATTTTTCGCTGTGGTAAAAAGGCAAAATGCGGCGTTGAGTTCCGCCACTCAACCAACAATCCCTCAGTTTAAGCAGCAAGTGGGAAACGCAGTGGAGAGTATTAGCACTAGGTTCCCAAGTTCCCTCTGCCTACCCACACATATACAGTATCTACATCTACAGTTACGTATATTTTATTTGTTTATTTCATACTATTCAGGGTTATAAAATAACCGGGTTACGCTATTCCAAAATGAAGTTTACATTTAAATGTAAACATGTACCAGATGAAAGTGTTCTGTAACTTTTTTGTTTATAATTTTATTATACCCCAATATTTATATGGACTGGACTGAACCCATAAATACAGTAAACATGATACACAAATGTTTTCTATATTTATTCATGTTTGTACAAAGTTACTACTGTTAGGGATAGTTATGGGTTAATAAATAATATTTTATGTTTATCTTCACGCATTTTCAGCGTTATCTGGACTATATAGAGAAAATCTAGTATTATGAGATGAGATATAACGAATTTCTCGGCGTTTAACGCCTGATTATGTTATAGAAAATATTTCCAAACTACCCACTGATTGTCCGTTTAGCAGACATAGCGTATTTCTTAGCGTTTAACGCCGCACATTATATTAAACTATATATATTTCTATCAATTTAACTAAATAATATTTTAGAATTTTTACTTACCATAAGTGAGAATCGATCTGGTGAGGTCGATATTTACGAAATATAACAATTATTTTTGTTTTATAAACTTATTTTATGTTTGTTTTTATTACCTGTATTTTATCAACGTTGACTTACAAATTTTAAGTTAGAAATTACGAAAAATTCTCGAAATTCTCTGGAGAAAAACGAGAAATTTCATTTGATTTCTTTAAATCTATGAAAACGAAATTGTGGTGCCGACTAGCCACATACTACGGATACAAGATCTATGCCCTTTAGTAGGTATAGTACAATCCAATGGTCCCTAGATAAAGTGCAGAAAGTGAAAAATACTGCGTTTCACAGGGGCAGTTCCATAATTTCTTTTAACGCAACTTTTCCTATATTTTTTTTTATTTCATTTAAGTCACCATAAAATTAGCCCTATAAAAAACTTAAAACTTTAGTAAAAAAATCCAATTTTATACTTTGGACTTTTTACCTAAGAACTATAGAATGGTCTGTTGTAGAATAAACATTTTTTAAAAATATATTATGTCATTACTCAAGAGATATTATTTATTATAGGTACATATCGTTCACGCGTTTAATTGTAAGTGAAAAAGTTGTCAGTTCATTGCCTACTCGTAATAAAGACACTAAAGGGCTAATTTCACCGGTTTCGAAATAAGTTTCAGGTAGTTATCTGATATTAAATCTATCAGACAGAAGCTGCTGATAACTTTTTTAAATTTCACCTTCAAATCGATCTTGTAGGCAATCATCAGCCAATATATAAGTTAATTGGAACGGCACAACTGCAAAATAGTTTCTTTTGCCTTATGATAATTTCCTACAATGGAAATTATCATACTATGTCTTATGAACACAATTTTAAAAACGAATAGAAGTGATAAAATACTTTTATTTAAAATAAAACAAGTAAAAGTAACAACATTTTACTCGAAACACTATTTTTACGAGTTTATTTTTTATTTATTTTTTTGTTTAATGAAATAAATAACGAAAATAGCATATAACGACTCAAACTCTTTTTTAATTTTGCAAGAAAAATACATCTAAAAGATATTTGTTTTGTATCTGTTGTTTTATGTTTTATGATTCATAGTATGTGCTTCAAGTTTTTTATTTCTTTGTATTACTTAGGTAATTTAAAACAATTAAGCCTTAGGATTTTACAATGAGGATTGAAATTATTGATATTTGATTCCTATAAGGTTTCATAATATGATCGACATATTCGTCAAAACCTTCTAAAAATTTTAAATATTTCGACTACAAGTCGACCTCTAACGTCAATTTATGCAAAAGATGCAGAGTGATATGAAACTGTTTTAATTTTAATTCCCATCCCTTGTAACTTTCTGATTTAATCCGTATCAGTCACTTAATTCGGCTGATAACTTAAGCGATACTTTATCTACTAGACATTGTTATCTGAGATCCGATAAACCTAAGAATTAAGGATTATCCGTTAGATAAGGATATCAGTAGCTTTATCAGACAATTTCTGAGTAATTCAAACTGTCACTAACTGCAAAAAATATAAATAAATATCCATAACACTAGTCTATATTTATGAAAACGAAACGAATATTTAAGTCATTTAAATCATTTTATTAAGTCACGTTTCCTATTTAAACGAACGTGGGTAATTTAATTATATCTTCGAATATAGCGTGTTTCATATTTTATTAAGCATTTTTGTAGAGGAATGACCTGGATTTAAGTCGTTATGCTACTTTGTATGAAATCATGAAATTATTAAAATTATTATTTCGTAAATATTTTTTCTTGATACAATTTAATTACTACGTAGTATTAATACTTAACAAACGAAAGTTGCAATTGAAAGCCTTAATGAAGAAGAAGTTTTTTTTTTTGTTTTTCAAATATTTCAATAATGTTTTTTGGCTTAGGCTTGTCATCGCAGAGGCACAAGCGAAGTTGGAGAGTCCATCTCTACTGGAGGAAATATAATAAATATTTAATATTTACATTTTATTACTCTGGTAACAGGACAAATTAAGCTCCGCCACTTAGCATATTTAGCGGAAACAGTGAAGTAAGGGATGCAGTGTCTTAATACTAGTTTACCAACTTCCCTCTGTCCACCGTGGAAGGTGCGGGATGCCAGAAACTAGGAAAAATGTTTTTTATATAAAAATATAATTTTACGTAATATTCAGCTTCACGCTGTATCCCGCACATGGCAGGGTAGGCAGAGGGAATTTGGGAACCTAGTGTTAAGATACTCCGTTCCACTTCCGTTTGCCACTTTCCGCCTAATTTGAGGCATGCGTTTTGAGTCGCGGAACTCAACGCCGTGTTTTGCCTTGTACCAGAGCGAAGAAATGAAATATTAAATATTTAAAATTGAAAATATTAAATATTTCATTTCCTCGAGCGGGAATCGAACCCAGAAACTGTCGATTACAGTCAAACGCTTGTGCCGCTGCACCACGACAGGCATCTACATAAAAGATGTATGAAAATTTTTCGAATTACAAAATATAACTCTATTATTTCGTACAACTGTCACTGAATTAAATTTTAGAAACAGCAATATTCCATATAAAAATCTGATAGATATTTGTTTCATATATGAATAAAAAAAATGCTCAAAAAATATTTTTTGCCGTTATAAAAGAGAGCGCAAAAAACTTTTATCGCCGTTTACCCGGACTCTTTGCCAGTCATCATTTGATTGCACCCGGCTGCCTGACAGAATTTTCGTTTCGCCTCTGACACCAAGCTCTATATAAAACACAAATTTTCATCATTTTAACATATATTATGTATACAAACCTATATTATTTAAAATTGTATAGAAATAACATTTTTGATTATATATATTTATACTATAGTGCCAACTTAATCTAACGGAACATATTCCGTAGCAAAGAAAATTAATGCATTATCCCATACAAAAAATCGTAGGGTATACATAGGAAACCTTCTTAATTCTATTAAAACACTCCGTTCCTATTATTGTACATTCATTTTCCACTTACCATTCATTTTCCAGTGCGTGGCGTGAATGACGGAACTCAACGCCGCGTAATGCCTCGTTTCTAGAACAAAAAAGTAAAAATGTAAAGTATTTAATTTCCCGAATTGGACTTGTGCTTAGGGCCCTAAACCATAGCAGGCAGTATAGCTAAAAAATCATAATTCAATTTCTCCAAGTGAAAATCGAATCCACCACCATCGCTTTCACAATCAAACAATTCTTCTTAGCCACATTGACATCGATTAGACACTTTACGACCACTAACACTTGTTTATTAATAAAAAGAAATATATATAACGGACGCGGTGAACGACATTCTATATATAGCTGACGTGTGCTTACAAAACAACGGTTTGAATCATAGTAAAGACGCCTGCGCGTGCGCACGTATAGTGAAAAATACGAAAACATATGAAAAATATACCAATTTATACATATAATGTATATTATGTGATAATGAATATAATTATGTCAGTGTTATCAATAAGTGCAGTGATTTGAAATGCTTTCCAGTTTCAAAATAGGTAAAAGAGAGAAAGAGAAGAGAGTGAAGTGTTATGGTAGTGTTAGATCTAAGCCGCCGAAGCCACGTGCCAAATTTCAAAGACGTAAGTATTATTTAGATGTTATTTTAAATTTAAAGTTTTAAATGTATTTTAGGAGGCTTGTCGTGACGCAGCGTGTGTTTATCGACTAGATAGGTAGTGGGTTCGATCCACATTCGAGGAAATGTAATATTTTTATTTATTTGCTTTGGCAACGAGGCAAAGGAATTTTGGGAACCTTAGCGTGAAACCGAAAAAAAAGGTATTTTTAATCGTAAATTAGTATGGCACTGTCTGTGTTGTTGATTTTATGAGTCCGAAATTAGGTTCGTCAGATTAGAGGATATTTTTGTATCAGTTCTACATATTCTATGGAAGTGTAGTAATTATAATTTTTAGATGGTAAATAAGCTTGTTGGTACATATTTTTTTTATATTCTTTTTACATATATTTTGTATATAATATTATATTTTTAAAAATATACACTCAATTTTGGATATATATAACAAGACCTAGGGTATCAAAACAAATGTAACAATATTAATATTTAACGATATTTTTATAAAAATAAAATAAATACAATTCTTAAACATAAATAAAGGCTAAATGTATATTCAACTATTTAATCACACCATTTTAACACATACAATTTAACCTGATATAGAATCAAACCCAAAACACCTTAAAAGAAAAAGAAATATTCCGTTCCCGATTTACGACCAAATTATACGAGACATTACATTATGCGTGGCGGAACGCGCCTCTTCCAATAGCGCTTACGAGTACGCTCGACTGGTGGTTAAACCAACAATCATCGTGACACTTTTACAGGTTTCCACTGTACCACTGTGCCGTAACGGTCAACGAAAACAAATACAGTAATTATATAACAATTAAGACAAAACAGATGAAAGAAGCGGAAACAAGAAAATATTATAGCGATTAAGGGCTCCAATTCCGAGATCCAATAAACGAACAGCTCTGCCCTCAGTTTATAAATAGGCGGTATTTGTAAACAAGGTGTTTTATTACGACGCGCTACGCCTGTGACCGTTACTAGTATTTTTTTTAGAGCAAGCTGTATCCCACAAAAAGCAGGGTGAATGGAGGGAACCTGGGAACCTGCTAATTTTGAGTTCTCTGCCATAAGCGAGAAAATGAAAATATTTTTAAGCGTAGTGTTAAGTCACTCTTTTCCCATTATGACAATTCCGTTTCCCATTTTTCACCGAATTTGACGATTTCCGTATTGTGTGGCTGTGGAGCTCAATGCTGTGCTCTGCCATAACGAAGAATAGGGCTCGGATCCACATTCTGTTGTTTACAGTTCTTCGCTTATGCCCATACAAAATTTCATCAATAAATATAAAGTTTATATATATTCGTTTTTTTTTTTTTTCAGCTTCACGCTGTATCACGCTAGGCAGGGTAGGCAGAGGGAACGAAAGTGAAACCTAGTGTTATGACACTCCGTTCCACTTCCGTTCCCCACTTTCCGCCGAATTAGAGGCGTTGCGTGTTGAGTGGCGGAACTCAACGCCGCGCTTTGCCTTATTACCAGAGCGAAGAAATGAAACACTAAATGTTTAAATTGAAAATATTAAATATTTCATTTCCTCGACTGGGGATCGAACCCAGAACCTGTCGGTTACAGTCACACTCTTGTGCCGCTGCGCCACGATAGGTCTCGTATATATTCGTATATAAAATATTTTCATAAAATTTTGTATAAATTGAAAATGAATTTCATTTATGATAATTATTTCAACTTTTACTAATATTATAGCATAAAAAAGATGATCAGTTAATTGGAGCCTCTTCTCTCTCTTCCTCATCCTCTAAAAATTCTAAACCGCTAAACTCAGAAAAACTTGAATAAGCAACATTTATTTGAGAAGCATTTTGATTCTGAAAAATATAATACTTACTTTCTTTCATAAATCACACAAAGAGGTTCACAAAGTCTACATCATACAATACATATATATTTATAATATACCATATATTTTATTTCTTAGACGCTCTAGGAACTAGCGTCAAAGGAACTGACAAGGTTCCACAGTGACCCATTTTTGGTTGTTTTAATCTTGACACTGCATTCATTTGAATATATATTCATATTTCAAGTCTATACGTACCAAAGTGTACCTCAAAGTAACATTTGCGAAATATAAAGCGTTCTTTTAGAATAATTTATGTTTTACATATTTTTCTCTACTATGTATGGTTAAAAATGCTTGGGTTAACGGGATTTTTCTTGGTATTTTTGTTTTTCTTCGTAAGTTAGATAATGGAAATTTAGTAATTGTATGGGAAATAGAAATTTATATCTTTTGTTTCGCTTCTACGTACCGGCGTAGCAGACTAGGAAGTGGGAACTTGGGAACCTAGAGTTAAAATAGTCCGTTCCCAAGAAGATCTTTCCGTTACAAATCCATGTCCGTCAAATTTGAGGCATTGCATGTTGAGGCCTCAACGACTTTTACTCTCTTACCAAAACAAAGAAATTAAAATATTCAATATACAATTACTTCGTGCAAACATCGAATACGTATTTTAGCACGTATTCGTCTGCACTACTAATACCATTCATCCTTTTTAACTCTTAAGGATATTCTTGTACATTACTTTATGTTGAAATATATATATATATATTTTTAATCATTTCCCAGGTATTGAACCTATGATCATAGCCGTAACGGTCAAATTCTCTCCACTTGTACTATAACAATGTCAATTAAAATTATAATATATTTTGTCATTAAACCGTTACGTGCTTTAATTTGGATTGTTTTCAATTCTGTTATAATTACAGGTGCTATAATGCAATTAATAATTTATGTGCTATATATATTTTGATTATAATAACTACTTATTTAATTTTTAAACTTTACGCTGTACTCGCGTATAGGAGAGTAGGCAGAGGGAACCTGGGAACCTTGTGTTGGGACGAATATTCGCAACAGCACTTTCTTTTCCCACTAAAATAAGATTATTAAAAAATATTATGACAAATGACTTGACAACATACAAACGTAGTTATTGTGAGTTGATATCTACATCCAGGAAAGAAATTGCGTTTTTGTTTTTCACTATTGAAAAAAAAAAACATGGCTGTAATTCATAGGAAAGCAGAGGAAGTGTCTTAACACTTAGCTCTCTATGTCTTGCCTATGAAATGTGGAATTGTTCGACGTCATCGTGTGATATTTAACAAGTATGGGACTGTATGAGTATGCATGAATTTTTAAGCGATAAAAGACATACCTAAATACCTTTATTCAGCTTAACGTATCTCGCATATGGCAAGGTGGCCAGAGAAGACACTCTCCGCTCAGTTCCCTAGTGGCCGCGGAATAAGAGCTGTTAAGCGGCGGAACTCAACGCCGCTCGCAGAATTCGGCGGAAACTGAGGAACCTAAGTGAATGAGCTAATGGAAATGTAGTATCTTATCATGCGCCCAGGTTTCCAGGGTTCCCTCTGCTTATCCTGCTTTGTGAAAAATATAACGTTCACAGATCATAATATAATAATCAAAATAAAATATATCACATAAGAACTGGTAATAAGGCAAAGCGCGGCGTTGAGTTCCGCCACTCAACATGCAATGCCTCAAATTCGGCGGAAAGTGGGGAACGGAAGTGGAACGGAGTGTCTTAACACTAGGTTCCCGGGTTCCCTCTGCCTACCCTGCCTCGAGCGGGATACAGCGTGAAGCTGAAAAAAAAAAAAAAAAACATTAAGAAATGCATTCGCCTGTTATTCAAGAGTTATGGGGGTTCCCAAATAAGAATACCATGCTAATAGCATTCTCGGGTGTTGACCTAATAACCCCACTCAGAGTTCTGGCTTTCTCATCTAAATAAAGAAATCTTTTGACGGATTACAATTTTACGCCTTTCTGGTACAGTGGAGTCGTGTTTGATATTATAGTTATGGGTTCAATTCTTACTCAGGATATATATATATATATATATATATATATATATATATATATATATATATATATATATATATATATATATATATATATATATATATATATATATATATATATATATATATATATATATATATATATATATATATATATATATATATATATATATATATATATAAGCTCTGGTAACGAGGCAAGAGCGTAGTGTTGAGTTCCGTCACTCATAACACGAAAAGCCTCAAATTCAAAGAATTTTTTAAACATAAGGTTTTCTTTAAAGATTTTAAAGTTTTTACTGTAAAACGTAAAGTTCTTTTCTATGACAAGCTGTGGATTTCACGTCAAATCACCTTTCTAAGAATAGAAGACAACGTAACCGTCCCTAATTAGTTAATTGAATAAAACTTTTAAAATTTATTAATACAAAGCTTCACTTGCTTTGGCCTAACTGATAACATTATTCTTGTTCCTTTTTTTTAATTTTGTGCTGTGTATTTCGCACATGAATAATGAATTCAGTGTTACGACTTTCCGATTCATTTCCGCCGAATTCGAGCCATTGCGTGTTGAGTGGCGGAACTCAACGCCGCGCTTTGCCTTGTTACTTGTTGGGACAAAAAATGAAACATAAAAACAAAAAATTAAAAAAAATGAAACATAAAATTTTATATTTCATTCAAGTGGGGATCAGACCCATGACTCTACATATACGCTTGTACCCTTGCACTACGACAGGCCTTAATCTATAGCTATACAATACATATATGCACAAAGCAGTGAAGTATTATGGGTTAAATGGTGAAACTCAACGCCGAACTTTACTTTGTTCGCAGAGCGAGCATTTCATTAACATATTAAATAGTTCATATCCTTGAGTAGGAATCGAACTGACTACCGGTCGCGTTGACAATCGCTAGCTTTTATCCCTACGCCGCTATAGACTTGAAAAAAAATATAAATTTAAATTTTAATTGGTCTCGAGTAGTTAATATTGAGGAAGTATTATCGTGTTTTCAGTATCTGCGACTGTTTTTTAATGTGGTTTAACTCAAAAATCGTATTTACGGCGGCGTGACGCATTTGGCACTTGCTAAAGCAACTTATCATTCTACGTTGAGTGATTTTATTATATAGTTGTAATTTTTTGTGAAAATCTTTTTTTTCAAAAATAGCTGTAGGCCTCTTGTGACGGGGCTATAAGCTTGTGAATGTGAATGTAATAGCTTGTTAGTTCGATTTGCGACAGAACTCCGCCACTGCTATGCTGTTAGAAAAGTGAGACTGCGTACGGATGTTGATACTGCTTGACTAGTTTACTTTAGTTTTTTTTTTTTTTTATGGAAAAGACGGCAAATGAGCGTACGGGTCACCTGGCCGTAAGTAATCACCGTCGCCCACGGCCCCGAGTAACTCCAGAGGAGCTACAGGAGCGTTGCCGTCCTTTAAATTGGAAGGGCACCGGGGCCCGGCATTACCCAATGCGACACGCAGTGGCCGAAGCCACTACTTAACGCCGGTCTTAAATGCCGGGGGTGATAATAATCCGGTCGAGTCTGCCCATGCGTGTTGTCATGACTGGCAACGTGACTCTACCACACGCACTTTAGTCGCCTCTTACGACACCATCAGTACCAGGGTGATCCTTTTCTAAGCCGGAATCACACGGCTAGTTATGTTCATATTCGAGTTCTATCGAATATTACTTTGAGTATTTGGAATTTATGTGTCAAAAAACACTTTAAAATGAAGAATTCTTCAAGAAGAAACAAAGAAAAAAGAAACTTCGAGCCATTTACGGTATGCTCTGGCATTTCTGTGATATTTTTTAATAAAACGGATGTTCATATGTTTGCAGCACAGGATATATACAATAATACTTGGTTTTTTCCTAAAAATTATTCACTATTACGAGTAATAATACAAACAAGTTGATCGTACCCAGTTTTCGTCTTAAAAAATACTAGATCTTTTATGGAGCATGGCATGCACAAGTTATTTTAGAGATGTCCCTTAAACAATTTAAAGTATAAGTTAAAAATATATTACTATTCAAAGCTTTTCATTCCATCTAAGACTATTATAATGATAAGAGTACGTCGAATTAAATGCTGTTAATTCAATATTAACTGGGTAAGCCCAGGAAGATAATTATTTTGTAGATTTACTGTTAGTTATATTTTGAAAAAAGTAACTGTAGAGTTTCTTCGCGACTCTTCTCAGCAGACCCACCTTAGCGGGTAGTAGCTTTCTGAAAGACAGACACTGCAAACATTTGTATTTGTAACTTAACGATATACAAATGCTTGTAATGGCCTAATTGAATAAAGAATATTTTAATTTTGACCCCTATATGATGAAATATATATATTTTTTAATTTCCTCGCACTGGTAAGTAAGCAAAGCGTGGCGTTGAGTTATCGCAAATTATCATTTAACGCCTCAAATCCGGTGAAAAGTGGAATTAAAAATCAGAACATCAATACGTATAATATTTCAGCTCTCTAAGAAAATAGATCTGAGTAATTAATAAAAAATTCAACTGGATGTTGAACCTTTATGCATGGACCGTGGGCGACGGCGATCGCTCACCATCAGGTGACCCGTACGCTCGTTTGCCTTGTCTTTTTCATACAAAGAATACCTTTATGCATCCTTGATATAAATGGTTTATACGGACAGAACGACATCAAACTGATCATATTAGATTTCCGTTTATTTTTTACAGTAAGAGACCCTAAAATATGGTAAAATTGCTATTGAATAAACATTTTTAACAAAGTTTTGTACAAAGTTAGACAGCACTACAATAAATATACGGTTTCAAGGGCCGCAGCACTTCGACCCTATCTAACGTTTGGTGGACGTGTTCCGAAATCAAATGGAAATAAGATTGAAGATTTACAACATTTTTTTCTTCCACATACAAAAATATACGTATGTTTATATAAACATATAAATAAACTAATACATCAAATTCTAATATAACAAAAGCAATTAATATATATTATTATGTTTTTTATCCATTCGATGAAGAACAAAAATCTTATAATTGAATATTTTTTCTATATATACTCGATAATATACAGTCGCAGTATATAGTAATTGTTAAAATGTCGATTAAACTATAAGTATCTTGCTCGTTTTCTTTTTAAATGCTTCGTACATAGCTGGGGAGGCAGAGGAAACTAGGGAACCTACTGTTAAAAGACTACTTGTCTTTGTTTACTTCTTTTTTTCTATTCTAAGGATAGTGTGTGTTGAATGGCGAAATTTAATTACACTATACCTTAAGTAAGAATCAACAACCAATTCACAACCTACACACGCTTATGCTGCTCCATGACAGGCCTCAATAAAAAGAAAAATATATATCATTTTTTTATTCATGATCAAAATAAAAATAAAAATACCACAGATGATAATGTCAGTTATATGAACAACTGTTTCAGATTTCAACAGTTCAAACTTTTGAACAAATAAGTTTATTCCGTTTGAAGCTTTCATATTGTTCTGACACTTCTATACGATACAATACAATAAATGAATTTAGTTTTTAGTTAAAATTGATTTCAATAATCTATAAACAAAAGTCATTTTTTTAAACTGAGCTTTTGTCAGTGCGTGTATGAAATATACGTTTTTAAAAGTGATATCGGATTTTATGAAAAAAATATTAAAAAGCAACACGTTTGTTGCTTCGTAGTGACGCAGTAGAACAACATTTGTAAAAAAACTGTTTTGGTTTTAAGATGTTTTTTTTTTTAAGTTTTAATTTTGCTCATTCCGCTAACAAGACTAGCGCAGCGCAGCGTTGAGCTCCGCTACTCAATACCCTATGTCTCGAAATTTGGGCTCAAATTCGAAGGAAAGTGTTGAACGGAGTGTCCTAGCACTAGTTTCGTAAATACACACAATTTTTTACATTATAATCGACTATTGAGCTCTATAATCCAATTAAGGCGGACTAATTAATGGTAAATTAATTTGTTATTATAATATTAATATATAAGTATATTGTCTCATGTAGATAAACTTTCGTATTTATCTATACTTATAACATATCTGTAGTCGAACACTCTCTGTACATGGAAGATATACTCGTATTTAAGAGATATCTTTTATTAACATTTATTAATGTAATAGGCTCCAACAACGGCTAACCAGTATTGCGATTCAGCAACCACCCTTAATATGTTGCGTATGTTTAAATATTTAGTTAAAAAAAAAATAGTACTCAATTTCACGCACGTGGTAGGGTAGGGAGAGGGAGCTTGGGAACCTAGTGTTAGAACACTCCGTTCCTCCTACGTTCCGCTGAATTTGAGGCATTGCGTGTTGAGTGGTGGAACTCAACACCTCTTTTTGCGTTGTACCAGAGCGAAGAAATGAAAGCTTTAAATATTTAAATTGAAAAAATAATAAATATTTTATTTCCTCGGGTTGGGATCGAACCTACAAGCTACAGGTTACAGTCAAATTTTAGTTTGCAATGTACTTATCTTAAAAGTGATAACATGAGAACACGTTTTTGAGTTACTGAGATGAGTAAATAAAATTATATATAATTCGAGCCGGCGAAGCCGCGCCGCCTGTCGCTTGTAATAAATAAATCCCTTACAATTCAAAACGTTACATCATAACTTTAAATTAACTCGGAAAATATTTTTTTTTTACAAGTATTGAAGTGAAATACAACTTTGATTTTTTTTTCTTTTTTTTTTTTAGCTTCACGCTATATCTTGCACTAGGCAGGGTAGGCAGAGGGAACGGAAGTGAAACCTAGTGTTATGACACTCCGTTCCACTTCCTTTCCGCCGAATTTGAGGCATTGTGTGTTGAGTGGCGGAACTCAACGCCGCGCTTTGCCTTATTACCAGAGCGAAGAAATGAAACATTAAATATTTAAATTGAAAATATTAAATATTTCATTTCCTCGACTGGGGATCGAACTCAGAACCTGCCGGTTACAGTCACACTCTTGTGCCGCTGCGCCACGACAGGCCTCTATAACTTTGAATGTATGTATTTAATTATTTCTATCCACCAACAAAGTATCTTATTCAGAAAGCGAAGAAATGTAAGTAATTGGACTTATGGTAATGAAGTCTGCAGCCACCGATTGCTCAAGCAGTTATTTTTTATGGCCACTACGAAAAATGGACTATGATAATACAAATGTGATACATAATTCATTTTCGCTTACGTTTAATTGGTAATTATTGTTATTGAGTATCTAGATATTTTTTTGATTTGTTCTGTTCATAATGTCTAACTAAATATAGATTATCGTTTTATTCGTCGGCACGGTGGGCAGAGGGAACCTGGGAACCTAATATTATATTAAAAAATCGAAGTTAATATAGAAAAAATGTATATATTTCTTTATATAACTTGTTTAAGTATAAGTAACTAGGTGATTTAGTTTCGTACTTTTCTATACCTTTACACAATTTTCATATGTAATATTTTTTATGACGTAGTAGTTAGAATTAGTTTACCGTAATAGCTACTTTGGCTCCGGAGAACGTTTTAATAGAGATTTTTGAAGGCAAAGCGCGGCGTTGAGTTCCGCCACTCAACACTATTTTATGTTCCCAGGTTGAGACCAGCTCGCCATGTGCAGGATATAAAGAAGAATATTAATCTAGTAAATTTACGCTGAGTAAAGTTACTGTCATTATACACATTCATTTATTATACATATTATACGTGTTCATTATAGTATTAACATTTTCTATTTTATCCATTTAAAAGTTTAAATAGACAAAATAGAAAATGTAGAAAATACTTTAGCTTCTGCTGACCAATTTGTAGTTTAACAAAACGATACTTTACTATATAGTAGCTTGAACTATTAAATACTAAATAATTATACTGTTAAGAAAGTATTTTGACAATTTGATTTTGCATTTGTAATTTTCGAAAAATAACAAATCTTTTAGCGATATAAAATGCCCTGCCGTATTATTACGGAACAAGAAAATTAAGGCATATGTCTTATATAGTATATAAAAATCACACTCCCATCAAGTTGACAGTCAAACATTCTGCTGCTGTACCAGAATGGAAAACTTATATCATTTCTTTAATTTTATCATAAAACCAATAATATATCACCAAAAAATAGTATCTTTTAATAAAAATTTAAGTGCCACACTGAAAATGGAGCTCGGAACACGAATCGGTTATTAAAAGTGCATTATAATTCCCTCGACCAAATCCCGCAACAGGATGTCAGAAATAAGAAACATTGGAAACACAATTTCTACTAGCAACGAGGCACGTAAAGGAGAATTTTTTTTCACGGTCTTTTTCACGCGGACACAAAAATGGTTTATTCATTAGATTATTGGGGCAAGTCGTAAAGGAATTCAATTTAGGGTTCTGCAAAATGAAATTTCAGGAAATTTCCCTTTTCTGTAGTAAATAAATTTACAGCTGCCAAGTAAGTTAGGTTAGCATTCGAATGACTCAAATGAATGAAGGGCCGAACGATGAGTGCTTAGGTGTTTTGTTTATGTTGCCGTATTTCGGGAGTCTTGTGGAGTTGTATGGAAAATATACTTATAAATGAAGATGTCGTAAGGCAAAGCAGCTGAATGTAAGTGATGAATTCAGGCTCGATTTCCACTCAGGATACTGATTTATTAACAAATCTTCGCTCTGGTAATGAGACAAAACATTGCGTTCACATCAGCAACATTATATATATATATATATATATATATATATATATATATATATATATATATATATATATATATATATATATATATATATATATATATATATATATATATATATATATATATATATATATATATATATATATATATACATATATATATATATATATATATATATATATATATATATATATATATATATATATATATATATATATATATATATATATATATATATAAAAAGCACAGCGTTCAGTAATGACGCAATGTCGTAAATCCGGCAGAAAGTAGGAAACAGAATATAATGTCTTAACGCTAGGTTCCCAAGTTCCCTTTGCCCAGCTTCCCACGTGCAGGATACAGCGCCAAGCTGAAAAAAAAAAAAAAAAAATATATGTAAAAAATATCGTTATAACCGTTCCTAACATTTCTCGTCTTTGTGAAGTAGATATATTTACTTTAGCTGCTAGCGTTTCGTTACATTACCTTATAAAATCTCGTGTTCTTACGTGAAATTTTAACTTTGTGTATTTTGATATAATTTCATTATTTTTCTTTGGATTCTTTCACTTTGTTTTCTTTGAAATCAAGATAAATTAATTTAAAGGAATTTTATCAAACTTATAAATTTATTTATAGAAAACGTATAAAATTTTTATCAGTATATTATAGTGGGACTTGAACCTGTGTCTCTTAGAATCCGTCTGAGTTCTCTGAACTTATCGATACATGCTCAGTTTCACGCTGTATCCCGCACATGGGAGGGTAGGCAGAGGGAACTTGGGAACCTAGTGTTAAGACACTCCGTTCCACTTCCGTTCGCCACTTTCCGGCATTTGAGGCATGCGTGTTGAGTGGCGGCACTCAACGCCGCATTTTGCCTTGTACCAGAACGAAGAAATGAAATATTAAATATTAAATATTTAAAATTGAAAATATTAAATATATCATTTCCTCGAGTGAGGATCGAACCCAGAACCTGTCCGTTACAGTCACACACTTGTGCCGCTGCGCCACGAGAGACGATGATGATCAATACATGCTAATCAGGCTAAAATAATAAAAAATATACAAGAAAATATAAATGACTTACTTATATAAATATAATCTCAATTAAGTAATAAAAATGTTTTCAGCAATAAAATCGATTGTATTAACGGAACGGAGTGTCTTAACACTAAGTTCACTCAAGTTCCTTCTTCCTTAACTGCCCAGTGCGGCATCCAGCGTAAAGCCAAGAAAAAACGTGTTTTTTAAACACATGATTGTTGATATTTATCGATACTAGTATAATATATTGATATTTATTTGAGCAGAACATTACCAATAAAGTAACATTATAAGTAAATTTCTAAGCGAATAAATCTTAAAAAGACTAATTGACAAAAATGGATAAATATGCAAAAAATGCTTTAATAACTTCATTAATCCCATTGGATTAAGTTATTTTTTTATCAATATATTTTTTCTTTCCTTAAAATAAGACAGAAAAGGAGTTCAGGTGTCATGACGCAGTAGGGCAGCATTTGCTTCTAAGCGAAACTCAACACTGCGTATAAAGGGAAATTGTACCCGAATCGGAATCGAAACCACATCCTGCGCTTACGGGGGTCTATATTTTTTTTTTATAGCTTCACGCTGTATCCCGCACGATGCAGGGTAGGCAGAGGGAACCCGGGAACCTAGTGTTAAGACACTCCGTTCAATTTCCGTTCCCCACTTTCCGCCGAATTTGAGGCATTGCGTATTGAGTGGCGGAATTCAATTCTATAAAATTAAATATTTAAACTAAGCAATAATATCAAATTGTAACGAACGTCGTACCTACCCTTACTACACCTGATGCTCAGACCTCAGGCCACGATTAGAAATATTTTGGTCAACTTTACTCAATTTAGAAATTCACCGAATTCATTGTTAAGATTACTCGGATTATTAGGGCTTGAATAATGTTATTTTGAACTGCTAACTAATTGTTGGTAGTTATCGCTCGAGCACAGTAATGTGAAACAGTTATTTTGTGAATTTTCCTTTTCAAGATAAAATAAATTGGAGTATAAATAAACGTTTCTTCAATATTATAAAATATTTTATTTCCTGGAGTGGAGATTGAATCCATACCGCTTCTAGTCGGGTGCTGTGTGATTCAGGATAGGATAGCTTAGACTTTTTATGGATAAGACACGGCAAACAAGTGTACGGGTCACTTGATGGTAAGTGATCACCGCAGTCCACGGCCCCGTGTAGCACCAAAGGAGCTACAGCTGCGTTGGTCTTTAAGGTGAATGGGCACCGGGGCCCGGCATTACCCAATGCAAAACGCCGATCTGGTCAAATCTGCCCATGGGTGTTGTCATTGATGACGACGTCACTCTCCCACACTTACAACTATGAACTGTGACAGGAAGAGATAACTTATAATAGAAATAAAGAAAAAAATATTTATATTTATAATTCTATCATAGAAAAAGATGCTTTACATACTGATAGTCAATAATAGCTATTAGCCTATATGAAATTAATTTTAATATATAATTATTTACATATAGGCTAGACTATTTCTTGTTAATCTTTTTAAAATTATTGACTGTACCTGTTTCGAATTACTTAGTCATTTTCATGTTATATATGCAAATAAAGTTACTTATAAAAAGTAATGATATATGAAACATATTTAATGTTTCATATAATCTCATTTTGCTTGCTTGCTTCATCTCATTCTTGAAATATGTTTCATAATGATATATGAAACATATTTCAAGAATGAGATGAAGCAAGTCATAATAGATGTTCTTAGATCTAAGGACAAAGAAAAAAACTTAAGAAAAAAATGAAAAGGTCACTGTAGTATAAAAAGACCAGCTAAACTATGAATAGACGTTATGCTTACAAAAAGTTAGTTGAAAAAGAACTGTTGGAGTGGAGCCATTTTCCATATAGGAGGTTTAACAAGAAATTCAAGAAAGAATAGGGCATTATTATGATGTCATTGAAGATTATATTATAAAAGGAATCAAGATTAATATAATATAAGTAAATTTTTTTTTACATCTTTCGGTAAATTACCATTACCATAAGTTTTTCTTCTGAGTTAATCCTAGTAACTGTAGAAAATGTCATTCAAAAGTACAAACTTAATTACGATATTTTTTTTAGTTAAAATATGATGAGGCGTTTAGTTTTGCTACCCAATACAGTATTCAGAATGTGAAACTCTTAAACTGTTTATTATATAAAACACAGCTACCTCTATGAAACTACCTCGATGAACTTTCATTTAGAAAAGCTGCTATCAAATCGAGGTGTGTCGTGGCGCACCGGCACGAGGGTGTGACTGTAACCGACAGGTTCTGGGTTCGATCCCCACTCGAGAAAATGAAATATTTAATATTTTCAATTTAAATATTTAATATTTTCATTTCTTTGCTCTGGTACAAGGCAAAACGCGGCGTTAAGTTCCGCCATTCAACATGCCAAGTCTCAATTTTGGCGAAAAGTGGGAAACGGAAGTGGAACGGGGTGTCTTAACACTAGGTTCCCAAGTTCCCTCTGCCTACCATGCCCTGTGCGGGATGCAGCGTGAAGCTGAGTGAGTAAGTGTGTGCTATCAAATCGGTATATTAATTTCCAGAGCTAAAGTGCGATAGATAAACAATCAGACACAGACATGCCAAATTATATCTCTCTTTTTACGTCAAGCATTATAAAGAATTTGTAAAAACGAAACATTATTAATTTAGCATACAATTTTTATTTTAATATATGTTAGGAAAAACATGAACACTCGTTTTAAATCCATACTTAAAATTTCAAGTATATCTTGATACAACTATAAGAAAATAAATATTTTATTTGTGCGTATTTTATCTTTACTTTCTGGGATAAGTTTTCCATTATTTATTTTTTTAGACTTTTTTACATTCGTTAGAAAGAGATATGTAAATATTTCGCCGTGTCAACGAAGCATTCGCTTAGAATAGGTTCACCCCGGCATTTAAAACCGGCGTTAAGTAGTGGCTTCGGCCACTGCGTTTCGCATTGGGTAATGCCGGGCCCCGGTGCCCATCCACCTTAAAGGCCGGCAACGTTCCTGTAGCTTCTCTGGAGTTACACTGGGCCATGGACAAGACGCGTGTAGGTTCGATTCCCAACCGTGGAAATATACGCTTTTCTCTGCTATAAACGAGATACAACGTAATGCTTAAGTTAAACAAAAACATTTTTATATGAACATTTTCTACCTAAAGATGTTATTTTCTTCATAGAAATTCAGAGTTCTTGTCTTAAATTAACGCTCGCATTTAGATGGAATACTAAATCAGTTATTTGACTGAGTTCAACCATTTGGAAACAAATTAAGGACTCGATTCCTAACCTAGCTAATACTAAATTAACTACCGCAGCTGACGGTCGGCATCGACTTTAACTGGAATTACTGAAGTTATGACTGGCCAAGTTATTGTGTTGTCATGGAAAATTAAAGATTTTGTGTTGGAATTTCCGTTTTTTGTACTAAATTGTCAGCCCACTGTCAGCTGAATTCTGGATTTTTTTTTTATGGAAAAGACGGCAAACGAGCGTACGGGTCACCTGGTGGTAAGTGATCACCGTCGCCCACGGCCCCGTGTAGCACCAGAGGAGCTACATGAGCGTTGCCGTCTTTTAAGGTTGATGAGCACCGGGGCCCGGCATTACCTAACGCGAAACGCAGTGGCCAAAGCCACTACTTAACGCCGGTATTAAATGCCGGGGGTGGTAATAATCCGGTCGAGTCTGTCCATGCGAGTTGCCATTGCTGGCAACATGACTCTACCACACGCACTTTAGTCGCCTCTTACGACACCATCAGTACCAGGGTGATCCTATTCTAAGCCGGAATCACACGGCTGAAAATGATACATTGTGTGGAAGGAAATTAAAATATTGAATATTTTATTTCCTCAACTGTGACAATGTTTAAACTGAACGGACCACTTTTAAATAAAATAAGTTTAAATTTTCACCAATACGGAGAAAGTATCACACTCCGCTTCCGCTAGAGCTGAGCGATTTCATTTCAACTCAGTCTACTCGCTCGGTCCTTTCCGCCTGACTTTTTATTGGTGGAAATACAAGCATGGAGTTTACTCTTGCGAGTTCAACGTAGTCATTAATGGGCCCGCTTCGCTGGCGGTGGAAACTGGCTTTACGGTTGGCTTAATATTATTACTGCAAGTATTTTTGTATAAGTAGATATCTTTCTTCTCTATGAGATTCAATTAAAGTCTCAAATCTGAATAAATTTTATGTAAAAAAATATTTACTATAAGAATTTGTTATTAAATACTTCATAATTACATTTATCTATAAACAAACTAAGGAATGCTATAGTTCCTTACTCATATTGCTAGTATTTTTCATGCATTTGTTGTAAAAGATATATTTTGAAACAGCCCGTTATGGCAAAAGGTTAGACATAGTCCAACAGACAATGTCTACTCGATCACCACGTATGTATAAAGAGTAAATATATTTAATTATTAAATCAATCAAATCTTACAAAAAAAACCTAGATGAATCTGAATAAAGCTAATGAAAAAATTTATTAAGATAAAAAATATTTCTGTTACCATATACAAACTAAGTAACAATGGGCAGGGCACATTCAAGACAACGAAAATTGAATTATTTTTTTTTAACTTCACGCTGTATCCCGCACGAGGCAGGGTAGGCAGAGGGAACCCGGAAACCTAGTGTTAAGACACTCCGTTCCACTTTCGTTTCCCACTGTCCGCCGAATTTGAGGCATTGCGTGTTGAGTTATGCCGTGTGATTCCGGCTTAAAATAGGATCACCCTGGTACTGATGGTGTCGTAAGAGGCGACTAAAGTGCGTGTGGTAGAGTCACGTTGTCAGTAATGGCAACACGCATGGGCAGACTCGACCGCATTGTTACCACCCCCGGCATTTAAGACCGGCGTTAAGTAGTGGCTTTGGCCACTGCGTTTCGCATTAGGTAATGCCGGGCCCCGGTGCCCTTTCACCTTAAAGGACGGCAACGCTCCTGTAGCTCCTCTGGTGCTACACGGGGTCATGGGCGACGGTGATCACTTACCATCAGGTGACCCGTACGCTCGTTTGCCGTCTTTACAATAAAAAAAAGAGTAGCGGAACTTAACGCCGCGCTTTGCCTTATTACCAGACCGAAGAAAATGAAACATTAAATATTTAAATTGAAAATATTAAATATTTCATTTACTCGGCTGGGGATCGAACTCTAAACGTGTCGGTCGGTACAGTTACATGCTTGTGCCGCTGCGCCACGGCAGGCCTCAAGTTCTTGAAATAAATTTATAGCAAATTTATATTTTATTGATTCCTGGATTATAAGGGCACTAAACGCGTACACTCAAATAAGAAATGATAGTTAAGAAGTTTCTGAGGACCCATGGACCAGAACAACGAAGGTCAGGGATGCGTCAAAGATGTTGGAGTACGACTTTGCTTATAATGAAAAGATAACAAGATTTTTTTTATTGTTTTGTCTTCAGCTGTGATAACGAAAATTGTTTATTTTATTGTTGTATATAAAAAAAATAATTTCCCGTTCCGATAGACTCAATATAAGCCTCTTAACTTGAAATTCCTGTAAAATTTTACTAAAAGTAGAGAATGTATTATTTCAAACCATTAAAATACTCCATTTCCTGTTTCCGTCCAATATCTATACAGCAGAGTCACCTCACCATGCATACACGGGTTGGGTAACAGAAAAAAGCGTGAAGCTGTTTTTTTAATAGTAAATGTTTTTATTGGTATTTTTTATTAGTAAATGTTTTATTTATGTATGATACGACATGGGTATCTTCGAAAAGCGCGTCTACCTCCACCTCAAAGGCCAACAACGCTACTGTAGCTCCCCTGGTGTTACACGGGGCCGTGGACGACGGTGATCACTCATCATCAGGTGATCCGTACGCTCGCTTGCCTTGTCTTTTTCATAAAAAAAATATATTGGGTTTTTGTCAGCAGAACTTTCAAGCCAGTGGTAGCTACTGTTCAACTGACACCACGGATAAAAGCACATAACTTAATGGTTTATGTAAGTAAAATGTAATTTGCTTGAGTGAAGAATATTTTTTTCTTATTTCAGTGGTATTCATTGTATGTATTTTAGAAATCACAACCGTAAATACAACTTTCTCAAGTAAAAACCATGTATCTTCGTACTACGTATAACCGGATATTACAAATTATTATATCGATGAATGGCAGCGGAAATTGTTTGATCGCACGATATTCTGTTGTCTTTTATACCTATAAAAGTAAAAACATCAAAAGCATTGGAATTGAAAGCAAAAAGAACGAACGTGGAATCATTCACACGGAACAATTAACTTTGCTTTAAGATCATTTATGTATAGCATAACGGAAAAAATGTTCACAGTTAATTGATGATAGTCAGATCAAATTTATTGTAGAAATGGAAAAATAGACAAAAAAGAAACTGCCGAGGTAATATCACTTTTTTTAACCTCCGACGCCAAAGGCGGGATGTTATAAGGGAACGGAGTTTTTTAACACTAGATTCCCGGGATACCTCTGCCTACTCTGCCTCGTGCGGGATACAGCGTGAAGCTAAAAAAAAAAGAAACATTAAACCATATATTTTTATGTTATTAGAATAAGAAACATTGTTATCTATGCACTTTCGCCATTAATAGGAAATTATTGATTCGTTTGCAATAAAAATATACGGGCGGGAATTAATAAAATCTTTGTAGGCAGTTCGGACTGCCTCATCGAAGTTAAATTTTTGACCTTGCAAGGAACTATCCAAATTTCGAGTAAATATGTGATCTGTTTGAGCAAGGTCCGGAGAGTACGATCGATGTCTTAGACATTCTAATTGAAGCTTTTATAATTTCGTCCAGCGTTGTCGTGAAGCAGCAGTGGCGTGATTAACCAGCCTTATCCAGCTTCAGTTATTATGCAGCTAGGTTTTCTATCAAGATTTGCAATTACTGACAAAAGACGTCTGCTGTAATCGTCTGGCCATGTTTATGAAAACTGTAATGAATGACACCGACGCTTATCCATCAAACGCTTACAAGTAACTTTTTTTGGGTCTATCTCGCTTAAAGCAGGATTTGTCTGGCTTGCCACGGTCCAGCCATTGCTACGAGCGCTCCCAATTGTCGTAGAGAATTTAGTTTCCATTCCAGATTATGATTTGATTTAAAGTCCTTCATTGTACCTAACCATCAGTTATATAATGTAGCAATCGATGCGCTCTTACCGGTTTGCTTAACTCAATTCTAGTACACATCAATGAAGCTTTATAGCCTTTCAAAATAACTTCAATTTGATTAAAATAGATTTATCACTAACACCACAGACTGCAGTTTTCTAAAACGTAGTTTTGGATGGATATGCTTCCACAAGGCTTGTTCTGCACGTCGAAATTAAGAGAGAAACGAAAACGTTGGAAATAAAAATGCACAGTGTTTTTTCGCGACATGATCGCCACATCATTAAGCCTTTGAGCTGTTTCCACGGCAATGGAGCCACGGTAGACTGACCGACACAAACAGAAAGAAATAAATGTATGACGGTTAACGAAATACAAATACTTGTGTAAATAGCTGAATATTTTGACTTTGGAATTTCTATACAAAACGGAGAATATTTTGATTTAGGTGGCCAGTACGACAAAACGCCAATTTTATATGACAGAAACTAATAAAATAGTTTACTTAAGATTTTGTATACTTCTCAAATTCTCCAATCATCCAAAGTATTTCAATTTATTTAACTGTCTTTGCTTCGTTTTAAATTACTTATTTTTGATGAGACTTGAAGCTGAACTATTTGGAGACATTGTCCAGTAAGTGGCGGAACTCAACGCCGCGCCTAGTCTTATTAGAGCAGGAGCTCTAAAATAAATTAATCGTGTAGTCGATACCCTAAATAAGGATCGCACTACATACAACCACTCTGTATGTAAACAATATGACGTAATTTGCTATCTCTACCATGATGGTATATTTTATGCTATATAATTCAAACAATACATTGCATTGGAAAATGGAATTATCTTTAATACGAAAGTTGAAACTTTGAAACTTCTATTGACGTAAACTGTTCTAGTTTTAAATCAGATATAGAATATGTATCGTGATATCCGTTTTGTGATTTGAAATATAAAATATTAGCACAGCGGCACAAGCGTGTGACTGTAACCGACAGGGTCCGGGTTCGATCCCAGTCCAGGAAATGAAATATTTAATATTTTCAATTTAAATATTTAATGTTTTATTTCTTCGCTCTGGTAATAAGGTAATAAGGTAAAGCGCGGCGTTGAGTTCCGCCACTCAACAAGCAATGCCTCAAATTCGACGGAAAGTGGGGAACGGAAGTGGAACGGAGTGTCTTAACACTAGGTTCCCGGGTTCCCTCTGCCTACCCTGCCTCGTGCGGGATACAGCGTGAAGCTTAGAAAGAAAAAAGAAATATTAGATGCTTTAATTTTTAGTCTGTCGTGGTGCAGTGATAAGAAAGTGACTGTGGATGTGACAGGTTGTGGGTATTATATAATACTTAAACAGAGTATCATAACACTGGGTTCCCAAGCTCCCCCTGACTACCCTGCTATGTGCGAGATACAGCGTGAAGCTGAGTGAGTGAAAGTCTTAATAGTGAGTGAAAGCCTTAAGTTCGAAGCATTGCGTGTTAAGTTATAGTTCTCAACGTGGTTGCTAGTTTGTTACTATAGCGATAAAAAAAGTAATAAAGATTTCCGTTCTTCGAGTGGAAGTCGGATCCACAAAAATAATTTTTCAAGAAAAATCATAACTTTCTACCACGTATTACCGGATACCACAAATTATATCGTTCTTTCCTGAGCTAGAATTCCTAAGTAAATGCTCTACTTAGAAATTTTTGCTCAGTAATTAATTTTTAAATCATAATTTATATAAATAATAGCTTTATGAAAAAGTAATTTAAAAACGAAATTGAAATATTATAAAAACATTAAATATGAAACGTTTAAAGTGTTTGGCTGTTCTCATTATGTAGTATGGAATCAATAAGCTACGACCCAGATTATAAGAGTCACCTTGATTAAAAGTGATTTTGTATATGTTTTCTATTAATATTTATGCAAAGTAGCTTCACGAGACCGTCATAGCATAAAATGCACAAACGCGCAACTGTAAGTGTATAAAATTAGTTCGAGGGTGAAAGTCCCATTCGGGAGAACGAAATTCCTATTTATCATTCTAGTAACAGAACAAAGCGCGGTGTTGAGTTACGGAACGCAACACGGAATATATCGAGAAATTGGTAACGTTAGTGCTGAAGTGGGAACAGGGTATTTTAGCTTGAAAGACTAATTAGGTTAGTTTTCATCAGTAAACGTCAAATGCAATGTCATATAAAGAGGCAGAAAAAGTCTTTAGTTCTGACTCTTACGGAATGTTTTGACATTAATTTATCTCCATCTGCCTACAGTCCCATGTACTTCATTAAAACTCTATATAGAGCCTGAAAATGCTTACTTCGATAACATCTTTTTCGGTAAATCTAAAGGCATATATTAATGAATATTTAATGACTTTACCACCATGAAGGCTTTACCACGCTATTAACACTTAGACATAAATTTACAATATATATGATAAATTACATACTATCAGGTAATTACCCGAATTCAAGTGAACACGTGCGTAAGTTTATTAAATTTATTGCGTTACGATGTTATGTTTAATCGTTCTCCAATGAATGTTAAGATATAATGGCAATTATATATGAAATTCTATAAATCTGACCTTAAAAATTACGATCCTGGACTCAATTTCTAATAACTGACTTTTCTTTTTCATTTTTCGTTTAGAAAATACCGAACTAGACATATTACGTTTTTGTGTTTGTATTTCCACTACCAAAACACCATAAAAAGCCACGTTATATAACTCTCTCTACTCTCTCAGCTTCACGCTGTATCCCGCACATGGCAGGATAGGCAGAGGGAACTTGGGAACCTAGTGCTAAGACACTCCGTTCCACTTCCGTTCTCCACTTTCCGCCAAATTTGAGGCATGACGTGTTGAGTGGCGGAACTCAACGTCGCGTTTTGCCTTGAACCAGAGCAAAGACATGAAACATTAAATATTTAAAATTGAAAATATTAAATATTTCTTTTCCTCGAGTGGGGATCGAACCCAGAGCCTGTCGGTTACAGTCACACGCTTGTGCCGCTGCGCCACGACATGCCTCAACGTACGTTATATAACCAAATCTCACCAAAATACTTATCTATAGACACATGTTAACATAAATTGCTCATCTATTCCAATTCTGAATAGAAACCGTTAGATCTATCTAGCACCCAGGATCAAATGAAGTTAGACGTAATTCCTCTTAAAAGGGCGCAAATTGAATCGCGCTGGCTCGATCAAGGAGTATTAAGCCTGCGAATGCTTCTGAGTTGTAGAAAATGAATAAATGCTACTCGTTGATTGTTATAAATAATTGATACCTAGCAGAAGTAATAATTAGTATTGTAGTACAATTTTTTAACTTTAAAAATGAGGCCAGTAGTGGTATAAGCGTGTGACTATAAATGCGACATGTTGTGAGTCTGATCCCTAATAAAGGAAATTAAATATTTTATATTTTCATTTCTTCGTTCTGATAGTGAGGCAAAGCGCAGTGTTGAATTTTGCCACTCAACAGGAAAAATTCCAGTGTGTTTTGTTATCAGGTATTAATACCTTCTCAAGTTGCCTCCTACTCTACCTGGTTGTGCGGGAACCTTTGATTTTTACATTATTATAGATGCACCACCGTCTTCGTTAAGCTCTAACAATAGTGTTAAAGATGAAAAATGAAATTTGTCCGTTTAATATTGTTGGAATTAGTTATAATTGAATTAAATTTCAAAACTTAGTGTTAAATTACGGCGTTATCTTTCGTAAAGTAGAGAGCAGAAGTTTCTTACCATAAATAGAGTATCTTTACACCTTGAATTTCATATATACCTTTATTATATAGTATATATATATATACAACTTTTTCATTTAAAAACCAACAGTCACGTTTGTATGGTAATGAGTGTACGCTGTTGACTCCATCCTGTCACACAAACTGAATGAGTTGACTTTCTATGCATATTCTTAAGCGATATTGTATATATTAAATGAAAATATTTACTAATATGAGGCCTGTCGTGGCGCAGCGGCACAAGAGTGTGACTGTAACCGACAGGTTCTGGGTTCGATCCCCAGTCGAGGAAATGAAATATTTAATATTTTCAATTTAAATATTTAATGTTTCATTTCTTCGCTCTGGTAATAAGGCAAAGCGCGGCGTTGAATTCCGCCACTCAAGACGCAATGCCTCAAATTCGGCGGAAAGTGGGGAACGGAAGTGGAACGGAGTGTCTTAACACTAGGTTCCCGGATTCCCTCTGCCTACCCTGCCTCATGCGGGATACAGCGTGAAGCTATATAAAAAATAAAAAAAAAATACTAATATTTTATTGTGAATGTGTTTTTTTAATATAAAATTGTTATATAGAGATATAAAAAATTATTTCAAATTTTCAGAAACACATTTAAAATGTGCAAAAGTTTCAGCATAAATAATTCATAATACATTAATTGATAATTAAAATATTAATAAAGTAGCAATGCTGAAAACGATTTTAAATGTACTTTCTCTTTGAAATTAATTTTGAAATTGAAATTAAAGGATAATATATATGTAAAGTTTTACGTGCCAGTTGGGCACAAAATCACTTTACTAAAATGTCAAGTAGTGTTCGTATGATACGAAGGAGTTTAAAAAATTGGATTCCAGCTTTCATGATTATTTTATTAATATAATTAGTTGTTAAAAAATTAAAAAAGTAAGTAGTAAATAGAATTATTCAGTTTAAAAACATTCAATTTAAATTCTAGACATTAACCACACTCTGTCTTAAATGTATGGGGAAATAAGATTGATTCACCGCGAGTGGGAATCGAATCTGCAACCGTGGAAATTATAGTAATACGTGGTTTAACGACACAACGGCCACACTTTAAACTAAGCAATTGAAGCACAAATAGGGCTCATGAATAAAAGGTTCCGTACAAAAGCCAAAAATTGGGTTTTTGAAAAAAAAAAAATTGTGATAAATAGAAAGATTATATATTAGTTTTATAACAAAACTATTTTTTTTTGCAACGTCATAATGTTAGTTTTCACTCAATATAGTTGATAGGAAAATAATGAATGCAGTGTAAAATACAAAAAAAAGTATGTAATATGTGCAGCTGCACAGTCATGGCATTGAACATCCTGATTTTTTTTTGACTTTTCATTAATAGTTAAAGTAACTTAATAAGCTTTAATCTGAACTCGGTTTTCTGGACATACCCGTCCTTTTACAATACAAAGATTATTTTTACGACTTAGTTGAACATAATCTATAGCTTTGTCGCCGTAACTCTCACGCGATGCTCTACAATTTATGAAATAAATAATTATATTTAATGTAATGGAGAATAAATACTTAAATATTTTCATTTCTTATATTATTTTTTAACAGACTTACCTTGATGCCTTGGCACCTCGAACTTCAGAAGAATTAAACCGAACGTCATTTTTTAAAAAATCGGTAATCATAAATATATCAACATCAGGAATATTATCAGACTTTGCCTTAATAGATCCTTTATCACACATAGCTAATCGGAACCAACTAACAACTCGTATTTTAGCAATAAATATTCAATATTATTGTCTTGTCACGTGTAATAGCCGTAAACGCTGTACTGTTATTAAATAGCTATAACATTATGACGTCACAACTATGGTGAGCAATCATGGCGCGTTTATAGTCACGTGATTTTTATTTAAATTTCATAAATTTTTAATTGTTTATAATAAATTGAAAAAAATTTTTTTTTAAGTTTTTTGCTTTAAATATCAATATTATTAATAATAAAGTTTTAAAATACATAAAAAAATCAATTTTTTTTTTTTCAAAAACCTAATTGCGTTTTTTTGTTTTAAAATCCCTATAAATATTCATTTTATTCGGTATTTTCTCATTTGAGGTTAATATCATTTGTATAATTGATGAGATACATGTCTGGTGACAAACAAGTAGACGTACGGACGGTGGACAGCGTCTACCATTTTGGTGTACTGTACCCTAAAATCTTAATTTTAGGGTACAGTACACCAAAAGGGTGGGGTTTTTTTTATTTTTTTTTCCTAGCCCTACAAATGCAGTATTATTTATGAATACTTCCGTAATCTAAAATGATTTTCGCCCACATTTGTAACTATAATTTTGAAAAGCCACAATGAAAATAGATGCCTTTACGTCGTGGATAGCACCTGTCATAATGGCCCGTCGTTTGTAGCAACATTTATTAGAAAATAGAAATATAAATTAATGCATGTTAGTCTCTTTAACTAAACAATGTTAAACTAAATAATGAATATTTTAACAAATTAAATTATAATTAATGTTTAATGATCATTAAATTAATGATTATTTTAGTTATATTATTATATATCTAAAATATAGGGCCTGTGGTGGCGCAGCGGCACAAGTGTGTGACTGTAACCGACAGGTTGTGGGTTCAATCTCCGGTAGAGGAAATGAAATATTTAATATTTTCATTTCTTTGCTCACAAAGCAAAACGCGGCGTTGAGTTCCGCCACTCAACGCTCAATGCCTCAAATTCGGCGAAATGTAGGGAACGGAAGGGGAATGACGTGTCTTAACACTGGGTTCCCAAGTTCCCTCTGCCTACCCTGTCATGTGCGGGATACAGCGTGAAGCTGACTGTCTAAAATTATTATTTTAGATAATAATGATAAGTAAAATAATAATGCTTTTAAGGTTTTTTTTCTTCATTATTTATACTTTTATGATTACAGAGGCATCTCTGTAACAACATAAATAAGTTGTAACAAGCAAACAATTTCGACGTAGCTTGATGAGAACATATGGCTTAGTTGGTCAGAGCGCTTAGACGGTTTCCAAGAGGCGCGGGTTCAAATACCGCTACGTACAATTTTTATGTGTTTTTTAAATTACTATACCTTGACATTGTTTTCCATCACTGTCTATGCATGGCAAATCGAATATCTTAATACTAGGTTCCTCTACGTACCATTATGTTCCTTTTACTTAACTATGTAAAAGTCTAAATAAATAATATTTTTTCCCAGATACCGACTCCCAAATAGTAGTAAAAAAATTATATTCCGCAATATCATTTTAAGACAACACTGTAAAGGAGAACGTGAGCTATCTTTAATTCAAGATCTCACGATCAGGCGATAGGAGTTGAGAGGCTTACTGAAGAGCGTTGGCCGATATGATACAGTACCTATTATAGTATGGTTTTTATTGACTATATTTTAGTTTACTTTTAATATTTCCTAGTCAAACCGAGCCCAGTGATAAGAAACTCCACTCTTTCCGCTGAATACTAGAGGCATTGTAAGCGCGGCGTTAAGTTACGACTTTTAACAAAATGGTGAACTACAACGCTGGGCTTTGCCTCATCACCAGTGCGAAGAAATGAAAATATTTAATATTTAATTTCCTTGAGACTGCCGCGTTTACAGTCACTCGCTTGTGCCCAGGCGCCCGAAATTACAATAAAATAATAAAAAAAAATATATTAGTAGATGCGTATACTATTTTTTTTTCGATATTAGATTATTAGTCTTAGAAGAATTTATTGATAGACAATTCTTTCCTATTTTTTTTAGTTTCACAATATATTCCGCACTTAGCAGAGTAGGCAGAGAGAACTTTGGGAGCTAATGTTTTGACACTTCGTTCCCTTTAAGACACTTCCGTTCCTGGCTTTCCGCTGAAAACTTGAGTAACGGAACTCAACGTCGCAATTTGAGAACGAGGAAAATACAAATGTTAAATATTTTTATTGCATTTGAGTGTGAACTGAACTCACAATCTGTGACATTACAGTCGTATGCCTATGCGTAGAAAGGAATTATCATTACTGCACATTTTTAAAAACATTACAAGACATACAAAGAGATGTAGTATAGAATAGAATAGAAAAATGCAAGCGGCAAGTGAATTACTCAAGAACGTGTTCTGCCTTTGCATCAAGAGCTTACTAACTGAAGCGAGCTGTGAGAATTTAAGAGCATTAGCTGTAATTTATTGTCTTTAACAATGTTGATACAAAATGTACGTATTACTGTAGAATAGTTAAGTAAAATATTGATTAATTATATATTATATATTTACGCATAGGAAAAGGGAAAGGAAAGGCAAATTAGTTCTTTAAATATATAAAAACAATATCAACATAGAAAAGAAAGCATATTTTGCTGTAAAAAAATGTTTATTTTATTATATATCTCACATACATATAATATGGCTATGATATGTGCATTACCTTGTTAAATAATTAAACTTTTTTGATAAAATAATTAAAATACATAACATTTATTTCATAAAATCTATGTCAAGGGGCCACATGGCATTAAGTGCCGCCACTGAACATGCACCAAATTCGGTGGAAAATGAGTAACGGAAGTGCCTAAATGAAAACGGGGTATCCTAGAACTAGTATCCTGAATTTCCTTTACCTATCTTTCTATAAACGAGATACAGCGTAAAGCTAAGTGAAAGACCTACCTAGCTTTGTATAGATAGAGTTAAGTTAGTGAATCCTCGTAGACGTGAACCGTCTTCAATTCAGTAGCTATCGATGGCAAACGAAAGTACTTCCCAGATTTAGGTATAATAGCAAAAAATACAGTTAGAACATTAATTTCTTTTCCTAGTTGATTTTCTTAAAGTTTATTTAACATATATAGTTACAAATATTTGTATTTGATATTTGGCAAAGGATTAACTAAAATATAAACACTGCCCTGTGCGGAAATCGAACACGCAATCAACGCGATACCATAGCTTTTTAACAGGAATACCAAATAAGACATTAGTTTGTTATACATTAAAAGCTACATATAAATATACCTCCGAGTTTAATACCAAATTACTAATAGTGTCTTCAGTCAGATGTTTATTTCCATTATCCATATGTTTCGTTTAATTAATAAAACTTAAAACTTAAAACAATATATTTAGAATTGGATGATAAAAATTTAATGTATAATCACTGATTCACACAAAATTTAGTAATTAATCATTGAATCTATAAAATAAAATACTAAATATGCTACCTTTAGAAAACCAGCTCCTAGATGTTGTTTTTTCATGGTGTTCTGTATTTTAGAAAACAAGTCGTTTAATTTTGTGTTCATATTAAGTGGGTTGTATGAAAATTTGTAATCCGCCATCTTGTTGCGGCAGCCATTTTAGATTGCTTGTAGACAATATTAATTATATATAATATTATTACCATTAAAACTAAAATTGTAATCCAAAATTCATTTAATTTTATTTTAAATATACATTTAATTTTTGAGGCCTGTCGTGGCGCAGCGGAACAAGCATGTGACTGTAACCGACAGGTTCTGGGTTCGATCCCCAGTCGAGGAAATGAAATATTTAATATTTTCAATTGAAATATTTAATGTTTCATTTCTTAGCTCTGGTAATAAGGAAAATCGCGTCGTTGAGTTTCGCCACTCAACACGCAATACCTCAAATTCGGCGGACAGTGGGGAACAGAAGTGGAACGAAATGTCTTAACACTAGGTTCCCAGGTTCTCTCTGCCTACCCTGCCTCGTGCAGGATACAGTGTGAAGCTGAAAAAATAAAAAATTTTTGAAATTTCGATTCTGATAAAATAAAGGTTGCAAAATTCACACGACAACCCATACAAAAGATAGTAAAACACAATTTTCCCTTAACAAAATTAATATTTACATACATTGGGGCTAGGTTTTTTCAGCTTCCAAATATTCTGTAGAGACGTGTGCTCTCTTAAATTCAAAAGCTCAAGCTCCCGAGCGATATACAAATAGATAGTAAGAGGATTAGTTCAAGAATAGTTCTGGAGAGACTCACGATAAAAGATGGTAAATACTCTTAGTTTAACCGAAGGTTTTATTTAATTGATTGTTTTGTTTTCTGAATAATTTGCATTAGTATTTTCAATGTAGAGTCATTGTTTTCTTTTGTTTTTGTATAGCAGCACAGCTTTCGACTATAAACACAATTATGAGTTTAATTTCAAAAAAAAAAAAAGCAATTATTTCCTTTTATTGCAATTTTAATAATAGCTATTTTCTTGTAACAAGGCAAAGCAATGTTGAATTTCATTTATCAATACCAACTATATCGCTTAGGCGCTAAGTAAGAAATTTAACGCCTTAACATTAAGTTCCCTCAGCCTATCCAGCTTTAGAAGTATTTTTTTTATTACAGAGATATTTAACACTGGTTAGACTATTTTGATTATACATCTGACTTTAATTTACAGAACTTTTTTTTTATATTTTGTTGTTATATTTGTTCTACGTGTATGAAAATTCTGTGTTGTTACTATCACTGGATAAAATGTATAAGTAATTGTATATAAATATAGTTAAATTTACGTTTTATACTGCTTAGCAAGGTAGAAATTAACCCTGACCTACCTGAGTGTTAAAACACTACGTTTTAACACTCAGGTAGGTTTTATAATTTGTCTTGCTAACCATAGAAATAATTATTTTTTATATAAATATCCAATATTACAAATTTTAATTAAAAACACTTCCATCGTTAACCTCAGAAGTATTACGCGAAATATATATATCTTTTATTCAAAGGCTTATCTCTCGTGGGAATTGCACTAAGAATAGTGAAATGGTAGAGCTTAGATTAAAATATTAAGAAACTAGTTTCATTTGTTCTGAATAAATTTTGATTTTTACTTTGAAAATTTAATAACATCGTCACATATACGATAGTTTTAAGTTGATTTACTGATTTTTTTATGTCTTCACGCTGTTTCCCGTACTTCGCAAGGTAAAAAGAGGGAACTTGAGAACCTAGTGTTAAAACACTCCGTTCCGTTCTCCACTTTTCGCTGAATTTGAGGCAATGTGTGTTTAGTGGCGGAACTTAACGCCGCAAGTTCCACTACTGGTTCTTTTTTATGGCATCACGCTGTATACCGTACTTAGTAAGGTAAAAAGAGGGAACTTGAGAACCTAGTGTTAAACCACTCCGTTCTGTTCTCCACTTTTCGCTGAATTTGTCGCAATGTGTGTTTAGTGGCGGAACTTAACGGTGTTAGTTCCAAGTAAGACACTTCCGGTCCCATTTTTTGTTGAACTCTTGAGGCATTGCGTGATGGTGGAACTCATTACTGTGGTTTCCCTCAATACTAGAGTGAAAAACTCATAGTTTTAAAATTTCCCTTTTCCCGCATTACTATCGAACCCATTGTCACACACTGTAGTCGCACACTGTACCACAAAGACTTGTCTATTTTTTTTACTTAATTTATCTTTTTCTGCGATTAGTTCTAAGATTTCTTACTTGATTGTATCAGGTTTTTATACAAATAAAGGATAAAATACAATTGAAAGATATAAAAATAGTCTAATAAACTATTATTTCATGAAAATACAGATATGTCTTTTCATTTTATCTCTATGAGAAAAATTATTAAATCCCTAAATTTCTGGCTCTTTTATGTTAAGAAAACTATAAAAAAAAGATCCTTGTGATATCTTTCTCTTTCTTCAAATGTTAAAAACTATATAAGAACTGTAACGTGATTCAGCTATGAGCTGAGAAATATGAAATTTCAAAGGAAAATTGTCTTGACTGTGGAACATATTTGTTACTGCAGTGTATATAAGACTTGCACAAGCGCTCCTTTGAATACGAATCTTGAATAACAAATTAAAGTTAATTTAAAATTACTGTTGATAAATATTAATATTTTTTTATAATTATATAGTCCGAAAGGAAGGTTAGGTCACTCTGTTCTCCACTTTTTTTCCGTTTCACGATGCACTCCGCACGTAGCCTGATTAGATATAAAATGGGAAACTAGTTTTAAGATATTTTTTTCCAATAAAATTTTTCTTTTCTCTACTTTCCGCTAAATTATTGAAGCTTTGTTGTTTAGTGGCGGAACTCATCGCCGCACTTTGTCTCGCTCGCGCGCACCAGGGAGAATATATGAACATATTAAATATTTAATTTTAGAGGTCCCGCTTCAAGTTAACATATCGCTTTGTTTCTTTGCCAGAGTGAAAAAAATATAATCGTACATCGATTGAAGTAAAAGTGTATTCTTATGTATAAGACAAGAGAAATACGCTACACATTCTTATTTTTTACTAATTAAAGATCATATTCCAACAGTGATAACTTGATATTTTATTCATATCAATATATATATAAAATAAGTATAACTAACACCAAAAATATAATAAAATATGATTAAAAAAGGGCCATTTCATTACTATTTCAATATTTGAAATGAAAATAGAACCCATAACCTCAGTTATTAAGCCATTTACTATTGTACAATCGTGAGAGCAAAATTTACTCAAAAAATCTTCCCATATCTTAGCAAGTACTTGTATATCTGAAACTAATATACGAAAACTCAGCTTCACGCTGTATCCTGCACACGGCAGGGTAGGCAGAGAGAACTTAGGAACCTAGTGTTAAGACATTCCGTTCCACTTCCCTTTCCCACTTTCCGCCGAATTTGAGGCATTGCGTGTTGAGTGGCGGAACTCAACGCCGCGCTTTGCCTTATTACCAGAGCGAAGAAATGAAAACATTAAATATTTAAATTGAAAATATTAAATATTTCATTTCCTCGAGTGGGGATTGAACCTACAACCTGTCATTTATAGTCACACTCTTGTGCCGCTGCGCCACGACAGGCCTCAATATATATACGAAAACCACATTCAAATCGGTATATTCATTATTATTGAACTACAATAACACAGAAATATATACACGGGGCGACAGACAGCCATTTTTTCACTTCGAGGGTTATTTTTTTAAAAGTAATTTAAAAGATTTCAAAAGAACGAAACGCTAAGTGCTTGCTAGAAATATTATACATTAAGTATTTTACATCAAAGAACATTAGCCTAACGCATTTGAAATTGCGAAATTCTCTACGGTAAGTTTCGCGTTTTTTTTTTTTTAAATTAAAAAGCTAACTCGTTGTAAAGTTATATTAGTTATGTATTTGAATAGGTGGTTGTATCTTTTTTTTTTTCACCGTCACGCTGTACAGAGAAGGAAACATGGAACTTGGGAACCTAGTGTTAATTTTCATTAATTGATTGATTTAATATTACGAAGATCTGAAAAAAAGGGAATCATTTTTTTAAAAAATATGTATTACACAATAAAAAAGTCGTGTAGAAAAAAAAAAGTCTATAAGAACGTATGACTTCATTGGGTACAGTATACTTTGAAGCCACATGAGTGAAACGAGTTCAAATCCGGTGTCAATAATTAATTTTCTGACTGAACTATTAATAAATTACATTTATTTAACATTATCTGTGTGAAAATAGAAAAAAAGTAATTTTTGAAATAAAAAAATACAATTTTGTCGATTTTCTGCAATATACTTTGTAGGATCGTGGAATATCTTTAATTCAAGAGATCCACTTAGACTACGTTCTTTGTAAAGAGCATTTACAGTTTGATCTGAACGACTTTTAAGAGCTGGCTGTATTTATTGCCGTTTTAAAATAATGTATAAGCAATGCTATAATATTATGTAATTAATTTATCTACTAAAATCATCATCTGCTTATATTTTTTTATCGAAAATCAGTTTTTTTACTTTGTATCTCGCTAAAGCAGGCGTATGGAATCTGATGTTAAAACGCTCAATATCCCTTTTATATTTCCGAAATAAGTCGAATTTGAGGCCTGTCGTGGCACAGCGGCACAAGAGTGTGACTGTAACCAACAGGTTCTGGGTTCGATCCCCAGTCGAGGAAAAGAAATATTTAATATTTTCAATTTAAATATTGAATGTTTCATTTCTTCGCTCTGGTATAAAGGCAAAGCGCGGCGTTGAGTTCCGCCACTCAACACGCAATGCCTCAATTTTTTTATATATAAAAACAAAACCCCATCTAAAAAGCCTGACTACATCATCTTAAAAAATACTTGTAGCTCACAAACAAAAAACCACAACCAAATTCTTTGGCAGCGCATTTAATGAATGAAAAAAAACCATTTACTAGATGTGCCGCCACAGACAGTCATACAAATCTCATTTTGCATTATTGATTATAAATATAGCACAATTTCTTTAAATAAACATCCATTGCATATTCCACACTATCGATACACGAACAACACAAGCTCTCATAGCACAAAGATGTATTACCTACTAAAGTGTAATCAATGCATCCGTACGAGAACGCTTCAAATGCAAATGTGGGTAGCGACCTGAATACTTTAAGACGGTAGCATTTGTTGTGTAAATCAGTTTTGATAGACTATTGTCTTGTTTTAATATTCTAGATATAATAGATTATAGTAAATTATCAGGTCTATCCTGGCGCAGCGGCATAAGCGTGTGACTGTAACCGACAGGTTGTGGGGTTCGATCACCACTCGAGAAAATGAAATTAAATTTAAATTTTTAATGTTTTTATTTTTTACTCTGGTAATAAACAACGACAAAACGTGGCTTTAGAGTTCCGGTACTCAATACGCAATACCTCAAATTAGACGAAAAGTGCGGAAACGGAATGTCTACACTAGGTTCCCAAGTTCCCTCTGCTTACCCAGCCTTGTATAGATTTTTTTAAAAGAAAGTACAGTAATATTTTTATCTATGTTTAAAAATTGTATATATTTATATTAATATAAATTGCCATTAATATTTTTTCTGTAAGAAAGTAATCCTGGAATAATTTCGTTTTATTTAAGGGGGGTTTCGTTTTTTCGATTGATGTGAAATTAATAATGTACCTATTTCTTTTTGTTGCTATTAAGAAAAAAACATTATTAAAAACTTATAATGAAATATATAATTATATTTTTACTTACAATAATTCACTCGAGAACTCATTTTCTTTTGAAAATTTTAATTACAGGAAAAAAACCGATGTATTACTCAAATGCAGTCTAAAAAAATTCTGCATTAGCGAACAATCATCCATCAAACATACGCTGTTTTATTTTGCAAGCTGCTTTTGCTTATAATATTTTAAGTAAAACCTGTCGTAGCTCAATTGTGTGACTGTAAATGTGTGTTGTAGGCTCGATATCCACTCAAGGAAATGTATTAATATTTAATATATATTTAATATTTTCCTTTATTTCTTCGCTCTCGTTACAAGGGAAAACGCGGCGTTTAGTTCCGCTTAAACTAAAAACTTACACGCAAATGTCTTAAATTCGGTGCAAAAAATTCTGGTACGGGATGGAGAGTTTTAATATGAGGTTCCCATGTTCCCTCTGCCTACCCAATCATAATATAGAACTATATATCAATCGGTTAGTTATTACAAAAATTGGGTCAGTTTAAAAAATTCAAATTTCAATTCGACAAAATTGCTACAATTTTTTTATTCATTTTGCTAAAATTTCAATATATAAATATGAAGATATTGCTCTTAAAATGATAATGTTATTAGAACACGAAAGTCATATTCAGGTACTAACCTCGTAAGCAGGTGAAGTCGCGTTCAGGTCGCGTTGTGGGTTCAATCTGCACTCGAGGTAATGAAATATTCAATATTTTCGTTTCCCTACTCTAGTCACCTCACCTGAACAAAGCAAACCGTGACGTTGAGTTTAGTCAACACGGAATAACCCAAAATCGACGGAAGTGGAAAATGGAAGATGTCATAATGGTAACGGAAAGTCTTAAGGTTCCCAGGTTCCCACTACCTACCTTGCTACGTGTGGCATCACATTATATAATATCATAGCAAGAAAGTGTGTTCATACATAATATTCATTCCATCGTAAAGTCACGTCTAATATCTTAACACTTGGCACTAGAGCTCGGTTATTTATTATACCAAAATATTTTATAACTAAAGAAAGATGTCTGGCTACAGTTTGTCATTAATCTTTAAAATTATATTGAATTGGAAGGTTATATAATAATATATAAAGTAAAGTACTGAAACCGGTTATGTTGTGAGTTCGATCCCCATCTGAGGAAATTAAATATTTATTTTTTTAATTTCTTCTCTCAGGTAAGAAGGCAAATAGAGTCGTTGAGCTCCGTCACTCAACACGTGATATCTTAAAAATTTGGCAGTAATTGGGAAACGAATTGACTTAACACTAGGTTCCTTCTGCAAAAATGCTATACATGAGATGCTATATGTTCTCTGATTTACAAATCTATTTTCATTTTTAATAAAAAAATATATGGATTGCCCATCTCAGCTTCACCACTCAACACGCCATTCCTCAATCTCTGTGGTGTACGAAAGTCTCTTAACACAAGGTTCCCAAGTTCCCTTGCCATCCTTGCCATTTGCGAGACGCTAAAGAAATAAAAGGTGCAGGCGTATAAGCGTGTGACTGTAAACGCGATAGATTCTTTCTGGGTTTGATCCCCACACGAATAAATCCAATTAATATTTCAAAAAAAAATATGATATCTCATTTTTAAATGTATAATGTTTATATTTTTTTGCACAAGGCGGAGCTCTCAATTAAGTTCCGCCACTCAACACGCAGTGCCTCAAATAGGCAGAAATTGGGGAACGGAAGGGAACACTAAGGTTCCTAAGTTCCCTCTGCCTACCCTGCCATGTGCGGTATACAGGGGTGAAGCTGGAAAAAAAACAATAGATATTAAGTTATCGATACGATACAAAACGAAATTATTCCGGCAATTCGCGGTACCCAAGTCTATAGAAGGCACAAACGAGCAATTAGCTTTCATTAGTCTCTGATATACGTTGCTAGGCAACGCTGGTATAACTTGTTTAACCTTAACTATATGTAACTGATTATTTATAGTTATTTTAAGTTTTCCGTAGATATTTTGTAGCGGGCATTACGAAGCGTTGAGTTCCGACGTTCCATAGTTAACATTGTTTATCTCAAAACTTGAGCAAAAAGAGGAAAATAAATAAATAAATATAAAAAGTGAATTATTTACGATACTGAGGGAATCCTGGAGACCTGTCGTGGCGCAGCGGCACAAGCGTGTGACTGTAAGCAACAAGTAGTGGGTTCAACGAACGAAATATTCAATATCTACAATTTAAATATTTAATGTTTTTATTTCTACGCTCTGGTACAAGGCAAAAACGCGGCGTTGAGTTCCGCCACTCTACACGCAATGTCTCGAATTCGGCGGAAAGTTAGGAACGGAGTGTCTTGACACTAGATTATTAAGTTCCCTCTGCCTACCCTGCCATGTGCGGGATACAGCGTTAAGCTGAGAGATTTACTATCCGATTTTAAATAGCAGTATGATGTATTTTTTCTTTTACTTCCATTTTCCACTTTACACTGTATTCTAGAGACATTCGCCCCGACAATGCCCCGTATTGCTTCGTTATTAGAGCAAGTAAAGTAAATATTAAATATATCATTCCCTGAGTGGGATTTGAACCCAGTCAGTTACAGTTGCAGACTTGTGCCACTGTTTCATGACGGCATTTTATAAGAAAATGACTAAAACAAAAAATAAAACACTAAATATTATTGTTTACTATCGGAACCTGTAGTATTTATACAATATAACAACTCAATCGTATTTCTAGCTTGACGCTAGCCTGTATATAGCAGGGAAGGCAAAGGAACCCAATGTAAAAACAAACCTTTCTCCAATTTAACAGACATTACGTTGACTGGCGCAACTAAACGCCGCGCTTAACGTTAAAACTAAATTGCTATTTCTCTATTATGTATTCTAGCTCCGTTCCATCCATTCCAGTATTTTGCTATTATGTTAATTGGGCTATAAATTTGTAAACTTTGCATTTATATTACTCGAAATTAGACAAAGTATAAGTAAACGATTCAGACAGAGACCATGTTGAAAATTCTCTCTCTCTTTCTCTCAGCTTCACGCTGTATCCTGCACATGACAGGGTAAGCAGAGGAAACTTGGGAACCTAGTGTTAAGACACTCCGTTCCACTTCCGTTCTCCACTTTCTGCCGAAATGTGTGAGTGAGTGAGTGGGGAACGAACCCACAACCTGAAAACGGACGTTTAAAAAGCCTACAATATGACATAAATATATTTTTTTTCCAAAAACATGTGATATGCGGTACAAATGGCTATAGGGGCTATTGAACACAGTCATTTGGTCCTCACCCAAAGCTCGCTGGAGCTTATAGCGTAATAATATGTGTAATTGCGTGCAACTAGCATTGGGTAACGTCGATCGTTTGGCAATGTTAACATAGTATGGCACCTATTGTACATAGATTTTCAATTCCAAAATGGTTATCGAACTTAAATAATTTTTTTTCAGGGTTAAGTCATGGATACAACTCAAGTCAATGCGAACGCTCTTAGATTTTCGTTTGGGAAATGTTAAAAGTATAATTACCGTCTCTCTTCTTCTTTTCCTCTCTTCTTATCTTCTCTTCCCTCTCTAGAGACACTGTAAAGTAGTAAGACAGCGTGTGATTGTAAACGAGACAGTTGTAGGTTCGATTCCCACACAGAAAATTTATAATTTTAATTTATCTGTTTCTCTTACTGGTATTTAAACAAACAACAAAACTCAATGATTATGAACAAGACTTTCACACGATAAAAAAAAATATTTTCATGTTCCCACTCTATGATAAAGACAAATCACGACGTTAAGTAGTGTCTCATTAATTTAAAAGAAAAAGGAAACCAAAGTGTCACAACACTCAGTTTTCTCAGAGATATATGAATGAAAATAACGTTGCACCTCCTACTTATCATATTATAGCTAAATTAAACAAAATCCATACGTAAATTATAGGATATATTGCTATAAAATTTTGTCTAAATTCGTTTAATAATTTTTGAGTGAAAGACGAACCAGGTATTTTCACTCATGATTTATAATACATCTGTTCTTACTGAACTTAAGGTTATATAATATTAGTTAAATTTCAACGCAAGAAATCAAAGCTTTCTCACAATACACAAATAGTTAATATAAATTTTAAAATCGTTTTTTTCAGCCTCACGCTGTATCCCGCACATGGTAGGCTAGGCAGATGGAACTTGGGAACCTAGTGTTATGACACTCCGTTCCTTTCTCCGTTTTAATCTGAAATTGAAGCATCGTGGGTTAGTAGCGGAGCTCAGCGTCATGTTTTGCCTTGTAACTACAGCGAAAAAATTAAAACATTAAATATTTAGTTTGAAAATATTAAATATTTCATTTTCTCGAATGGGCATAGAACCCACTACCTGTCGTTTACTGTTACATGCTTGTGCCTCTGCGCCACGACATGCCTTTATATAAATGATATTAACATAATTTCTTTCATTTATATCGAACGCTCAACTCAAGATACAAAAAGAAATGATAAAGCACAAATAAATATTTACATTCTTATGAATTCTCGAATTATTCAAAACAAAGGAGTTGCGATTTTGGCTGAACAAATAAAGTTGTTTACTTCAATACTCTCTCGTATGTAAATAGTACCCTTATCAACCTTTATGTAAAACTGAGATGCAATGATGAATGTTGCTTTGATATTTTGAAGATCAATCAAAAGAAAGGTCGCACGTTCAATTTTTGTGATGTAAAATTTCTTATGAGATCGTCCAATTTCACGTATTTTCGTCGAAATCGTGAAATGGAAATTCAAGTAGAGGTTAGGAGAGAGTGTAGAGGTAAAAAGAGGAGAAGCAGTGGAATAATGAAATGTTTAATAGACTGGGCTTTTAAATCCAGAGCGCGGCGTTAAGTTTAGCTTTTAATATTTCAACTAGCTCGCATGTTGGTCAATAAAAAAAAACATATTTTTGTTCTACTTTTTAGTATTTTTTTTTTACATAAAAGCTATTTTTAAGTATTATTGATACATTGATGAGTATGTAAAGTTTAAATTCCTCCGAGGTTTCAAAGGTCATAATCCTTTAACATACATACGACGGAAAGCAATAAAAACATGTTGGAAAGGACAAAGTAACTAAAAATTTTTTTTTCTATTTTAAAGTGTTAATCCTTATTTGGAATCCTTATAAAACCTTTCCTGCATGGTTGCCAAGAAGCTCAGGTTCAAATCTCGCCAGAGTAAAATATTTATACGTTTTCAAAATAAATATTCAACTCGGGTAGTTTCTGTTTCTTAATTAATATCAAAAATTTACAACTTGACGTGAAAAGTTTAAAATTGAGTTCAGTTAAGACTATTTTATATCTTACTTCCTATTTACGATCAATCGTTATTCTTTTATGGTGCAAACTTTATGACATTGTTAACGCTTGCTCTAGTTATTTTTATATAACGGCTATATTCGTGTTATTTCTGTTGATAATTTGATTTTTCATATTAATAAATTGTTTATGACATTAGTCTAGTGGAACGTGACGTTGTTGGTTTAATTCTGATTCGTGGGAATGATTTTACCGTTTTTTTTTTCATTAAAAAGTATTATTCCACACTTAGGCAAGTACTTATTAAGAATACATATCATAAATAAACTATTGTGATATTTGAACTCATAAAATGCGTCCAATTGGACGATTAAACGTATTCCAAGCGACTTCAAATCTCTCTAAGTTTACTTTTTATATGTTTTCTAAAAATGATTTTACTTGACTTATTTCACACAATATCTCAAAAATGTTGTGGAAAATGGGGAACGGAGAGTTTTATTAAAATTTATAGTGTCTATTCTGCTGTACGGCAAAGTAACTGCTGTTTTTTTTTGTTAACCACAAGAAATATAAATATTTAAATATTAAAATTATAACATTTTATAGAATATTTTGACGCATTAAGGTCATATAACGCCGCCTGCATGCATCAAAAAGTATAACTCATTGTCACGTTCCGCCGTTGATGAGACCAAATGAGAACACGGAACAAGCGTTAGAGGACACATAAAAAATACTTGTAATTAATTTGTATAATTCAAGGTAAAGAACTACCTGCTGCCATTCATATATACGTCGTTTCTCGTTTTTTTTTCCGTTCAGCAATATTGGTATTACGTATTGTTGATATTCACAGAAGCGCTGCTCCATTTAAAACTTTGTTACTTTTTAATTTCCTGCGGAACCTCTCGTGGCGGAATCGATACGTTCAAATTTTATATTGAACTGAAATACAGTGAGTGGGCTGTATTAAATATTGTAGAATGCTGCGCTTTACCTGGCAAGTTTTTCATTTCCTTTTCTATAAAACTTTTTCCATTTTGATTATCAAATAATTGGAAAATAATGAAAAAATAAATAATTATTTACTTTTGCCCACTAAGTCAAGACAAAGTGCGGCGTTGATTTCCTGAAAATTGGACGGAAAATGGGGATATATAGTACATTAAATTGTTTAACCACTACTACCCTCTAATTCTGATGAGGCTAAAAATCCAAAAGGAATTTAGAAAAACATAAATTTGCTCTTCACTTCCAGTCCATTTAAGAATCATTTTGTTTGTATATATTTTCTTTCTTTCTTAGCTTCACGCTATATCCCTAGCGGGGTAGGCAGAGAGAACGGAGCGCCAAACGCTACGGTCTCGGCATACCTCTTTCGCATCGTCCACTGTCATCAACCTCTTCATACATTCCCTCCGGGGGGTCCTCATGCTTTTTACGTGACCTTCCTCCAGTATCGTCGATACTGTGTTTTCGAAGGTCAACCGAGGTCTCCCCCTCCCTCTCTTACCACTCACTTTTCCTTCATAAATCTTTTTTTACCATTCTTTCTTCACTCATTCGCTCGACGTGCCCAAACCACCTGAGCACGTTCTTCTTCATTCTCACTGTGACATCCACGCTAGTACCTGCCATTCTGTGTATTTCTTCATTGGATATGCGATCAGATAAACTGACTCCGCATATCCGACGAAGAGATCGCATCTCTACAGCAATCATCTTTCTTACATTCTTCTTCTGTAATACCCACGTTTCGCTGCCGTATAACAGTGTCGATACCAACACTGCATTGTGTACGGCCAAACGCGCAGCTATGCTGACGTTTCGCCGTCTCAACAATGCAGCTAAGGCACCGTTAACTCTGTTACCGGCATCAATACGCCTTTCCACATCCATTTCGTAACTACCGTCTCTGCTAAACATACTTCCCAGATATACTACCTCATTCACTTGTTCTAATATCTTATCATTTACACTGACCTTGCAAACTGTTCTTTCTTCATTTCTTTCAATATTTGTTTGTATATATCTTTAGTTTTTTCTATATCACGGCAATAATAAACTGTGTTATAATTTCTTTTTAAAATTTAATAGTCAAGATCTTTCTGACCTTTAGTCAAGGTCTTTGAGAGAGAGAGAGAGAGAGATAAGTTAACTCTTGTGACGTTAAGTCCCGCCGTTCAACTCACAATGCCTCTAGAATTCGGTGTAAAAAGGGAAACGGAAGTGTCTTGATAAATAAGTTTCCGGGTTCCTTCTTAGTAAGCGGGATACAGCGTGAAACTAAAAAAATATCTCCTTTTAAAAATTGTAATGTGACTGACATAACAAGAGGTCAACGCATAAACACAGCAGCTCTATCTAAGATCTTAAATTTATTTCAGTAAAGGTTCATAGTATAGCGTAAAAGCGACCAAAAGAAAGGAATTTCGAGTGACAAAAGGCAAGGAATTTTGACTAACACTAAGAATGAAAGCCTGATAATTTCACCTTTCATTTTCTAAGCTTTAAAGTAGAGGCTAAAAATTGTATTGAGAAATAGTTACAAAAACTTTAAACTTACATTTCTAATGAAAAAAACAACGTAAAATAAACACTCAATTCACTCAATTTTACAGGAATATATGGATTGAAGATGTGATTGACTCCAGAAATTAAATCTTAAATATTTTCATTTCTTCTTCTAAAGGAGGTCCGAGTTTTGCCTAGTTACCAGTAACTAGGTAAAACGCGGCGTTGAGTTCTGCCATTCAACAAACAATGCCTTTAGAATTCGGTGGAAAGCGGAGAACAGAGTGTCTTAACATTGAGGGCTTAGATTACCTATTAAGCTTATAATACCGTAATATATACTAATTCTTAGTTTAAAAACGATTAAATAGTTTAAACAAAGTTTAAAATTTAAACTAAACTTCATATCTTTCATCACATCCTTGATTCCAGAATATTCATGTGACATTAACTTTGGTAACTTTAGATTGATGTACTTCTAATTTCATATAGAACTTATGGATGCAATCTAATTATATGGAATCAATCTCTATTTATAGATTATTTGCTCCATGATTCATAATTGATGACTTCGTATACGTTGATATATTATTAAGATTTGCCTATATTAAATTACTAACTATATAAGCATGCGTTAATATTGCAAAGTATCATCTGACTGTTAACGCGAGGGTTACGCGTTCAATTTCCGTTCGGAGTCATAAGTAAGGCAAAATATAGCTTTTTTTTTTTTATTTGACTTGACTTTGACTTGGACTTGTACAAATATAGGATATAATGTGTATGTAATGAAACTATAAAGTATTCTTTTTTTTTAGCTTCACGTTGTATCCCGCACGAGGCAGGGTAGGCAGAGGGAACCCGGGAACCTAGTGTTAAGACACTCCGTTCCACTTCCGTTACCTAATTTCCGCCGAATTTTGAGGCATTGCTTGTTGAGTGGCGGAATTCAACGCCACGCTTTGCCTTTTTACCAGAGCGAAGAAATGAAACATAAAATATTTAAATTGAAAATATTTAATATTTCATTTCCTTGACTGGGGATCGAATCCAGAACCTATCAGTTACATTCACACGCTTGTGCCGCTGCGCCACGACAGGCCTCAAAAAAAAGTAATTATGAATACATGATTTATAATTATATAAAAATATATTTCATTCTCGTTATCTTTTTTGTTCAAGTATACGATATAACAATGTGAAATTGTTTATTTATTTCGAAAGTACATTTAAACATAAATATGATTGCGGTTGAGTCTTCAGTATTTCACAGAAAAGTTTTTATATTATATATATTTTTCTATCAATATATAAAGAACCCGTAACATCCATAGAATCGTAGAAATTTAAGTTAAAGAAAAAAAGTCGTAAAGGCTTGTTTAACTATACGTAACTGCATTGTACGTATTTGGATAAAATGAAAATTTTATTTTTTTGTTTATTTGTAGTACAACATTGGCTTCCACTACGTAAAATAACATTGTTTATTTTGCTTTAATATCTTTATGTTGTCTGGACATACCAAAAGCTTAGAGCTATATTTGTATAAAAATACTATAACACAATATATTTAATATTAAAAATTTGCAAATATGACATCAGATTACTTTTTTAAAGTCCAGCTTTTTAATTTTTATCATCCAGCTCACGTTGTATCCCGCACATATCAGGATAGGCAGAAGAAACTAATTGTTAAGACACTTTTCACATGTTTCGTTCTCAACTTTTCACTGAAATTGAGTTATTTCCTGTTGAATTGTGGAACTCAACGCCGCTTTTAGCCTCGTTACCATAGATGAAAACATTAAATATTCAAATTGAAAATATTATTTATTTTATTTTCTTAAGTACCTAAGAATTGAACCCACAACCTGTCCTTTTTCACACGCTGTGTTCCGATGCCACAGCAGGCCTATATTATTATTAATTTAAAATAATTCTATTTATCCCCAGGACGTTCAGAACCAGGAGTAGTACCATCAATCGTGGGTTTCGCAAAGGACTCCGTAGCCCAAGAGTCAGACCGGCTAGCGCCAGGCGACAGGATATGCAGCGTCAATGGTATATCAACAGCAAGGTTGACAAATGAAGAAGTACTCAGGTTATTAGATAATGTTGAAGAGAGAGCGTCCTTGGAAGTGGAATATTACATGCCTAATTATGGTAAGTATAAGTATATAGTATATATAAGTATATAGCGGGTTCGATCCCCAGTCGAGAAAATGAAATATTTCATATTTTCAATGTAAATATTTAATATTTCATTTCTTCGCTCTGGTAATAAGGCAATGCGCGGTGTTAAGTTCCGCCACTCAACACGCCATGCCTTGAATTCTGAGAAAAGTGGGGATCGGAAGTGGAACGGAGTGTCTTAACACTAGGTTCCCGGGTTCCCTCTGCCTACCCTGCCTCGTGCGGGATATAGCGTGAAGCTGATTATTATATACTATTTTTTTGTTTTAGTATATAATAATCAGCAGTTACGTTAGGCAGGATACCCTGTTAGGATAGGGAACTTGGGAACCTGATACACACTCCGTTCCGTTCTCCACTTTTCGTCGAGTTCATACAATAGCGAAGAAAATTTTAATATTCCATTTCCTCGAGGGGAATCCACAATCAGTCGTGTCTACAGTTTCATTTTAAATTTAAAATATTTTAAAAATTATAATCATAAACATTGGGATCACAATGAGTTATTATTCTTTTTAATATGAAGTACACCTTTACCGCGATAAAATAATGAGAATACCACATTTTACACAATTTCGTACTAAATCCGGAAAGCACACAGAAATAAAACGAGAAAAATTGCAAGATAAATCCAACATCCTGTCAAAAAGTTAGGAACCAGCAAACAGAAGCCACAAACAGACACAAGTTAACAATTTATTTGGAGAATTTCCTGCAAATGCTTAACCATAAAAGGTTTATTTTAAACCAGTTTATATCGTTTCACATCATTGGGAACTGCTTTACTGCTATAATATGGTGACTTTTATATTTTATAAATATAATAAATATTTATATTGAAACGTTGTTCTAGGATCATTTAGTTCGAATTCTCTTTCGGCATCACAAAATTCTTTGTATATTACGACCAAGCTAGCAGAAGTGCCAGTTGAAAAAATAAATGGATCTCTGGGAGTGACTATACGAGGTGGACTCCCGGAGAACTCAGCGCCTAGTGCCGATTTAGTCTTGAATAGCCGATCTTTGGATGCTCTACCTTTAGTGGTAACTCATATAAGGCCTGGTGGTGCAGCTTATAATACTTCCAGGATAAAACCTGGTGACAGATTGTTGAAGGTCGATCATGTAAGTGAACTGTTAATTATTTTTTATTAGCCTAATTCTTTAAGCCAATTTACATGACATATGATGAATAATTATTTACTAAAACGTAGTTTTGAATCTAAGTCATCTACGAGAACAGTTTTTATTTCCTAGACTTTAAATAAATATTTTAATAATAAACACAAGATATATATTATATTGCACATAGGAGTTGATAAAAAAATAATAATATGCAAAACATTTTCTTATTATATATAAACAATGTTATAAAACAATCATTATTTCCTCTTTCAGATATCATTAACAAACAAAACTTTGTCAGAAGTCCATCAAATCCTCCAGAACTGTCCTCAAGTGACGAGTCTCACTATAGAGTACGATGTATCAATCATGGAATCTGTCAAAATGGCCACCGGTCCATTACTAATTGAAATCGAGAGACCGTGTAATGAGGATCTTGGTTTGTTCTTAAGCAATCAGAGATATTCCGATGATGTTTACAGTTCAGGGTCCGATACGTACCAGAGGGTTGGCACATGTAATGCGATTTATATAGATAGTATTCTACCAGCAAGTATTAGTGATAGGTAAGTTGTTAACTTGTATTACTTCAGATTCGTATTCAAGATAAATAGTGTTTTAAATTTAACTAATTTACACGAATAAGTCATATATATTGAATTTTTATATATTTTTGGAAATTTGGCTTTTTTTATATTTTTGCAAAGGTTTCCAAACTTCAAGTTTCCAAAAATGTACAAAAACAATATATGCAATTAATCAGTTTAAATTTGCTTCAATTAAAATGTATCATAATTGTGAAAATCAAACATCTTGATGGAAGACGGACAACAAAATAATCTTATGAGAGTTACCTTTTTGTTAAAAATTATAACCGTCCGCCCAATTATCGAGGCTTAGCATGTTGAATAATGAAACTTGCATTTCTCAGAACTAGTAAATGATAACAAATTCAATTTAAGCATTCCTTCGGTCAAAGGTCGAATCCTCAACCAACGTAATACGTTGAAAAAATATTCCACTGCGCCATGAAAATTTAGTATGTATATTTATAAGAAGTTGATACACATTGTAACTAAGTAAAGAAAAACATAAAAAAGTATTTCATGCCTTACTACGTATTATAGTTCCAAGAATTAATTTATCCAAATATTTTATTGGTATTTTTATTAAATCTATATTTCGTTAGCAGACCAGCCTCCGGCTGTTTCACGAACGCTTTGAATTAATGTTTTAGAACAAAAAATGGTAAAAATATAACATTTTGCGAATATATGATAACACATTTTGTTTACGGTTCTGATTTTTATTTTATTAGAAAGATTTCGCACTGTATATATTTCGATCCCATTTTTTTTACATTTTGTGTTATATAACGGAACTCAACGCTTCACTTTGTCTTGTTACTAAAACGAGGAATTAATCAATTTGTTTCCTCTATTGGCTCACAACCGTTGCGATTGCAATCAGACACTGTGCTGTACACAGTGTCTGATTGCAATCGCAACGGTTGTGAGCCACGACGGCCGAATATTAAGACATTCAGGGGTGCAAATGTGACTGTAAATATAGATGGTTTTATTCTCAACATTTACCATTTTAATTTATTCGCTCTGGTAAAGACAAAGTGCGGCGTTGAGTTCCGTATCTCAACTCATACGGTCGAAAGAATTTAGTGGGTTTTAAAATAAAGTTTACAAGTTTCTTCTGTCTATCCTTCTATAAAAAAGCTTCGAACTTATTGCTCCACGAAACTTTAACTACAAGACGGAGTAAGCTTAAGATTGCGAATAAACTTCTCATTAACTATTGAAATGCTAAATTCGAATTTTGCTAACAAAATATTAGTACGTACCTGATCTAGAAATTTCATGAGCCAATTAGAATAATATTGTAACTTGAGTAAGAATGATGGATACCTTTAATATTTGTTCGTCCTAATTTACGGAATGGATAATTTGAACAAGATCTTTACTTAAATCTTGAGATTTCTTAGATAAGATAATATTATGTTATTTCTTAGAAATGTTTTTAGATGAATAGTTTGTAGCCTGATGCCTGTCGTGGCGCAGCGGCACAAGCGTGTGACTGTAACCGACAGGTTCTGGGTTCGATCCCCGGTCGAAGAAATGAAATATTTAATATTTTCAATTTAAATATTTAATGTTTCATTTCTTCTTTCTGGTAATAAGGCAAAGCGCGGCGTTGAGTTCTGCCACTCAACACGCAATGCCTCAAATTCGGCAGAAAGTAAGGAACAGAAGTGGAACGGAGTGTCTTAACACTAGGTTCCCGGGTTCCCTCTGCCTACCCTGCCTCGTGCGGGATACAGCGTGAAGCTGAGTAGAGTAGAGTAGTTTGTAAGTAAAGCGGAATATTTGTATAGAAATTTGGTTTAAGATAATCTGATAACCTTTTATCATTTTCAAAATGTTAATCCACACTTAGGAATAAGGAATATATATTTAGAAAACGTATAAAAAAAATTACGTATCGGGATTTGAAGCCGCTTCTACCCTCCAAGTGCTCTGACCATTTAAATAAGTTAATGAGAACAAAATAAATAAAGTGTTTTCAGCGTATTTGAACGTATTGAACTTAATATAACAAAATATATAACAACAACATATCTTAATGCTGGTGGTTTTTTTTTTATTTGGGGCTAATAACTGCCTTTAATTGCGCCCTTTGCTAACAAAATAAAGCGCGGCGTTGATCTCCGCCACTCTACCTACCATGTCTGAAATATTGGGCGTAAAATGAGGAAGTATTTTAATATCAACTTTCTTCGGCCTACCCTATATTTGGGCTACTGAGTGCTTTTTTTTTAGATGTGGAGCTTTACATCCTGGAGATCAGCTATTGGCTTTCGATGATCACGTTATAGATGGTAATAATTATACAGCGGAAGAAGTGATGTGCTATTTAGAGAACTGCGAGGCTGGCTTCACGAGGCTACATATCGCGCCTAGGCATGTACTGGCACATGGCGGTCGGTTTACAAGAGGTACGTATGTATTAATATTTTTAAAAGGAGAACGTATGAGAAAGAAAAATATAGTGACAATTTTAATTGCCTTAAATCTTTACTTATAGTTAATCTATAACTGATCACTGTCTGTACATAAAAGACATGTTAAAAAAATGTTATTGTTTATTGCTGTAATATTGTTTTCTATTTATTTTTTGTCTGTGCGTTTGTACGCGCTAATCTCAGAAACAGCTACGGTGTTCACGGTTATACTTTAGAAACCTTCTTCAACAATTATTGTTTAATTTATTTAATTAAAATATTTATTTACACAAAATAGCTACAAATGTATTATTCATGCAGAAAAAAAATGGTTTTCAATATATAGATATTGTTTTAAATGTGATTAATTTACTAGAATAAGATGAAAATTTAGATTAATAAACAAAATATTTAATCAAGCGGACGCAGCTGTGGGCAGATCACTGATTGATAATATACTTGTAATTATTATAAAAAATATCTAAGGGCTGTCATAAGGGAAGGACATAAACGTGCCTCTGTAAAAGCGACTTGGGAACCTAGTATCCGTTACCTACTTGCCGGCATCGTGTGATGATTGGCGGAACTCAACGCCGCTCTTTACATTGTTGTCAGAGCGAGAAAATTACAACATTAAATATTTATTATAAAAATATTAAATATTTCACCTCCTCGAGTGGGAATCGAATCCTCCAAAGGAAATAATAATCAAAATGCTTAATATACAATTTTACAAATATATTGAAAATTTCATTATCATCTCACTACAAAATTCCAATTTATGTAAGTAAAATCTACACGTAAAAGCCTTCTAAATGAAATTCTTAAACAAAACATATTAGATAGCTTATTTATTATACATTCTTCGTACAAAAGACTTACTGCGATCACCTTAGCTCAGGTACATAGAACATATATATATATATAACCTTTGTCTAACATAGTCTAGTAAAGGACGGTAAGCCGTAAGATTCTCTGTTCCATGCAAATATTTGACTAGACTCTGGTACAGGACACAAGGGATCGTATCCGGCTAACTTAGTACGTTAGAGACGCTCTAAACGTTACATTTGTAAATAGAAATTACTTGGATATTCTAGATTTTATTGTGTAAATAGTGATGTGCTTTCGATGAACTATAGAGGATTGTAAATTATTATGGTAACTCTAAAATAATTTATTTTAGACATTTGTAGTGTCTCAAATAAAGTTGCACATCAAAAGTACAACGCTATTTACATATAATATTTTAAAGATCGGCAATGAACCTATAGCCCCCTTGGTGTTACACGGGGCCGTGGGCGAGGGTGATCACAGATCATCAGGTGACCCGTATGCTCGTTTGCCTTGTCTTGTCCATAGAATAGTGTGGAATAACATTTTAAAAAATAGTAAAAAATGACAACAAACGGACAAACAGATGAAAGAATATATTTTGGGCCCTATTATATATATATATTAATAAATGTCCAATTATGTCAATTGACCAACCGTCGACCTGAGTCGAATGCAACCTCAGTCTACCCGTAACCATGGACTACTGTTCGAAGCATCGGGTTTCCACAAATGTATAGAAAACAATATACGCGAATAAGAAATATTTTTTTTAACCATTAATTCGGTTAAAATTGTTACATTTAAACAGTTATTTCTTATTTTAAACTAAATATTTGAATTTTAAGTAGCTGCCAGTTTCCGTTTAGCATTTCGTGTGCTAACTATTTCTCTAAATGCTCCTCTAGGGTTCCCTAGAAACCTAGATGGTAAATTTCAATATTTTTACGCCGCATAGTATCAACTGTAATTATGTAATTCGTCTCTAACCATCGGAAGAATATACACTTATGCAAAAGCCAAAAATAATATGAATACGTCCCTCGAGTAGTATTTCAGTGTTTTTTTATTTACTTAATACTCTTTCCATTAGTATTGCCACAATAGTATTAACATTCTTTGTTGATTTGCTCAGTACTTTTTCATTCCTAATAACTGTATATTATCAAGTAAATATTAGTATTATCATTGTGTGACTGTAACCGACAGGTTCTGGGTTCGATCCCCACTAGAAGAAATGAAATTTTTAACATTTTCACTTGAAATATTTAATGTTTTAATTTTTCCGCTCTGGTACAAGGTAAAACGCGGCGTTGAGTTCCGCCACTCAACACGCAATGCCTCAAATTCGGCGGAAAGTGGGGAACGGAAGTGGAACGGAGTGTCTTAACACTAGGTTCCCAAGTTCCCTCTGCCTACCCTGCCATGTGCGGGATACAACGTGAAGCTGATTGAGTGAGTGAGTGATATCATAGGGCTGAAGGGATTATATTTAAGTAAGAAAGACTATAATTTCAATATAACAAATAAAACGATTCTTAGTTGTTTGTTTCTAGAATAATAATTAAATGGCAAGATAAATCTTTGCCTAAAACAACATATGTACGTATATTGTTTTGAAATTCGTTAAGATTTAAAGTTGAAATTTTATTAATGTTATCCTACTAATTATAAAGATGAAAATTTTTGATGGCAGATATTCGTCCCCCTTTCCTGCCAAAACAACTGAACGTATTTCGGTAAAATTTTACAATAATATAGTTTATACAGATACATAGACTACAATATATATATATATATATATATATATATATATATATATATATATATATATATATATATATATATATATATATTTATAAACGTTGAACGCTGTAGTCCACACATGGCAGGATAGGCAGAGGAAATTTAGGAAACTAGTGTTAAGACACTCCGTTCGTTCAGCTATCAATTTTCAACCAAATTAGACGCCTATCCCGCCATGTGCGGGATACTGCGTGAAGTTGATAAAAAAAATAGTATTTAATAACAATAACTTCAACCAAACAAAGACGGTGTGGTTTACAGTTTAATATAAAAACAGATTATACTGGTAATTTACATTGTTTAACAAATAAATTTTAACTATTTGGAATTCGGCCAGTAACAAATTAGGTAGGTGAGGGATGATTTCGGAGTTAATTCTTAAACAACCCAGAACTCTTGAGCGAGACTGCCTGAAACTTGATAAACTTTTCAACAAGATCAGATGTTAAGCGATAAGCGTTTTTTCGCTAATTATTTGATTTTCTAATTTAATATATTTTTTTCTTATTTTTTTTTGTTGTACCATTGTTCGAGACATTCTATGTTGAGTGGCGGAACTCAACACCGCCTTTATCAAGTCAGGAAAACGAAAATCATATTTTTTGGGAATCAAACCCACAACCGTCACATCCAAACAAATGTACTTTGCATAGTCTGTACCAATAAATTCCAAATTTACTCAAAATATTAATATTTAAAACTTCTTCATATCTCGCAAATTCTCACTCTTGCTAATTAGATGTAGTTAAAGTTAATAACTTACAGTTTTGCATCACGCTAGTCAACACATAGTATTTTAAATTTATATAGAAAAGGAATAACAAATTATCTCCATCCTCAGTCTTCTTCTTCTTCTTCAGCTTTACGCTGTATCCTTCATGTAGACAGAGGGAACTTGGGAACCTAATGTTGAGACACTCCGATCTGTTTCCCACTAAGTATTTTTAATGTAGATAACGATAAGAAGTAAAACTTAAATAAGAAAACCAAAGTCAAATTTAAATATATCATTCGATTAAACATTCAGTCAGCTCTTTATGAATAATGTAGCTTTTGACCCAATTATTTGCTCTGTGCATATTAAGATCATACATAACAGCGCTCTCGTGTTTTATATTGAACAAACAGCTGCGGCTTCATCCGCTTCAACTTATTATTATATTATATACAAATTATTCAGGTCTATCGTAACGTAGTAGCTCTTCTTTGGAATGAAAAAAGGTTTAAACTGGTATGTTGGCGCTCCCACCCAGAGATGGGAATAGTATTCCATATACGGGTGAACTTGCTAATAATATAGTAAAAGTCTTTCCTCTAGGGTGAAGTACCGTTTCACTCTGTTTAGTACACCTAGTTTTTTAGATGCCAGTTTGGCTTTCTAGGTGCCTTCGGAACTGGACGTCACCAAAGATGCCTATAATCTTCAAGATAGTATAGGTCGTATCTTGGAATTGAGAAGCCAAAAGAAGTGAGTTTTTTTTTAACGGTGAACACACCAACCTGTGTTAAACCCGTACGTCAAACCCCAAACCCGGATTGAATCAGAGTAAATTGTTTCGACCTCAATCGGATACTCTACACAGAGTAGTCTCGAGACACAAGTAGTTTGCGACTTTCCTCCATAACGGAACGAGGAATGTTTGAACGGCCTGTGTATAGCATATTTCCGGTGCTGTCGTCTGTATAGCAATGAATGCCATCGACAGAGAGCATATCATTAATATGCAGAAGAAACAGTGTTATGGAAAGTACAGAGCCTTGTGGGACACCAGTGTTTATATCCATGGTTTCCGAGCAACTACCGTCGACCTCGATAATTAAATTTATGTCGACGTCGATAATTTTATCTATATTTGAAATTAAAAATTATGTACCTAATACAATAAAATTAATTATAAAATTTAATATCAAAATTATAAAGTACTGGTTCTGCAAAATCGCTTTCTTTCGCAAATAACGCCAAATCACCATTTTCTACGTAATGGATATCTAACTTAGTCCATTTCTGTCAAAATATTGTAGTTACACAAAGGGAGATAATGCTTAATCGCAATGTACGGTTATGATTGCTCTCGAAGTATGCAAAGTTGAGAGTTAGTTGAGTTAACCAAAAATGTAGTACTCACATTTTATTGAATGTGAACTTTTAACATTTTTTTGGGTTTCTTGAGAAAAAGTTTTAAGAGTGTGATAAAAAAATATATGTTTTAATCAATTTTTACAGGAAATTGCCTGATGGTGGTGTTTTCAAGTTTTTTTTTTTTATATTAAGGGGAAATTAAAAGACATTATGCGACAGTGGAACAGTGTTTGACTGTAAGATCAATAAGTAGGATAAGTTAGACTCCTATTTGCAGAAAATAAATTTAATTATTCTCTTTTCTAAATAGTCTGTATTTCCTAGCAATGGTAAACAAAACCATAATATATATTATTATTAAATTAATAATAGTTCTCAGCTTAACACTGTATCCCGCAGGGTAGGCAAAAGAAACATGGGAACCTAGCCTTAAGGCACTGGGTTCCCATCATTCTCGGTTGTTTTCTCTACTTCCTACTGACGTCTTGAGGCTTTACACGTTGAGTGGCGGAATTTTACATTTGAATGGAAATTAAACCTACTCATGTCGCGGTTACAGTCCTCTGCTATTCTTTGTATATATATAATGCCACGTCCATGGCATATCAAATCACAAAAAACAACACACAAACAAAGCTTATGTAAAAAAATATTATTACCTTTTTGCGTTTGAAAAACTACGAAATAATCCAATTTCATCATGTTATTACCTGTTTCATACATTCTTTACTTGTGTCTTCTTTTACATCAAATAAAGATTTTTTCTTATCAGCTCCACGGTATATCTCGCACATAGCAGAGTAGGCAGATGGAACTTGGGAACCTAGTCAGTATTAAGACATTCCGTTCCGTTCCTCACTTTCCGCCAAATGCGAGGCATTACCCATAGAGTGGCGGAACTCAACGCTGCGCATTTCTTTGTTGCTAGAGTGATAAAATGAGAATATTAAAACAATCAAATTGAACTCACAACATGTTGCATTTACAGTCCCACGCTTGTGCCCCTGAGCAACGATAGACTTCTGCAAATACTTATGAAGCAATATTATATAAATTTTATTTGTATAAAATGAAATTGGGACAAAGTAATAACTTTAATAATTTCTTTTCATATGAGGTAAATGCTCAGACGTTAGTGACGTGGAAGTATTACGCTTATAGAAATGAGCAACCCAATACAATGTGAAATATTCTTCAGGATTTCTGCCATTTTCATTCGTATTATTGCAAACTTTTTCGTTATAGAAAAGAAAATTTAGTTTCATGTTATTCCATAAGGATAATATAATTCTGTTTTAGCTTATTAAATTATATGATAAAGGAAACATACAATATATAAAATGCAAAATATATAACAATATTATCGAAACGAGATAAAAAAAAGACGATTATAGTTCGATTTTGCTAGGGGATTTAATGATTCATTCCTTTTCTCTGTTAAAAGCAAATGCGGCGTTGTGTTACGTAGAAAGTGGGAACAAGCAGTTTTAACATAGGTTCCCAGTTGGGAACATAGGTTCCCAATATGTAATTACCCACTATGCGGACGAGAAGTTGCTCTTTTTAATTGAATATAAATTATTTACAGAGAATTCAATGTCTGGTGCCTCTACTTTAAACGCGAAGAAACATAGGCAAAGGAACTATAGACAGAGTTCAATGCCGAAGTTGAGTTCGCAAGACGATTATGGTAAGTCTTTTTTTTATTGTGATATATATTTTTTTTAGCTTCACGCTGTATCCCTCACGAGGCAGGGTAGGCAGAGGGAACCCGGCAACTTAATGTTAAGACACATCGTTCCACTTCCGTTCCCCACTTTCCGCCGAATTTGAGACATTGCGTGTTGAGTGACGGAACTCAACGCCGCGCTTTGCCTTATTACCAGAACTAAGTAATAAAATATGAAATATTTTAAATTTGCTTTGCCTTATTATTATAGAGCGAAGTAATAAAATATGAAATATTTTAAATTGAAAATATTAAATATTTGATTTCCTCGGCTGGGGATCAAACCAGAATCTGTCGGTTAGAGTCACACGCTTATGCCGCTGCGCCACGACAGGCAGATATATTTTTTTAATTTTGAAATAACATATATATATCAGAATCGACACAGGAAACGTAGTGTAGTGACACTCCGTTTTTTTACTTTTCCCCTAAGTAGTAATCGAACCCACTCACACCACTTGTGCATATTCCCACAGTGGAATAACAATTATGGACTTAATTGAATCACATAATTAATTTTAATTGGAAATGATAATCAGCATATTATTTCTGCTTATCCTCTTATTAAAATAATCCGTATTGATAATATTATAAAACTAAAAAAATATTGAAGTCTGTCGTGGCGCAGTGGCAGGAACGTGCGAATGTAAGTGTGAAAGATTGTGGGTTCGATCCCCAGTTTGAGGAATTGAAATATTAAATATATTTATATTTTTCGCTGTATATTAACAAGTCAAAGCGAGGCGTTACTTTCCGCCACTCAACACCAAACGTCTCAAATTCTGCGGATAGTGTTGAACAGAAATGTTTTAAAAGTAATGGAGGGTCTTAATATATAATGATGAATGGAAGTGAAACGGACTGTCTTAACACTAGGTTCCCAAGTTCCCTCTGCCCGTGCGGGTTACAGCATGAAGCTGAGTGAGAGAGTGAGTGAGAGAGTGAGTGACAGAGTGAGTGACTGAGTGAGTAAGTGTCTTAATACTAGATTTCCAAGTTCCCTCTGGATACCCAGCCACGTGCGAGATATAGCGTGAAGCTGAAAATAAAATTGCTTGATTTTAATCCTACTAATCTCAAGAGCTGTTGATTTAAATTGATAGATGTTTTTTTTTGTTCGATAATTCATTTATTATAGGAAGATTATAGTATAAATTTAAGGTATCACAATAATTGTATCCATTCACCCCACCTATTTTCAGCTATCTAGGGCATTTAAATGTATATCGTATTATTGTACCATTCAATTACAAAGGCGAATCCGCTGAGGCAAGTTCAAGGCTGGTAATCAATCTTGGTAATCAATCGTCCAGAAACGGTTGAACAGATTTAGTACGAACTAATAATCTATAATAATAATAATACACTAAATTAAGCAGTTCTCAATGCCTTTGATTTGGTTTGTTATGTTTATTAACTTTCCAGATTCATGCCGTATTCCTCATATAGCAGGGTAGGCATTGGGAAAACCGTCTCCATCGAATAGTTGAGGCATTGCGTGTTGAGTTGCGGAATTCAACGCCGCGCTTTGGCTAGTTATAAAAATGAGCTAATGATTTTTTGTGTCTTTAACGGAATTGTTCCCACAATCACCACTGACTTTGTCCCACTGAACCAAAACAGACCTTTAAAATTGTGTATTTTTAATTTTATATATTTATTGAGGCCTGTCGTGGCGCAGCGGCACAAGAGTGTGACTGTAACCGACAGGTTCTGGGTTCGATCCCCAGTCGAGGAAATGAAATATTTAATATTTTCAATTTAAATATTTAATGTTTCATTTCTTCGCTCTGGTAGGTAATAAGGCAAAGCGCGGCGTTGAGTTCCGCCACTCAACACGCAATGCCTCAAATTCGGCGGAAAGTGGGGAACGGAAGTGGAACGGAGTGTCATAACACTAGGTTTCACTTCTGTTCCCTCTGCCTACCCTGCCTAGTGCGGGATACAGCGTGAAGCTGAAAAAAAAGAAAAAAAATATATATTTATTTCTGTACAAATTAGAAAAGTAACGTATTTAAGGAAACAATATACAGATGAGTGTTAAAAATTGATACGACGCACGACAAATATTTTTTTATCTAACCAACAACAGGGATTAAGGTTGACCAAATATTTGCTTAGGACTTATTGTTCGAATTAATTTAGTTCGGACAACCAATATGTGTGTATGTGTATATGTATGTATGTGTGTTGTATATCGTAAATAAAAATTAAGGTATATAAACGTAATATCAGTTTTTCGCGCTTTTTATTTTCACGTTGCACATGACAGGGTAGGCAGAGGGAACCTGGGAACCTAATGTTCCACTTTCGTTTCCCACTTTCCGCAGACTTTAAGACCGCGCTTTGCCTTGTGCACCAGATCGAAGAAAAGAAAACGTTAAATATTTAATTTGAAAATATTCAATATTTCCTCGATTTGGGATCGAGCCCACAGCCTAACACTTGCAGTCGCACGCTTGTGCCAATGTGCCACGGCGGGCATCTTGTAAATAATAACGGGACTTTTTGTGGCGTTTTGTATCGGGGTTCAATGAGTAATGGCCTTTTATTTGGCCTAGTGTCAAGACAAAGTGCGGCGTTAAACTCCGCTAACGAACACAGTAGCGTAAAGCTATTTTTTACATAATATCTGATAAATTAGATGTGGTAATGTTGATAAACTTGATGTTGTTATAGCCTGATATTTCACTTTCAAACCATTATCATATTTTTATTAAAAAAAAACAGTAAAGAGAAACCTTTTGCTAAGTTACGTAATAACATAGTTTGAATTCCATCTTCCTTCTGTTTTTTCAACTCAATTAAAAAATCCTTTATCATCAGGATCACGGAATTATTAAGTAAATATTTGTTGATAATTGATGATACAGTGTAAAGCTGATGATGTTTATCTTTTTTATCAGTTTTACGCTGTATCCTGCGCGTGTCAGTGTAAGCATAAGAAACTTGGGAACCTAGTAGACTCAGTTCAGTTCTCCACTTTCTGCCAAATTTGAGGCATTGCGTGTTAAGAGGCGGAGCTCAACGCCGCGCTTTGCCTAGTTACTAGAGCGAAGCAATAAAAATATTAAATAATTAATTTAAAAATATTAAATATTTTTTCAAATGAGGAATGAACCTTCAACCTCTCGTTTACAGTGACACGCTTGTCCCTTGCGTCACGACAAGCCTCACAAAGCAGTACATATTATATTATTAATACTAAATAAATATAGCAATCTAGTCCAAAATATTAACACGTACAATTTCCAAATAATTATATGCGAACAGATGGACAACAAAACTACATGAGCATGGGAGTATGTAGAACAGAATCACTGAACATACAACTCGAGGTGCCCCCAGGACAGACCAGCGGCTTGGCTGTACACGATGAAAACGCTGCTTTGATTATTTCCCACGTGGCCACACAGTCGCCGGCTTACAGGTGAGCTTTTTCCATACAAATGTTAAAGAAATTTTTGGAATCTGTATTAAAAACTTTTAAATATTGGTAGAAAATATTGTAGAATTTAATTTTCACGCTTTATCGCCGGACATTGCAGGATAGAAAGAGAGGAACTTAGGAACCTAATTTTAAGACATTCCGTTACGTTCGCCACTTTCCGCAAAATTTGAGGCATTGCGTATTGAGTTGCGAAACTGAACGCCGCGCTTTGTCTAGTTACCAGAGCGAAGAAAGAAATAAATACTTAATATTTTCTAATTTAAAGCAAACAAATATACGTATACAATATTATTATGACAATATAATAATTTTATTTGAACTCAGTTTAGATTTGTATTGAATACAATTTTGTAGAAAGCTTTCGCATGTGCCAAAAACAAGTCGAGAACAATTTACTTTGGCTATGTCAGTAAACGTAAAAATGAGTTTTATTGTGAAAATTGTAAATGAGAGAAGGCGAAATTTTTAACACTTTTAGATTATTATTATATTGACCTGCTTTTGTGATAGCAAAGTTATTAATATTCTCTTTCTCTCTCTCTCTCTCAGCTTCACACTGTATCCCGCACATGGCAGGGTAGGCAGAGGAAACTTTGGAACCTAGTGTTAAGATACTCCGTATCACTTCCGTTCCCCACTTTATGCCGAATTTTGAAGCATAGCGTGTTGAGTGGCGAAACTCAACGCCGCGTTTTGCCTTGTACCAGAGCAAAGAAATGAAAATATTAAATATTTAAATTGAAAATTGTAAATATCTACTGTATATATTTTTAGTAATAATCATTTGACAAAGTGATTTGCGGAAACATAATACCTATCATTTACTTTGAAATTTATATAGTTACAATAAATCAGAGGGCACGGGGCAAGCGTGCGAATATAAACGCGAGAAGGTGAATTCCATTCCCAATTGAGGAAATGAAGTGATAAATATACTCTCGCTCGCCTAACAAGACAAAAAGCGCGGGGTAGAGTATCGTGACTTAAAACGAAAGCCCTAAACTTCGGCGAAAAGTGACCTCAAGTGTTTTAATGGGAACAGAGTGTCTTAACACTAGGTTACTAGGCTCTCCTCTCTACTTACCCTTTGTGCCAGATACTGCGTTAATCTAAAAAAAATAGTTTTCCTAACTTTGCAAAATTTTAAGTAGATCTGAATAAAGAAGTGTTATAGTTTGGTTTCGAAAAAAATAAATAATTTGGAAATTATCTGACCGATTTTTGGAAATAATACTAGGAGTGCTGGAGCTATATTTTTCGCCAAACAAAACGCAAAAATGCCCACAAAACAAAATAATAAATTAAATATTGTTCCTACAACTATTACAAAGGCCTTTGGTGGCGCAGCGGCACAAGCGTGTGACAGTAAACGACAGGCTGTGGGTTCGATGACAGCTCGAGAAAATGAAATATTTAATATTTTCTTAATAAAAATCAATACATAGTAAGTGGGAAACTGAAGAGGAATGGAGTGTCTTAACACTAGGTGCCCAAGTTCTCTTTGCGTACCCTGCCATGTGCGGGATACTGCGTGAAGCTGAGACGCTGCATTCTTACATATATATATATATATATATATATATATATATATATATATATATATATATATATATATATATATATATATATATATATATATATATATATATATATATATATATATATATATATATATATATATATATATTCATTATAGTTTCCCACTTACTATGTATTGATTTTTTTTAAGAAAATATTAAATATTTCATTTTCTCGAGCTGTCATCGAACCCACAGCCTGTCGTTTATTATTATATATATATATATTTATTATATATATATATATATATATATATATATATATATATATATATATATATATATATATATATATATATATATATATATATATATATATATATATATATATATATTTTTAATATTTTCAAGATCTGGTTGCCTGCAAATAAGAGACAGAATAATGTCAATCAACGGCCACGAAAATCTTACGGCTGAAGTGGCAAATGAAATATTACAAAGGAGAAACGACTCTCACAATCCTAAATACCTTACACTCAATGTGGAGTTTAGTATGCCGAACACAATAGAGGCGTCGAGTGGTGTCTTCAATGTTAAACTGGCGAAAACCTCCGCTGGACTCGGCGTTACTATTACAGGTATTTTTTAATATTTAATTTTCGGTATATTTCGGTAGAGGTTGTAAGTTCCAACCCCACTTTGTTCTGGTAACAAGACAAAGCGCGGTGTTAAGTTCCGCTACCAACACATAATGCGATAAATTTGGCGGTAAGTGAGGAACATAAGTGTTTTATTGAAAAAGGAAAATCTTAACAGTCTTTGTGCTATATTAAAAGAAATATATAGCTATTTTTGTAAAATAATTAAGTAAACGGTTATATCATACAAAAAAGAAGAACATTATTATTAAAAAATCGGTCAAGTATAAATCTAAATAAATGATTAAAAATAGATACGAAATTGTACTAAAAAAAAAAGATTTTTAAAATAACAAAAACCAAATTGATGTAATAAATTGACTTAGATTAATTATTTTTTCGGTCCGACTTATATATTACCTTCGTGCTGTGCTCCCAATAAAAAAGGTTGAGCAGAGGGAACCTTCTAAATATAAGCTCTGTTTCCCGCTTTTCTCTCAATTTTTGAAACTTTAAAAACCTTGTTACAATAAAGACCAAGGAAATAATTATTATTAATATTTTCTTATAGGTATAGCATCTATAACCATCTCCAACACGATCAGAACCTCTGCCTCTACACCATCATTTGCAATTCAGTCAAAATTAGTGCAAAAATCCATTTTATAATGAATCTATCAATATTATTCAATTTATTGCAAGAATTCAAAGTGCATAGCGCGTCACTTTAATCAAATGCCTTGACTTGACCCGTTTTAATATATAAATAATTTATAAAGTGTACTGGCCTCTTGCGGCCAGACTTGAGTGATGGCTAATCATATTTTCACCCTACACCAGTCAGTAACGTCAACGTTAATATCGGTCATCTTCGTTATAGATATAATCGATACGGAGCTCGCATAATTTTAGTTGGCATCCTAGAATTATTATATTATTTGTTAGTACATTATTCTTGTTAGTTTTAAAGTAATTCGTCTATACTAATTTTATTGAAAAAATAAATTAAATTGAAAAAATATTCTTGTATTAAATAGTTTATTTATGGAAATGTAATATACAGAATACCTTCCATATTCCGTATATTACATCGCAATAAACAAGTCATAAGTGACTTGACTCATATTGTGTCACAAGGGAAGGGAATCCATGGGGACATTTTAAAATAAACCTAATGTAAAATACATTTATATGAGAAGAATCCTTGCATATTGCAGAGTCGACAGAGAGAATCTGGAAATCTAGTGTGATAAACCACTCCGTTCCAATTTGAGGCATTGCGTGTTAAATGATGGGTATCAACGCCGCGCAGTGTCTTGTTACCAAAGCGAGGAAATGAAAATTATAAATATTTAATTTCTTCGAGTGGGGACTGAACCCATAATTTGTCACGTTAACAGTCGCTCGCCAGGCTTCCATTATCTATAATAAGTTATCTAACCCTGTAAAAATGAATATTGCTAAAGTTTTGTAAATTTTATATTATATTTTTATATTATCATATTTTATAATTTTAGGATGCAAGCAGAAACTTCTTAGCAATGAAGAGCCAATGGTTATATCAGATATAAAACCGGGCTCGGTAGCTCATAGAAGTGGAGCTCTAGCACCTGGCGATCATCTCTTAGCTATCAACGGACAGCCTTTACATAATTTGTCTTTAGTAAGTTATTGTATATTTATTTTATGAAATTAATGACATAAAAATAAGTCTCAACGTAAATTGTATATAACAACTTATATTTCTTTAAATAAATTACAATTTATTAAGGCAGCAACATTTAAGCAACTTGATTCATATTTAATAACATTAATAAAGTCTAATTACACTATTTATTAAATAAGAATCAAACCAATAACCCATTAAAAGTACTATCTCAGCAGAAAATCACTAATAAATACAAAACTTGTACATACATACAAAATCTGTAAACAAAACCATTAAGCTAAATAACAATTTAAACTTTTAAGGATACGGCGTTCAATATACTCCAGAACTCGCCAGAAGATATAATAACTTTGAAAATTCGAAAACGTGATCTGACAGACGACTGGTCTATACATAAACATAACGCGAAACTTACGCTGCAAAGCTTTAGCAATATAGAAATTAAAGCAGTTGTACATAGCGGAGAAGATTCTGGACATCATACGGAAAGTCCAAATAATAGTGCCAAGGAGAGTGATAATGGAAATACAGCTGTTTTTATGGTAGAAATTATAAGGCAGGACAATGGTCCGTTGGGGCTGACGATTGCTGGCAGTGAAGATGTTACTCAGCCGATTTTGTTAAGTGGACTTGTTGAAGGTTTGATCGTATTTTTAAACTAGTGATCTAAAGTGATGCCACTTTGGCCGCTTAAATCTATTGTTATATTACATTTAAATCATTCACGAGGACATCATGTTTGTTTGTGGGTTCTATAGGACCATCTCTTATACCTATATTTTATTTTGTAAGACAAATTTTAGTGATCTACTGTTTATAGTATTTTTAGATACACTTAACTTGTTTGCTTAACACCACAAAGCAAGAACAAAAAGATCGTTTAAATTTTATAATATTTAATAATCAACGACATCAACTCGAGAGGAATTTGATCATATACAATATAAATATAAATTACTTTGAAAAAATTCTATAAGGAATTATATGAGAGTTACCTTCGTTGTTTTTAGGAGGATTAGCTGAGAAATGTGGTAAATTGGCGATCGGCGATGAACTGTTAAGTATAAATGGTGAAAGTGTTTTGAACAAACCTTTATCGGAAGCAATTAAGCTGTTGCAGCAAAGTGGACAACGAGTGCAACTTCAAATGTGCAGGAAAATTACAGGTAAGAGTTAGATATTTACTAAATTAGACATATCAACCAGCCCAAAAGTCTTGATTTTTCACGTTGCGTTATAATAATATGAAACATAGTGAGAAGACAGTCGTAAGACTTAAGAAGATAGCGGTATTGAATTTGATTTTCATTTGAAAATAACTATTATTTTAACAAAGCGTTAGCTTTTCAGCGTTGAGTTCCGCACACTACGTAAATTTTAAAAAGTTTTATAAGAAGTAGGGAACTGATAAATATCGGAAACATAGATGTATCTATATTTTTTACTAAAGTTATTTAAGCATATGCATGCATGGGAACTCGTGAAGCAAAACAAACAACTTTAACACTTTATCAACTTGGAACACACATACGTCAATATGTGTGTATATGCAAATGTGACGGATATCGAAAAGTCCACTTCACTACTTACTGATCGATTTCCAAAGCATATAGCTTTAAAAAAAAAACCTATGTATATATGATTACGTTTGTTATAAAACTATCCATCTGTTAATACCAAGGATTGCTAAAAACACTACCAACTTAAATTTGTAGTTCTGCTTATTCGAAATCAATGCATACGCTCACATATTTAAGTTTGTTAACTTTCATAAGTTGGACATCCTGTTGACCTACTTACTCACAGAGCAGACTAGTGTGACTCGCAATTTGCCCTATGTTTTTCTTACATTGAATTCCTCAAACTTCTTACAAAATAATGAGAAAGTTACAGCACATGGTTCTAAGAAGTACCATTGGGATAAGTTACAAATGTGTTTATAACTTTCCCTAGGAAATCTTTGATGTGACAGAACTAAAGACAACTTTCTTGACATAGTCTGTTTCTGTTTGTTGATCTGATTGATGTAAACGTCAAAGTTTATTTGTTATTCAAAGTTAATTGATTGGTGTTGGTGAGTGAAGTGATTACATAGTTGGAAATATTGTTTCCCTAGACTTTAAGAAACTGCTTTGCGCCAGCTTGCTATTGTAAAGAGCACAGGTTCATTTCCTAATATATATATATATATATATATATATATATATATATATATATATATATATATATATATATATATATATATATATATATATATATATATATATATATATATATATATATATATATATATATATATATATATATATATATATATATATATATATATATATATATATATATATATATATATATATATATATATATATATATATATATATATATATGTGGGTTCAACTCCACTTGAAGAACCTTATATTTTCTATTTTCATATCTTCTTTTGGAAAAAGATTCGACCATCAACGCCTCCAGAATTCAGTGAAAAATGGGAAACAAAAGGATTTCAATGAGAACGCAGTGTCTTTAAGCTAGGTTCCCAAGTGAATACAAAAAGCATAAAAAAGTCTTTCCGAAAAGAATGTTAAATGACCACAAAATAATATATAAATATGCAGTTTTATCTTGATATGTGTAATTGTGTATGGCCCAGGGTTAAAATATATTTATGGGTAGGGTGTTCAAATAAATCTATAGTAAAACTTGACGTCAACACAATTTATTCTCCTATGAGAATTGAACCTATTCTCGTTAGGCACGTCAAGCTCTCCACTGTACTATTAAGTACCATAATAAATACAAATACATGTAAGCAAAAATTACGAAAGTTTACAGCACGAGCTTGTTTAAAACTCTACGCAAAATAGATCGATCGTTCCATACAGGATTGCTTTATAGTCATGCAATAATGGCACAATTTGTAAAGCACATTGATGGCTTCTAAATTTCTATTTGCTTTGTCAAGTCACTAGCTAATGCGGTTTCAGTGAATAGTATATATAGTTTAAATAGTACATTCGGGTATTGGGATTTTTGGTTTTAATATGTATTGCTCGATTTAATATGTTTTAATATGTATTGTTACATATTATTGTGTTACATATTAAAAATATAGGTTGACAGAGAAAACTTGGGAACCTAGTGTAAGACATTCCGTTCTATTTCTCGCATTCCGTCAAATTTGAGATATTGCATGTGAAATGGTGGATCTCAACATCGCTTTTTGCCTGTTAGCAGAGTGAAGAAATGAAAATATTTAATATTTGATTTCCTCGAATGGAGATCGAACCCCATAGCCGTAGCGTTTACAGTCGTAAGTTTATTCTACTCCGTCATGGTAGTTTTTAATAAGTATTAAGTTAACTTTTATTTTTTAAAGTCTATTTTTTAAAGTGATATTCCACAATTAGGACAGAAAATACTAAAGTTATATTTAAAAAGCGTATAAAAATTTTGAATGAAGCAGGATTTGAACCCGCGCCTTTTGAAAACCATTTAAGCGCTCTGACCAATGGCTTCGTTGGTCAGAGCGCTTTCAATTTTAAATTTAAGCTTAGTAAGTATTAAGCTGTTTCTAATCTAAGAATTGGATTCTTAAATAGAGAACAGCTAAAAATTTATTTTTCCATAGAATAAGAACAGGCAAAAGCATACCACCATTACCATATTTCCAATGAACATGTTAAAACAACGCATTCCCACTAGTACGAATCGAACTCAGAACTATCCATTTAACAATCAGAAACAGTGTTGTACCTAATTAATATTTTCATCGCCTCAAAGATGACAGACATGATAACTAAAAAAAAGTTCATCTTAATTTCAAGTATGAAAGCTAGCAGCAGTGATTGCTTAGAACTTGAAAGTTTGCGGTCGAACAATTTAAGTTTTTTCATTATAAAGTCAGTACAATGTCATATTATTGGCACGACAGAGAACTTCTACAATACAAGATGTCGCCTCAAATTAATAAACCGAATATAATTCCATTTAACTTTTGCTTTTTGAATGTGAAAGTTTAGAATTAGAAAGCTTTTCGCTTCGCTTCGTTTTACTTTTATTTATCAGATGAAGGTTAAAATCAGTTATTCTAAAGTTGTTTTCAATATAATTTTTAAAATATTATATAATAATATTTTTAATTCAAAGAAAAATATTTTAAGAGTAAAGTAAATGAGGTCGTTGTAGCACAGTAAATTAGCATCTTTCTGTAATTGTTACTAATTTAGCTTCACGCTGTTTCAGGGTAGACAGAGGGAGGGAACTTGAGAACCTAGTGTTGAGACACTCCGTTCCACTTCCGTACGCCACTTTCCACCGAATTTGAGGCATTGCGTGTTGAGTGGCGGAACTCAACGCCGCGTTTTGCCTTATACCAGAGAGAAGAAATGAAAATAATTCATATTCAAATTTAAAATATTTAATATTTCATTTCCTCGAGTGAGGATAGAACCCACAACCTATTGGCCACAGTCACACGCTTGTGCCGCTGCGCCACGACAGGCGTCGATGTAACTGTAATCGTTGCAGATTCAAATTTTTCTTAAAGGAATTATTAAAAAATATATATGTGCTGCTAAGTTTGACATAACACGGCGTTAAGTATCACCACTCAGAATTACAATAACGCTAAACAAATTCATTATAAAAGATTATAAAAGGTAGCCCAATGTTATTCTACAGTTAGGTATAACTACATTTAATTGAGTAGTTTTTGCATAAAATTGGAACAAACATTCATCTCTTAGCTTCCCACTGTAACCCGCATGGGGAACTTGGGAACCTAGTGGTAACATACTTCGTTCCGTTTCCGTTTTCCACTTTCCGCCGAATTTTAGGCAATGCGAGTCGAGTGGCATAAATTAACGCCGCACTTTTCCTTGTTACCATAGTGAAGAAATGATAATATTAAATATTTAAGTTGAAAATATTAAATATTTCATTTCTTCTAGAGGCCTGTCGTGGCGCAGCGGCACAAGAGTGTGACTGTAACCGACAGGTTCTGGGTTCGATCCCCAGTCGAGGAAATGAAATATTTAATATTTTCAATTTAAATATTTAATGTTTCATTTCTTCGCTCTGGTAATAAGGCAAAGCGCGGCGTTGAGTTCCGCCACTCAACACGCAATGCCTCAAATTCGGCGGAAAGTGGGAACGGAAGTGGAACGGAGTGTCATAACACTAGGTTTCACTTCCGTTCCCTCTGCCTACCCTGCCTAGTGCGGGATACAGCGTGAAGCTGATAAAAAAAGATAAAAATTCTAGTGGGAATCGAACTCACAACCTGTCGGTTACAGTCACAAACTTGCGCCGCTGTGCAACAGCAGGCCTTAACAACATACATACTTAGAAATATTCGCATTCATAATTTTAGTATAATAATGTAAACAAAACAAAGCTAAATTTTTATATCTCACACAATGTGGGTTAAGCAAAGCCTACTTCGATCAGAAATTGATGGATATGCAGATCGTCTTGGGCTTCAGAGGGCACGTTAAGCAGTCGATCACCGCAATCGATCTTACGTCAACCGAACTTGTTACGGGCAGTACGAAAACTTTATAATTCAAATAACTGGTTTAGGCGTAAAATTAAAGGGTTCTTGCCTTTCTTAGTTCCAAAGTTGAGGAGATCAGTGAGCTGACAGTTAGAGCTTATTTAGAAAATGTATAAAAGTTGGAACCCGCGTCTCTTGGAATCCATCCGAGTTGATAGTTCTCTCTTGTCCGTGAATTCTGATTTATTAATATAAAGTATTTTTACTATGTTTTATGTTTTAAAGTGTTATTCCACATTTAGGACAGAAAATACTAAACTTAAATTTAAAAAGCGTATAAAAATTTTGAACGAAGCAGGATTTGAACCCGCGCCTCTGGAATACCGTTCCAGCGCTCTGACCAATTGCCAATTGAACGAATGGCTTAGTTGGTCAGAGCGCTGCAACGGTATTCCAGAGGCGCGGGTTCAAATCCTGCTTCGTTCAAAAATTTTATACGCTTTTTAAATTTAAGTTTAGTAATATAAAGTAATTAAAATGGTTATTATATGAGTATTTATATTGTATTAAAAGTATTTAACGTACCTGTTCATGATTATTACTTCATTTTCTTTTATTACTTAGGTGGGCTTAAATTGCTTTTAGTTCATATCTATATTCTTATGATAGTCTTACCATCTCCTCCGCCTCCATCATACCTCAAGTAATTTGCAAGTGCTATTGTGAGAAAAAAAAAGATACAATTTTAAATATGTAAAAAATCTATATTTTCTACATTAATATATTCTCTCGATCATATTTAATATTACAAGCTGAAGAATTTTAGGCTTGTCGTGGCGCAACGGCACAAGAGTGTGACTGTAAACGAAAGGTTCTGGGTTCGATCCCCAGTCGAGGAAATGAAATATTTAATATTTTCAATTTTAATATTTAATGTTGTCATTTTTACGCTCTGGTACAAGGCAAAACGAGGCGTTGAGCTCAGCCACTCAACACGCAATGCTTCAAATTCGACGGAAAGTGGGGAACGGAAGTGGAACGGAGTGTCTTAACACTAGGTTCCCGGTTACCTCTGCCTACCCTGCCTCGTGCGGGATACAGCGTGAAGCTAAGAAATAAATAAAAGAAAACTGAAGAATTTGAGCACCCTAGTCAAAGTATTTACTGGTTTGATTATAAATAAAATTTCTTCGTATATCGAGAAAACGGTATCTTTTATTTTATCTGTGTCCCGTACATAATAGGGTAAGCAGAGCAAATTTAAAACCTATTGTGAAGGCACTCCGTTTAGTTCACTACTTTCCTGTGAAATTGAGGAATTACGTGTTGAGCGGCGGAACTCAACTCCATGATTTGTCTTGTTACCAGAGCGAAGAAACGAAAACATTAAATGTTTTATTTCAAAATATTTCATTCCTAGCCCTTAACCTACAATCACATATTTGCGCCGCTGCGCCATGATAGGCCTAGATGTTATATAGCTTATAGGAAAAAATATAAAGATATGTTTTTTACAGATTGCGGCGAGTCTAGCGTGAGAGACTCGAGCCATTCGACGTCAAGTCCAGGACTTTCAAACGATAGCGCTGTAGAATCTTGGGACCAGAACACGCCAGTCAGAACGAGTGCCAATTGTGGTAAAAATATATAATATTTGATATTTTTTCACTGCCGTGAGTGTGAAAAAAAAAGTAATTTTTTAAAAAAAATAAAACAAAAAGTAAAATTTCATGGAAATGAAAATGGAAATTCAATGGAAATTTTACACAATTAGATTCTATAAAAGTTAAAATTCTATAAAAGATTTTTTTACTATTTTGTAAGGACTATTTCATACTATATTTAATAAATAGCATTCTCCCCAAAACGATAATTTTAACAATTCGTTAGAACGTCATTGGGTAACGGAAATTTATAAAAATATCCCTACAAAGATGTAAACAACATAAGTTGTAATAAGTGTATTATTTCGAAGTAACTTGATAAGAACATATGGCTTAGTTGGTGAGAGCGCTTGGTTTCCAAGAGGCGCGGCTTCAAATCCCTATACGGACAAATTTAAACATGATTTTAAAATTTTACTAAAATTAATATAATTATAACTAGATCTAAAAAAAATGCAAAGATATTTTAGCACAAAAGTCGCATGAATACATAAAAGTATAATAAATAATAAAGTATTTTTGATCTTTATCGTAACCGATTAAACTAGAGACTGATATTTTGGCAAAAATGATTCCAGCTAAACCTAAACTTAATTTATAACTAAATAAAATATACAGGCCATTAAATAAGACGTCGTCCCATATAATGTGAATCATCCATCCAATAAATTTCATTACATCATTTTATCGCACTATATTTCTTTCAACCCAATTTCCAGGTAACTCCGACGTAATAGAATATGCGGTACCGGACAAGAGCCGAATAATAGATAAGCAGCCGTACTCACCAACAGATGAAGATAAACTTTTGGCGTCCAGTTTCAATTCTGCCGCTCCATACAGCGTTCACGATTTGCCTCTACCAAATTATTCACTAAATAATTCACTCAAGACCTTCCACTATGAAAATACTTGTATCATTCCTGAGAATACGCTGAAAAATAAGAATGTTACAAGAGAAGATGATGTTCAACAGATCGAAATTTTGACTACTAATATGAAGGATTGTCAGTTACACAGTATGGAGAAGTCGTGTAAATGTGATTATGTTCAAATGGGGCCTTACGGGATGGTAGGACCTAAGAGAAAACAGAATTGGGAAAATGATTATCTGAACAATGGTATATATACAGTGACGCCTCAGAAGTCACCGTTGAAACCGAACGTTCCAGGCACAAGCTTTCAATTTTCAACCAGTCCTATTTATGAGAACGACGTGCCAAGTAAGTGGATTCATATTTATCAAATTTTGATATAACATTTCGTTTTATATAAATATTCTAACATATTTTTTATTAATTTGTTCACAAGAATTTTCTACTTGACTTTTCTGTACAAGGTACAGCGTCAACCAGATAAGTATTATGTTGCTTTTTTTTTTAAATAAAAAAGGAGTGATCTACCACCATCGTTTGTTATGACAATCTTTTTTTCTTTAAAATAAAACGTATCATAAACACATTTTAAGTTGATTAAATAGCTTCACGATATATCCTGCATATACAATCGGAGGAAAAGACTCAAAGAGAATATTTTTGATTCATGTTGAGTGGAGGAACTCAACGATACTTCCATAAGAAAAATTAACCACATAACCATGTTATTGGCTAGGATGTGATGTATCAAATATTAGTATATCATCAACATCTAAATTTAAATTCAAACATTTCATTTAAAATAAAAAGTTACAAACTTCAATTTTGAAACTTCATTCATCGGTTCACCATATTTACTACCTTAAATCTAAGAAGAACCAGACAATCCACCTGATATTTCTATTTTTTTAAAATTAATTATTGATCATCTTTAATCTACTTCAATAACTAAAAATTTATTCAACAGGTCTATACAGCAGTGAGACTCTATCACCAGCCAGGGGTTCCGTTCACCACGTCATTTTATACAAAGACGCGATATATGATGATTACGGATTTTCAGTCTCTGACGGTTTGTATGAGCGCGGCGTGTATATAAATCGTATAAGGAAAGGCGGGCCGGCGGACATTGTAGGGCTGTTACGGCCCTATGATAGGATTTTACAGGTTAATACTAAGTTTTTATTATGTTTTAAAGTGTTATTCCACACTTACGACAGATTTTAGAGACTTTTTAGAGACTTTTAAATTTAAGTTTAGTAATACTAAGTTATTGATATTTTGTGCAATTTTATAACAACATTGTCTTTTTTGTATATATATATATTTTAAAATAGCTTTAGGAAAACTAGCTTATTGTTATATTTTTCTAAGAAGAATGTGTTTGACATTTTCAATATACTGCTAAATAAATGCTTTACAATATAACCAATTTGAGTTTAAATGACTCAGACAAATTACTTAAAAAAAAAAATACTTAACTTCACGGTGTATCCAGCACGCGGCAGGGTAGGCAGAGGGAACTTGGGAACCTATTGTTCACTCCGTTCCACTTTCGTTCTCCACTTTCCGCCGAATTCGAGGCCTGCCGGGGAGCAGCGGCACACCGATATCCACTCGAGGAAATGAAATATTTAATTTCAAAACGCGGCGTTGAGTTCCGCCACTCAACACGCAATGCCTCCAAAAAAATGTACGAGTATAAAGAGTACATACATTAATGTCAGACGTTTTTGTAAGAATGTCTATTATACTCTATTTACACATTAGTTATCGCTAGACTGTGGAAGAAAAGCAACGGGTATAAGCTAGTTATAACAATACTATTACGTTCTCAGGTGAACGGAACTAGGACGGTCGACTACGACTGCTGTCTGACAGTCCCGTTGATCGCAGCGGCCGGTGACAGGCTCGAGATAGTGGTGCAACGGATGGCGACGTCTCGGGTAAGTTACTGTGTTCTTAGTTGTTGTTCTGTAAGAACTTAACTTGCTTTAAATGTTTATGATTGAATGTTAGTCGTAATTTATTACTTATACGTTGTAAGTAAAAGTTACGTTAAAAGAATGGTCCTGGGTTCGATGTCCATTCACAAAATATATAAAAATATTTATTTTTGTACAGTATTTATTTCCTCGCTCTGGTAACCTCGTTCAGTCTAACCACTCAACAGGCCAGGCTAGTCTTTAAAAATAGTTGGACTAGCCTGGAATAAGTTTCCACTGTCTCCCCTGGTATATGTGGTATATACGCTCAATATGAATTTTATTCTATACCCAAAATGCCATTACTACTAAAATAAGCCGCTTGCTCCCTCACAGACTTAAATACGTATACAAAATGACAGCATAATATAATTTGTCCACAGTATTATAAAAGTACGCCACAGCTCTCCCAATATTTCCAATAGGCTTATGGTTTTTTGATACTTAAAATGAAATTGGGACATTCAATACGTTGATGTTCGCGAAATTTTAACTTTTTAATTAAATTTTGCAGTATCAACGATAATAGCGCATTTTAGCGTCGAAAGTTCTTTTTTTCAGAATTTCAGGCAGGGTAGGCAGAGAGAACTTGGAAGCTTAGTGTTAAGACACTCTGTCCTATTCCCAACTTTCTATATAATTGGAAACATTGCGTGTTGAGTAGCAGAACTCAATGTAGTAGCACTTTAATGTGTTACTAGAGTGAAGAAATTAAAAATATTATATATTTCAAGTCCTCGAGTGAGATCGAACCCATAATCTGTCGTTTGTTAATCTATTATTATTAATAAGCATTTAGAATATCCATCGAGTCCCGCTAAATACGTATTTGTGCGTATCTATCAAAATTTATATGTCACATTCATATTTGATTTTTCCATTAGTGATATTGGAAAGTGGATGATTATGCTATCACGATCTTACTTTTTTTCTTCAAAAAAAAAGGGCAGTCCGTTGAGAATTAATAGACAATAAAAAAGGACCCTTTATCTTACAAGATGTGTTTTTACAATGTAGTATTTCAATAATTCTTGTTTTAAATCTTCCTCTGGAGAAGATTAAGAAAATGGAGAACGAAGTGTCTGAATCTCTTTGCTAATTCCAAAAAAAAATATTACTAATAAAAAATATACTTTCCGTAAAAAATATTACTAATAAAAAATCTATTTTGTGGTGAACCTACCTTGACTTATTCCTATACTAAGTTGCGGCTAAACCTTTTCACGTTCGACTGGTTTTAACGAATTTTCCTTACGATCCTCATTTTCGAACAATTTTCGATAAAGCTTACAAGATATTATCGTTTCTTTGATATAAATGCTTACACATAAATACATATTAGTATATTGGGTTACTTTTAATACGCAATACTGATTGAAAGAATATTATTATTTGGGAAATCAGATTATTTTTATCCGAAATTTCTTTTTTTATACCGATCTTTTGTTAATAAACTAGGCTAACTAATTTAAGATTCTTATGAAAAAAGTGAAGTAAAAGTTAAGTTTTTAAAGCTTTAAATTTTATTAAAAATAAAATCAGGTAACATTAAGGCGCCTGTCGTGGCGCAGCGGCACAAGCGTGTGACTGTAACCGACAGGCTCTGGATTCGATCCCCAGTCGAGGAAATGAAATATTTAATATTTTTAATTTAAATTTTTAATGTTTCATTTCTTTGCTCTGGTAATAAGACAAAGCGCGGCGTTGAATTCCGCCACTCAACACACGCAAAGAGTCAATTCGGCGAAAAGTGGGTAACGGAAGTGGAACGGAGTGTCTTAACACTACATACATACAGCGTTAAGCAAAGAAAGAAAGAAAGGTAACAATTATAAAGGTGTACATAACCACAAACGTAGTTTATGCAGTTTAATCAAATTAAAGAAATTTTAGAAAAAAGGATACTTACGGTGTTGGGCTCCGCAAATTTGTTATTTTTTTTTGCAGAGCCAGAGGAAACTTAGCAACCTAGTGCTATGACACAAAACCGAATTAGGTATTGCGTATTGATTGGCGGAACCCAACGCTGCACTTTGTCTTGCTACCAGAGCAAAGAAATAGAAATAAATTTCTTAGAAAATAGTAATAATAGAAATAATTAAGCCCACGATACTTATTTTTACAAATAAAGGCCTCCTTTCAGCATTATATTTTCAATGTTAATCACATAATTGTTTGTTACAGGACTTAAAGATTCTAAGGCTAGAAGACAGTTCCAGTCCGAGTGATAGTACTGTTGTGACTAAGACCATTTAGTGTATAACGCGTCTGTAGTGAAATGACACAAGAAACAGTTTTAAATTTTGTGTAAAACAAGAAACATATAAGAATTTACGTTAGTTGCAATATATAAGGATACTTAAAGGAGATGTTTTCATCATTTTTTATTATCATTAAAAAAAGTGAACGGAGTGACTTATTTCTAGAATACTTTCTTAACTAAAAATGTATGGAAGAATAGAAAACTAAATTGAAACTTGAAGATATATATAATTCAAGTATTTATATCATTAAGAATAACTTCAAAATGATTATAGAAAGCGAAAATGCATATATATTTAATGAAACGGAGTCGTCATTACGAACTGTTTAAGAAGAAAGTGGTTTTTTTTTTCATAGATAAAGTACATTTGTACTTCCGGTTTTATATAATGTATAGAAACTTAATATGTAGAAGAACAATAGATTAAAATCAGTAAAAAACAGCATATACTAAATAAAATGTGTATTGCATTAGAAATTAATTATATTAACCAAAGAAAAATTGTAAAATTAATGTAAATAAAGAAAAATTCTAACTTAATTCATATAAGATGCTTGCTTGTTACTTATATAGTGCCTAGTTAACATTAAATCACACTCAGAGATGTGAATTAGAGGATAATTTACGTTAAATAAAATATTGATGATATATATTGAAGATTTAAATCATTGTGTCTGACTGTAAGCACCTTTCAGTAAAAACTATGAGTTACTTTTATTTGACCGATATTTAGTTATGGAGCTATCACTAATATTACCTAACAAGCTCTAACGCTAGGTTTTTTCTAAGTACCCTTCTAGATACGAGAAAAAAGGTTAAAAATTAAACTAATCTTATTTTATAAAACACCACCGTTTAAGGCCCGTCATGGCACAGGAGTACAAGTGTATGACACGACAGGTTATGGGTTCGAATATGAAAATAAAATATTTAATATTTTTATTTCCTCACTCTGGCATGAAAATAACGCGCAGCGTTTAATTCCGCTCCTCAATTTACAATATAAATAAGCTTGTAATATCTTATAATCATATTTCGTCCGAATTCGGTGAAAAGAGACGAATGAAAGTGCTTTAATGAAAACCAAATGTTCCCAAGTTCTCCTTGCACAAGGTTCCCTTTGCAGGGGTAGGCCTGCAATGTGCGTCAAGCTAAAATAAAAATAAAACAAAACATCAAATTGGTCTGGATGTACGCCAAAAATATACTATCTGTAATAGAGAAATGTTTTTAAAAAATAAAGGATTTAAAAATTTACACTGCAATGTGTTAAAATAAATTTCAAATTCATATAAAACTATCCATTCATTACTTTTTGTTTTTATTTGGGTTTTATATGTATAGTATATAAAGAGCTTTAAGGTGTTTTCTGATTATATTTTATAAAGTGAATATTAATTATAAACAAAAAAGGATCATAAATATATAATTGAGGCCTGTCATGGCGCAGCGGCTCAAGCGTGGTGACTGTAAACCGACGGGTTTGTGGGTTCGATCCCCAGTCGAGGAAATGAAATAATTAATATTTTCAATTTAAATATTTAATGTTTTCATTTCTTCGCTCTGGTACAAGGCAAAGTCGGCGGAGAGCGGAAGTGGAACGGAGTGTCTAAGCACTAGGTTCCCAAGTTCCCTCTGCCTCCCGCGTGGTATACAGCCTGAAGCTAAGATTGTAAATAAATAAATGCTTTATAATAAAGTCACATGGTATTTTTTTTTGAATATTATACAATTAACCTGAAACGAACTGGCGCAAGTAATTCAGTTCTCAATTATTTACTTAAATATGAATTATTTACATATTCACATTTACTTATAAATACAAAATAATGATGATATATGAATAAAATTTTAAAATTGAATTTGGATTTTAATAATAATATAAAGTAATTACTGATAAATATAATTCAAATCATTTCAATTTGTATGCTATAATTGAAAGCTTTATAAGAACAAAACTATCTAATGAAATGAAAGCGCGTTAAAAAGCTTTTTAACATATTGTATTTAAAATGGAAAATCTTTTAATACAATCACATTGTAGTCAACCAAGTCTATAGTCCCTTAAAAGCGAGAAAGTATAATTCTTCTAAGTCTTCGTAATCAAAGAATCGAGTCGTAAAAACGTAGAATACATTTAGAGAAAATCCTTACAAATATATATTATTGTAGTTTAATTCGTACAAAATTAACACTAATCTTCTTTATCCACTCGTTAACTCAGCTTCACGCTGTATCCCGCACATGGCAGAGAAGGCAAATGGATCTTGAGAGCCTAAGAGCTTAAGAAACTTGGATTTATTTCAAACTTTTCACCGAATTTGAATCATTAATATAATCAAAACCTGTAGGACATTTCTTGCAGACCTATAATTATGAATTTTGACAAGAATTGAGTACATATAAATTACTTATAACCAAGGAAATTAATTATATTTCCTAGAAGATTGCATACTGAAGTTCGTCAAGTTATAAATTATACTCCCGTTACCTTGATGGGAAAATTCAATTCACAATTGATCGATTATTTTTGATTTCATACATTTTAAATGATAGGCAGCGAACCTGGTGTTAGGTCCTTCTGAATGTTTCATTTCTTACTCGAAGAAATAGGTATATATCATTTTGTTATTTCAAACATTTTTTAAAAACAATGTTATTTTTTGTTAATATAAGTACATTGTATATTTATATTTATAAAGTGCTTATGTTAATTTACATTGGAGAGAAATATACTTTTCTTAAAAAAACGTATGCAAATTTAAACCAAGGACAACTTTCCAGAAGTGCAAGTTCAAATCCAGCTTAACTTTAAATTTTCTATACGTTTTCCAAAGAAGTATTATTTATCTATATAATAGAGTAAAATATTAGATAAAAAAATTGCGAAAGAAAATTTCAATGTTTTAAATTAATCTGATTGTGACAGAGTAGAATTGAAGTGCTAATAGAAATTGTAAACAAAATAATTGTTATTGTTATAGAGTAGAATTTTATATAATGATTACATATTATATGAAGTAATTTGACGAAATGTACATACATAAATACATACATACATTCATAAATACGATTATTCTAAAAGTAGTAATATCGTTGTTAACAGACTGATAGTGATGGTTAGATCTAGTTAAACGTGTAGCTTTGCAAATTTTACTCAGCTTCACGCTGTATCCCGCACGACGCAAGATAGGCACAGGGAACCCGGGAACCTAGTGTTAAGACCGTTCCACTTCTGTTTCCCACTTTCCGCCGAATTGGAGGCATTGCGTGTTGAGTGGCGGAACTCAACGCCGCGCTTTGCCTTAATACCTTTGCAAATTTTAAAAAGGAAATTAACATTGTTTTACTATAATTTACTTTAAAATTAAGTTATCGTATTCGTCGGCACAATGTCTGATTGTAAATGTGGGCTCGACTCTTAACCCACAATATACAACGGCACAATCGTGTCTTTGTAAACGAGAGGTTGTGTTTGATCTCGAGGAAGTGAAATATTTAATATTTTCAAATTATTATTTAATATATTCATTTTTACGCTCTGGTAACAAGGCAAAGCGCGGCGTTGAGTCCGCTTATATACACAATGTCTCAAATTTGACAGAAGTGGGCAACTGAGCGAACAGTCTGTAACGTTTTAAAAATGTTGTTAAATATAATATATAAGTAAATAAGCGGTATTGGTAAAGGGAAACTAATGTTAGGACACTTCGTGCTCCATTTTTGTATATTGTTGTATGGAAACTAATGTTAAAATAAGAGTGGACACAAATCTAGTTACATTTAAACCGGGATTTCATTAATTATTATCTCTCACTCTCTCAGCTTCACGCTGTATCCCGCACGGGCAGGGTAGGCAGAGGAATCCGGGAACCTAGTGTTAAGACACTCCGTTCCACTTCCGTTTCCCACTTTCCGCCGAGTTTGAGGCATTGCGTGTTGAGTGGCGGAACTCAACGCCTTGCCTTATTACCAGAGCGTAGAAGAAAAATTACATATGTAAATTGAAATATTAAATATTTCATTTCCTCGACTGGGGATCGAACCCAGAACCTGTCGGTTTCAGTCGCACTCTTGTGCCGCGCGCGCGCACGCCGGGCCTCATGGAATTATTTTTTACTTTAATTATTTCTACTATTAATTTATCGTTTTTTTTTAATCTGTACTTTTTTTTAAATAACGATGTAAGAAAAACGCCGTTGCGTTCCGTTCTCCACATTCCGCTGAATTTAAGGCATTTCGTTTTGAGTGGATGTCTTTTCCTTGTTCCCACAACTAAGAAATGAAATGAAAATATCAAAAATATCATTTCCTGAGGTGGGATGGAATCTGTCGTGTGTGTCACGCTCTTGCCGCTACGAAACGACAGGCCTCTTAAGTTATTTTACCTCCATAGTTATTTTTTTATTATTACATATAGATTTTTTATTATCATACTTTGAATACTATCAAGATATCCATATATACCTTATTAAACCTGCGAATTCTGTTAAGTAAGTATGAAAAGGACATGTGAACCTTACAGTATACTTTTAATATTTAGAATTCCGTAATTCAAAAGGTAAAAAAAAAGAACTGTGCAAAAAATCACTTTATATGTTGATGTAATGATAAAATTATGAAACACTTAGCTCCCACTAGTAATATAATTTAAGTCAAAATATTTCAGTCAAACATCATCCATCTAAGCTTTTGTGTCATATATTCAAGTTTGCTTCCAGAGTTGAACTAACGATGTGGTTCGCACATTCGTTGCAAATTTGTCACTTCCGGTACACTCGTGTGCATGTGAAGTGTTTTGGTTTATTTATAAGAAAAATATTAAGGTACACAAATCAAATATTATTGTCGTGTCGAGAAAATTAAATATTTAATATTTTCAACTTAAATACTTCATGTTTTAAGTTGAAAATATTAATCACGCGGCGTTGAGTTCCGCCACTCAACACGTAATGCCTCAAATTCGGCGAAAAGTGGGGAACGGAAGTGGAACGGAGTGTCTTAACACTAGGTTCCAAGTGCGGGATACAGCGTGAAGCTAAGAGTCATAGTGAGACATTATTTTACTGTAAATTTAAAGATTACAGATTCAGTGCTCGCTCAGAAGCATTCTGCTAAGTGAATTAATGTTTTTCTTGATATTACGTTTTTTTTTTTCTTATTTTTTATTGCCATTGATATATTATATACAGTAAAAGTGTCCTAACTATAGTTTTTATTCACCAAATAAAATGACTACACAGAACTATCCAGTAAAATATTGTTTGGTTAATTTTATTATCTATGTACATATGTATTAGAATAATTTAAAATCACAAATATAACAACAATTTATGAATATTTGTATCATTTTAATCTTAGAATTTATTCTTTGTATTCCATTAATGGAGCTTGCCTTTAGACAAAAAACATTATACAAGTTATGTTAATTGTAAACATTTCAAGTGCATCTAACATTAATTTGCTAAATTGGAATGAATTATATTAGTCTACAAAAACATTTGATTTGTATGAACATTTTTCTGCGATCATTACTACAGTGTGTATAGCCTCTTACAGTTTAAATTGATTTACAAAAATAAAAAAAATAACTATTTTTTTTTATTACAGAGTATATATAAACTTATATAACAATTATAAAGCTACCATCGCAAGTTATTCATATATTGTCACATATATATTACTTCCCTATATACTTGTAAACGATTTAAACGTTGTAATACGCAAATAACGTGTAGATAGTGATTTTTTACATTTTATTTTTATACCCCCTAGAGTAAGAATAATTTATATTATTGTCAATTATGTATAACTAATGAGGTATAGACAAGCCTAGCTACAGTCCACTTATTAAAATATTATGCGTGAATTAATTTGTTTTACTGAGAATCCTTTATTGATAATAATAATAATTACCGCGTCTGATTATTAGTTGCACGCTGTTTCCCGCACTTGGGAGGTTAGGCAGAGGGAACTTGGGAACCTATTGCTACGACTCTGTTTCGTTCCCCACTGAGTGTTGAATTGCGGAACCCAATGCCGCGTTTTGCCTTGTTGCCAGAACGAAAGACATTAAAATATTAAAAATATTATTTGAAAATATCAAATGTATCATTAGAGGAAAATATATCATAATTGAAATATTAAACGTATCACTTTAAATATTCAATATTCATTTTAAAATATTAAATATTTCACTTACTCGTGTGTGGATCGAGTTTAGTTTTGACACTCAACACACAATGTGATTGAAAATTAAGTTACGCCCTCCGTGACTTAACCTATAAAATTAAGTTTAAATATCCATACCATTTTTTTATTAATTATTTTACGCTGTATCACATGTCACGAGAGGGAGAGATAACTTGGGAACCTAGTGTAAAGTCACTCCGTTTTATGCCCTACTTTCCACCGAGTTAGGCGGCAATTAGGGTAAAGTAATTAAAATAATAAATATTTAATTAACTTGAGTGAAGATCGAACCCACAACCAATCGTGTCTCCAGTCGCACCGTTGTGCACCTGCGAAACGATAATTATTAGTAAGTAATCAAGAGAATCACCTACATAATCAACAAGTGTCTGATTTTATTGCGTACAAAGTGCCATTAGTGTCAAACAGTGTGACAGGCCATAATGAATTGTTTCCCGCTCCCAGTAAACAATGACGACACGAAACTGTCACGTCATCGTGACTCGACGCCATAAACGGGATAAATCTGATAAAATCTTTTAATTTTGTCATATATCGTGTTTTTGTTTTTGCGGCGTTGAGTTCCGTCACTCAACACACAATGCCTCAAATTCGTAAAAAAGTGGGGAACGAAAGTGAAACGGAGTGTCTTAACACTAGGTTCCCAAGTTCCCTCTGAATACCCTGCAGCGAAGCTTATAAAGTATATATACATATGTACCACTTTATAATAGCAAAGTAGTTAAGTTTAAGATAAACGAAATGCTGAATTATGATCACGTAACACGCAAGCTGTACTAAATTAATCCTCGCTTAGTCATTCTCTTCACGATCTTCGCGAATAGCTGACGTGACCAGGTTTCACTGTTTTATGACTTATGTAAATAAAACAAATAACTTTTGCTTATGTATTAAAGTTTAGTTAAATTTAACTGATGTGTTTTTCTTCCGTCTAATATATTTTAATTTAGTTGCATGCTGTATCCCACACATAGCAGGGTAGGTAACGGGAACTTGGGAACCTATTGTCAAAACACTACGTTCCGCATACTGCGATTGCTGATTTTTTTAAACTTTATTTTTTGAGTGACTAAACTCAACACCGTAGCGTTGAGTTCCCTTACTTAATTAGGAGGATAAGAGTACTTTTCCTCATATATAATAGATAAGATAAAGAATAACACATAGGCTACACTTTATGTATAGGCAGTGGGAATCTCGTTTTAAAAAACTGCGTATAATAATTTTGACGTAGCTTGATAAGAACGTATGGCTTAGTTGGTCAGAACGCTTGGACGGTTTCCAAGAGGCGCGGGTTCAAATCTTGCTACGTTCAAAATTTTGATTGTATAAATTTTTAAAAAGTTTATTGTACCTATACATTTTAAGTGCATTATATAGAGGTCATAAATACATTTAATTTGTATGAACATGTAGCTTGAAAAGAAAATATAGCTTGATAAGAACGTATAGCGTAGTTGGTCAGAGCGCTTGGGCGGTTTCCAAGAGCCGCGGGTTGAAATTCCCTTCGTAAATTTTTATCCATTCATAATTTTTATACGCTATTAAATTTTTGTATATTCTTTGCAAAGTATTCAATAATTCTTTAAAATAGTAAAATAAGAAATATTTATATTTTTAGTGATATTGTTTTCAAATAACAAGGTTACTATAGAACTGACACAATTGATTTATTTAGCTCCTCGCTTTAACTCGCAGATAGCAGAGTAAGTTCAGGATCTGGGAACCTAGGTTAGAACACTTCCATTCCCCTATTCTTTGGTAAAATAAAAATATTAAATATTTCATTTCCCCGAATGGGATTTTAGCCCAAGACCAACACATTTACAGTCGTACGCTTGTGCCCCTGCCCCACGGTATTTTGCTGAAAACTGCTTGGCATGGCCTTGAATAAATAATATAGATTATAGAAGGTAAACAAAACAGAATTATAGTAACAACGAAAATTTCAGCAAATTCTCTAATATTTAACAACTCAAATTTATCCCGAAGTGGAATTAATTAATGTGAAACAGAGTTCATTAAAATATCTTTATTTACGATAAAATTTCTCGCAACAGCGCAACGGCTGCGAATTGGTATGTATTGTGTAACGCAAAAATTATTTATATCTTTGTAATATTACGTTGAATTATGGGCGAGAAGAATATTTACTTGACTTTCTTGGGTTTATCCAGTGCGATCGGCCACCAAGGAAACGTGTTTCTTTCCGTGAGTTCTAGAAACTTCTTTAAAGTAATATATGATATAGATATATAAGAAGTTATAATGTAAAAAAAAGAAGAAATAAGAAGACAAATAAAGAATATGTAATAAAGAAGAACAAAAGAGTAATAACCCAATAAATCACCTAAAAACCGTTTTATCTATTCATAACTTACTAAAAAGCTCAAATTTAAAGCTTCATTATTTGCCAGACAAAGAAGTTTCTAACTTTAACTAACTAGAAACAGGCTCATAGTACATCTCGTTCCAGTCAAACCAATATGATCCAGGCGATGCAACTAAAACTTTCTTACTTCTAACGAGTTCGTCGAACTAAAGGCACGACTCTACATTCGATTTGCGAGCTGTGTTTAACCGCGCCTGTATTTTTAATGTTAGAACATAGTCGGGAGATGACGAGGCGAACTATATTTAAAATATTATTTCTATTAACATATTATCAATTTATTAAATATTTATGTTTCATTTTTCGCTCTTTTACAAGGCAAAACGGGAGTTGAGGCTTCATGCTATGTCTCACAAAAATTCGGTGGACATTGAGGAACAGTAAGTGGAACGGAGAGTATCTAAACATTAGGGTCCAAGTTCCCTCTGCCGACCCTGCCTATGGATTAAGCTGAGGAGAGTATTTTTCTTAACAGAGTTGAGAGACGGAACTTGAGAACATAGTTTAAAATAATTCCTTCCCATGAAAATATTCTGAGTTTCTTACTTTACGTTCAAATTCAAACTTAAATTAAATTTTTTATTCAAATAAGAAGTTAAACGCTTCGTTTTTTGAACTTCAAACAATAGAACACAGTTCACTAAAGTTAATGCCTCAGACTGAGAGAACGGCGAAAGAAAATCAGGGGGGGGAGTCGGGGGGTGGGGTTTGTAAAGGCATTACGTGTTGATATGCTCTCATTGTGCACGCATCCGGACAAGACAACAAATGGCATATATCATACTGTTGTATTAAACTAAAAATTGTCACATCAATTTATTAACACCGAGTGTAACAGTGAATTGCTTACCGGTGTAAATAATTTACTTATCAGTAATATATACTATGCTGAACAAGACCATGACAAAAATTTAAAAGTTTGAAATACAATTCATAGAAGACCAGGGGTGTTAAAAAAAAAAACTAATAGCAGTCGTGGGACGCCGCTAGAGTGAAAACGGAACTATTAAGTTGAGAGTAATTAAAAAATATGCAAAAATTATTGATTCGTTCCGTTCCGTTTATTTAGTTTACAACCGGAACTTAACGCTGCGCTTGGCCTTATACCGAAGCCAGCAAAAACCACTAAGATTACCGTCACACAACTTTGTCCTTGTACACGATAGATCTGGACGACGTATTGTTAAATGAGAGTATCTCATTTATACTTCATACGTAAAAGACAGTACAAGAATTCTTATTCATTTAACTTATTTTGTCTCAAAAAAGAAAGAAAAATAAATTAAAATTGCGGGTTGTTAAACTACGCCGATAAACACAATTAATCGACAAATGGGTGATTGAATGAGGGTCCCGAAACACTGGGTATCTCTGCATAAAAAAAATTATGACACTAGGTAAAACGGAGACAAAAATCATTATCAATGGTATCATTTCAACAAACATATAAACCTAAGGTAACTAGTATGAATGTATACTTATTAATTAATCGGCGTCCTACTTCCACCGGTGGGAAACAATACAGAATGAATAAGTTTATCAAGCAACGGCTTTAGTAACAATGGAAAGGTGAAATATTTAAAGGAGAGACAGTGGAATTATGCATAAAGTCACGCCTTGGACGTTTCACTCAAAGAAAGGAGCAGAGCAGTTTTTTGGTTTTTTTTTTTTCCATCGGGCACCGCTGTTGAGCAAAAAGTTGCAGTGTCTCTAGTTAACACAATAATTGTATTTTTCTGTAAATCTGTTTGAAATGATTTGAGTTGCCTTTTATCATTGTATATGTCATCGTTATAATGGGTGAATTATTTAAAAGTAGTGTAAACTAAGTGATGCATCAGATGTCTGGATTTGTATTAAATAATATATATAATGGCGTTGTAGTGCTTTAGAGGCACAAGAGTAACTGTAATGCTCTTGAGGTAATACGTAGTCAAAGTTTAGGCATCGTTCTGGTAACGGTCAAGTGCTTCTAAGGGAACAGCTTACTGGTTACGTTGCTAAATTTCCTTTGCATACTTGCTAAGTGGTCCCCGGTATACTCATCGCAACTTTATGATAAAGATTTTATATAGGATGATAGGGTTATATAATCTAGTAGAGAAAGGGAGAGAATCGGATCTCTGTGAGGGAGATTTTAACAAGTTCGCTACCCAAAGACAACTCGTAAGAATATAGTTGGAAAGAGAGAGTTCCTGTACTAACTAAAGTTTCCCTGTCTTAGTGTGGACTACAACTTCTAAAAACATAGTAAAAACTTTTGTGTTATTTCTCACGAGTGGACCCTCGCGCGGATTCGCCGTTCCGGCTTCACTAGATTATTAAGTTAAAAACCTATATTATTTTTTTTATTTACACCAAAAAGGAGATAGAGCGGACAATAGAATGCACCTACTAGGGGCAATTAAAACTCTAATTAGAAGGTTTTTAATAGGGAGAGTTTTATTTGTTTGACACAAAACAATAATATGAGCTGCCCCGAAAAGATTTTTTGTTTTTTCAAAAATATTTTACTTGGATGACCCCGTATCTTATGCATTTCAATTCAGTCAAAAAAATATATATGAAAAAGTTTTAATTGTAATGCCTTAGTAGTGTTGGCGTGCATGCGTAAACAAAACAGGAATTACATTCACATTAATGGTCTATTGAAATTTTGAAAATACCTCGATCGTAAAGGACAAAGCACCATTAAACTATATTCATAGTTGTACGACGATTTACATCATACTAGCGCAACACAGTGAATAGTAAGTATATGACAGTTGCAAACAGTTTACGTCGGATAATATAGTTGAGCATAAAGTGAAATATATGTATACAGATATTATTGTATGAGGACAGGTGACTTCGGGATACTAATCACCTATTTTAGATATGTGTGTGTGGCAGTTGATATACAAAATCTAGAAGCGCGGTAGTAAATCGATAATTTGATGGGGGAAATTTTTCTTAGCTGTACTCCGTCATCCTTACATGGCAGGGAAAAGCAGAGTAAACGTTGTATAAGATGTTCCATTCTTTTCCCAATGGTTTTAAAGGAAAGCGGAAAAAAGTTATTTTATTCATTTTATAGTTATTATGTTGAGGCCTGTCGTGGCGCAGCGGCCACAAGACTGTACGACAGGTGGTCGGGTTCGTCCCAGTCGGGAAATGAACTATTTTAATATTTTGAAATTAATATTTTAAGTTCATTTCTTCGCTTGGATTTATAAGGCAAAGCGCGGCGTTGATTCCGCCAACTCAACACCAGGCAAATGTCTCAAATTCGTGGAAAGTGGGGAAAGGAAGTGGGAACGGAGGTCATAAAACAGGTTTAATTTGGCCAGTTTCCATCTGGCTACCATGCCTAGTGCGGGACTACAGCGTGATGGAAGCCTGAAAAAAAAAAGCAAAAAAAAAAAAAAAAATATATTTGATTATAAATATTTCAGGCTTTTCATGCAATATATAACGTTGAAGCCATCGCGGTGCAGTTTGATCATTCTCACCCTAAAGGTGGTTTGTTAGTTTGTTTGCGATTTATATAATGAATTTTCTCGCTCTGTTCGCTGAGCTGAGTTCCGCTTGAAAGACGGAAAAAAACTGTAACATACAACCAAGATGAGTTGCTCAGTTGACGCTGTCACCGCACATGGCAGCGGTAGCCAGAGGAACTAGGAAACCTCAGGGTTAAGTAAGGAATACTTCGTTCCACTTTCGTTACCCACTTTCTGCGGACACTGAGGATGGTGTTGAGTGGAGGGACAATTCAACGACGTGATTGCCTTTGAACCAGAGTGAGCAAAAAAAAAAACATTATGAACTAATTCAGTCTAAATCTTTTTGTGATTAAAAATGTGGGTCGGTTTTGGACAACAGGATCAAAATACGATCCATTAGGAATTTCCAATAACTGATTAGAATTGTCAAATGAATGGTAGGTTCTACAATTAAATGCCCGAATGCCTATGCATCCGCTCCTATGGCGAGACTACGCCGTGAAGCGAAAAGAAATATTTGGGTTGTACTGGGTTGGAGTTTTTTGTATGTAGAATCTTTTCGATACCTCTATGATTTTTTCGAAAATGTGCCGGCCTGTGGAATTAAAAACGCTACTGCGGTTGACTGCGTATTGCAGATTAATAATGTGATTGGCGTTGTGTGCATTTTCATAAACGTTCAAAAAACTATCCTGACAATTTTGTATCTTCCAGTTAGAATTGAAATATAATTAAGGCATTTTAAGGTGAATTTTTGAGGTTAACATTTGGTTTATTGTAAAAAATATAAATTAATAAATTGTAAGACAATAGTAACGCACTGTCTTAACACGTTAAACACGTAGGTTCGAGTATGTAGGTATACTCATCTCTGTTATTTAAAAAAAGGTCACGGTTCAGTCAGTCAGGTTTAAAGCATGAAAATCTCGTGCGTGTATTAAATTTCCGATGGTAAGGTCAAGTTGCACTCGAATAGAATCATTACTGCTAATTTTGCGATCTTTGTATCAAGTAATCGCGGGCGTTGGTTCCGTCACTCGAAACACTGTGTTGGGCGTGCTATCTAACTGGGTAAGAAATAAGTCTTAGTGAACAAAACACGATTTTAGCATTAAAATATTTAACAGGAAATTAGACTACCTGCTATTTTTCTACTACCAAAGCGATTGTTGTTAATATCCGTTAAAAAGTTAACTATATTTTTCACCAAAAGCTAAAGCTTCCTTTCAAAGGTTAAATAAAACATAATTAAAATTTTCTCACGATTCTAGAAAGTTTTGGTCTAATCCAAATCATCTATACAAAAAAACAGCTTTAAACGAAGTTGGTCAAGCTAAGTAGATTAGAGGGGTAACGTCAAGTTAGCGATTTGCAACGACAAAAATTAAATCTAAACTTGCTTAGCGAGACACGGTGGCGTGTCGCCACGCACTGGGTAAATAAGAGTATGTAGGACTAAGAAGATCTCGCGCGTCTCGCCCGATTTTATATCAATATGATATACATATATATTATGCTATAGATATATTATATATATATATATATATATATATATAATATTTATATATATATATATATAGTATATATATATATATATGATAATATATATATTATAGTATATATTATAATATATATATATAATCTATATATAGATATATATATATATTATTATAGATATAGAATATCTATTATTATAATATATATATAACATTTATTTTTCAATTGTGGCGATAAAAATTAAAACCTCATGAATGTTGCTTCTGAAAACAAAGTGTTTATTTTTGTTCGTTTCTACAAGATGGATAACTTTCCGACGTTATACATTTTTTATCACACTATTTATTAAAAACCTCACTGGGAAAACAAAGAAACGACAAGTATTAAAGTCGATTCTTCCACCAATTCTTATGATTTATCTAGTAAAGTGAATAAATCGTTATTACAATGGAACTGATTTTTCAATGCAATAGCCAACATCTGAATTTATCAACCGTCCCAGAGCTCTGTTAGCACTTGTTCAAAATGTCACCGCAATGTAAAATTAAAAATAAAATAATTTGTTTAGAAAAATAACGAAGTATTATTAGGTACATCCTCTTGCACCCCGGGGGAGGCGAACTAGGAAGAAGACATTTACCCTGTGGATTTTCTCTAGGCCTTTCCAGGTGGTATGCTTCCTCTTCTTTGTAACCCGATGAGAATGCGAATAATTCATTAGAAACATGAAAGATAGCATTTGACTCACGTTTTTTTATGGACCTGGATCACAATTCTCGTAAAAAGCGTCATTGTTCGGTTGGTGAATTATTTATATGGTTTGCCAATTCGTATGTTGTATCTAGCAGGTTTTGACGATATTAGGTGATTGCACGGTTTCTACAATAAAAACATACCTCTGCATAAATTTGGATATTTTCTGATTTTCTATCGAACGCATGTGGATTATAGTCATGGTGATTTACAATTGTTGTAGGGTGATGAAGCGTGTGGTCGTTATCTCTAATCCAGAAACTGGGGTACAATGAGGATCGTAGTTACAATTTGCTAGACTGGAGACATTGTGAAATAGATAAAAGGTAGGCTGCGGGAGTATAGACCGGAAAGGCTATAGGTGATAGAAGATTGGGTCTGATGGGAGAGTATCTAAAAAAGTAAATGTGCGAGGGTGGGGGAAAGGCGAGTATGTTTTTGTTTCAGTAAGAAGGGGAATCTGAGTGGGAGCACGAGTGATGTGAGGTAAACGTGAAGTTTAGGGAACGGGAGAAAAAAAGGATGACATGAACGGAATGGAAGAGTTTGGTAGTGTTAGTGTTTATGAGAGAAATTGAGTAAAGGGAGAGAGGGGGGCTGTGGGAGGGTGATAACCAGGAGGTAATGGGAGAGCGCGGACACGTATTCCAATAGAGTGGGTCGGTAGGTAACCAGTGTTACTAGAGTATATATGAACCCACAAGAAAAAGCTAGGGGAATATGGAGAGTGACGCTGTGCGTGTATTTGGACTCACTGGGAAAAGAGGAGAGATTTCGTGTGTCTCCCCCCGGAACCACCCCCTACCCCCCCATCACACCTCCAAGTGTGCGACTTGAACTATTTCCAAAAGGGTCTTTCGCTCCCCCCCCCCCGGGTGATCTTAAGTGTGCGACATTTAATCCATATTTGTGTTGTACTCGGTTTTATTTTTTTATGCAAAACTCACAGGTTTCTACAAAACATCTTTAATTTGTTAAATTTTTTGCGTACATACAGAAGAACTAATACTCTTTAGCATTTGTCAACACACACTCCCCAATTAGGACCCCTCACGGGTTTTCTTTATTGTACGGTTGTCTAAGGTTTGATACGATCTTTCTGTTAGGATATTCTTTCTTTGATCCGTATTTTATTAGTAATATACATTACCTTTTTGTATTATTCTTGATATGTGCGATGGTATTTTAGTGGATGCAGCGTATATTTTATTCTGATCCATTGAGTAATATCTTCCAATGAATTAAGATCACTGAGTTTTTTTCAGGTCTTCGTATTTTCCTCTGGTTCTAATCAGGCTTTCGACTCAAAATGTTCGATTTCACATTTTCCTGGTTCTGGAGAATATTTGCATTGTTGAAGGTTCATATTGTGGAATACGGTAATAAGTCAAATCACCTAACTCTTCCATAGTCCTTGTTTTAGGGTTCATAGTATCCAGTGTTTGTGGTACGGAGTAAATTGTAACATGGTATACTAATTTACCAATCAACCAGTAATGCAATATCTCAGAGCTCTTTGATTTAGCAACATTCAATATATAAAGCTATTTTTTTCTTTTGCGCTCAGTTAGTTTCTTTGAAAAGTAGCGCAAGATGGAGTTTTCTCTAACATCTGGTGGACCTGCTTCAAATTGCTCCAGAAACAGCACTTCCTCCAACGATCCATACGGTATAGAGTTTGAATGGGTAAATCTGTGTCAAAAATTTTCTAGTCATCGGTTGTGAACGAGCAGGCTGGAATTTGTCATGCTATGGACATTCTCTGACCATAAAATTTGCCCTTTTAGTAATAAATTATGAAGTGGTATGTATTATGCGCTCGTGGTATTATACACTTGGTAAAATTGATTTTACCCAAAAACGTATCGAACATTCTTTCTAGGGTTTACGGAGACATCTTTGTGTATTGGTATGGGAAATTCCGTATCGAATTAGGGTTCCTTCACTGGTTTGATAGAATTGTTCTGTATAATATGTCCTAGATTATTGACAGACCGCTGACGACAAAACGTACATTTATAAATTTTTATCGAAATCCTCTGGAAGAATTGCTTTAGTAAGGTTTACAGGCGACTTATGTGTTCATCAAAAGATTTGGAAACTAGTTTAAAAGCATCTATATAATACGATGAAAAATCAGTAAGTTATATTTTTAATATTTTATTCTTATTTAAGCTGGTTTGGGATATTTGTTATAAAATTTGTTGAATATTTAATATTTATCTCGTTTTGTAGCTTCACATAGCATTCGTTTCTATAATGCCTACCAACATTCTCGATGCATGAGTGTTGAGTGGCGGAACTCAACGCCGCGTTATCGGTGACAATTTCATTCCGCGGAGCGGGAATCGAATCCACAACGTTTACACATCCCTGCTCAAAATCTAATACATTAAATATAAAGTCTTCTTTTGCACCTTCTTTTACATAAAACAAAAGCGCTCCTTGAAAGTCGTAGATTCCATTTTAATTTTTTTATAGACGACCGCAGTGATGTCTTAGACACTAAGCAGTCCAAATCATTTTATAAAATATAAATATCCTTATGTAATATTATAAAACATAATGTAGAAAAACTACCTATTACCATAAAGCTTTGTAATATTATATATATATATATAGATATATTATATAATCTATTATATATTATATATTATCTACTCTAGGATACATATATAATATACTATATATATATATATATATAATATATATATATATATATATATATATAATAATATATAGAGATAATATATATATAGATATATAATATTTATATATATATATTAATAATATTATATATATATATATAATATAGATATATAGAGATATATATTATATTATTATATATATATATATATATAGATATATATATTAAGATATATATATATATATATATATATATAATATATAATATATATATATATATATATATATATATATATTGATATAGATATGTATATATAAATATTATATATATATATATATATAATATTATATATTATATATATATATATATATATATATATATATATATATGTACAAAGCTTTATGGTAATAGGTTAGTTTCTTACATTATGTTTATAATATTAACATAAGGATATATTATATTTTTATAAAATGATTTGGACCTGTTAGTGTTCTAAGACATCACTGCGGTCGTCTATAAAAAAATTAAAAATGGAATCTAACGACTTTCAAGGAGCACTTTTATTTTATGTAAAAGAAGGTGCAAAAAGAAGACTTATTATTTATATGTATTAGATATTTGAGCAGTGGATGTGTAAACAGTTGTGGATTCGATTCCCGCTCAGCGGAATGAAATTGGTCACCGATAACGCGGCGTTGAGTTCCGCCACTCAACACTCAATGCATCGAGAATTTGGCAGGAATTGTAGAACGAAATGCTATGTGAAGCTACAAAAACGAGATAAATATTAAATATTCAACAAATTTTATAACAAATATCCATAAACCTGCTTAAATAAGAATAAAATATTTACATACGTACGTTTCACCGAAATCTTTCATTCGATTAAATGTATCGATAACATATCATTAATGTATTCATTTAACTCTCGATTGAAATGAAATTGAATACTGTTTTAAATGTTAAATAAATTTTACATCTTCGATATTTCCAATATATTTTATGGGATCAACTTCGGAATTACCTTAAAAGTGTCATTCAAATATTCATGCTCTTCATCACATAGAAATATATGCTTTCGTTAAAACGTTAAATGTTGAAATGCGGAACTTAACGCCGCGTTTTACAAAATACAGTGAGGTATTAGAAGTAACTTAAATATAATTTCCGCCTATGAAAGAACAGGAGGAGAAGGACGAGCGTATAACTGGAATGACTGCAACAATTTGGGAAATGAATTGTTCTCATTTCCCTGCTTTGCCAAGAGCGGCGTTGAATTCCGCCAGCTGATCCACTTCCTGCCGACTTTGAGAAGTACGTGTTAAGTGGCTTAATGCTAATGCCGTGCTTTGCTTACTACAGAGTGATATTGAAAAATATTAAATATTTCATTTCCTCGAGTGACTTAGTTCGAACCCTTAGCCTGTTGCCCCTGAGCCACAACAGACCTCAACAATTGGTAACTACTGTAATACCACCTAACTTACAAGATGTTACGTTTCGAGTGACGGAACTCAACGCCGCGGATTTTCTTGATACAAGGTCGACAAAATGAAAATAATTAAATCCCTCCATATATAAAGAATCTGATCTACAATCGTCAAATTTATTGCTGCTTAAACGATAGTCTTACACTTGTATTCCTGGTTGTTTTTATTACCTTTTTATATTATCGAGGTGATGTATACCTATAGTGTTTAACGAGTTAAAACAGAGCGTTAATATTTTCTATACAATATCAGAATGTTTACAATAACGAAAAAAAGATTTTTTTTTTCAGCTTCACGCTGTATCCCGCACTAGGCAGGGTAGGCAGAGGGAACGAAAGTGAAACCTAGTGTTATGACACTCCGTTCCACTTCCGTTCCCCACTTTCCGCCGAATTTGAGGCATTGCGTGTTAAGTGGCGGAACTCAACGCCGCGCTTTGCCTTATTACCAGAGCGAAGAAATGAAACATTAAATATTTAAATTGAAAATATTAAATATTTCATTTCCTCGACTGGGGATCGAACCCAGAACCTGTCGGTTACAGTCACACAAGAGTGTGACTGTAACCGACAGGTTCTGGGTTCTGGGCCACGCCACGACAGGCCTCAAAAAGAATTTAACACATAAATTAACCTTACTATATTACTAATAAGAGAAAAAAGTTGCCTTATTATATTTCGTACTTACAGGAAGATACAAAATGTATGGAAATTGTTTGAACTTTTATAAAAAATAGCAACAACGCCAAAACACTATTAATATGCAATACGCAGTCAACCGAGTGTCCTATTTTAATTCCACAGGCCATCGATAGTTTTGAAAAAATAATAGAAAGCTATTGTAAAGTAAAAAGAACATTGCACTAACCATAAATATTTCTTTTAGCTTCACGATATAATCCCGCATATAGGAGGGTAGGTTAGTGTTAAGACACTCCGTTCGTTTGCTGACTTCCAGCCAAATTTAAGGGATTGCGTGTTGAGTGACGGAACTCAACGCCGCGCTATAACATTCACCAAAGCATAGAAGTTAAAATAAGAAACATTTCATTTTTATCAAATGTTGTAAACAAGTGCGCGTGTTAATGGATTCGTAAGACCAACGTAACTTCGCTCCCCGTAATAATAAAAATTACTATACGCATTGCGTGTTGAGCGGTGGAACAGAACAAGAAACTAAGAGAATATATAATAATTGAACTCTCGAATCCACAACCTGTCATATTTACAGCCGCACACTTTGCTCCAGCGTCACCATAAATTAAATCGAAATGAACGTGATCCTGTTTGATCCTGTTTTGATCCTGTTTCAAAAAGTAATTTTTGAGTCACAAGAAAAGATTTCTATCTTTCTTTCTACTTAGCTTCTCGCGTATTCGGCACGAGGCAGGGTAGGCAGAGGGAACCCGGGAACCTAGTGTTAAGACACTCCGTTCCACTTCCATTCCCCACTTTCCGCCGAATTTGGGGCATTGCGTGTTGAGTGGCGGAACTCAACGCCGCGTTTTGCCTTATTAACATGAAAATTACAAGAAAAGATGTACCTTTAAAATATTACGCAATTCACATGATTGTATCTTTTTACAGCTTTCCACCTTTCGAGCGGAACTGAACACCTCGTGTTGTCTTCTTAGAGCGGGAAAATTATAATATTAAGTCGAAAATAAACTAGCAAGCACCATATTTATAGTGAGAGGCTGTTTGGCAATGGCCTTAACTTACATATCACAAGCGACCGAAAAGCGGCTTCGCCCGCTTACATTTCATTTTGTATTATATACAAATTAAACAAAATCTTTGCGTAAATTGTAGTACATATTATATTCCTATCCATTATGATTATATATATATATATAATATATATATATATATATATATATATATATTATATATATATATATATATATATATATATATATATATATATATATATATATATATATATATATATATTATATATATATATAATATTATATATATATATATATATATATAATATAATCTACGTTAACCGGTAGAGTTTCATCTAAATTGGTTCAATATTTTTGCACAAAACTGAAATAAGCATATATCCTCACAACCATTTCCATATTTATAATATTGCTAAGGATTAATCTTTAACTACAGTAATCATTTCAATAAATTAAAATAAAACGCGTATAACACAGACAATCAGGATAAGTAAGGCGATATTAATCATCGGAAAGCGTTGGAATAAAATTAGAATATGGGCAGAGCTGGGAGCGCCACTCAATAACGAAGCCACCTCTACAATGCCGTTCCCATTTCGATTACTTTATGGAAAATATTGAGTATTTAGTTGGCATATTCGTTTTTTTTTGCTTATTATGTTTTTGGTTTAACTAACAGATGTACATTCAATGTATTAAATATTATATTTTTCTTTTTTTTTACGGAGAATTATTTGGAAGAGAAGAGAGAGAATTTATTTCTTAATAAGGCCTCGCGTGGCGCAGGGGCAAGGTACTAGTACTACGTAGGACTATAAATGCGAAGGGTCGTAAGTTCGAACCCGCTCTAGGAAATTAAATAATTAAATTAAAAAAATATATTTAATTTCTTAGCTCTGGTAACAAGGCAAAGCGCTGCGTTGAGTTACACGACATAACACAATTCTTTTTACAGTCAAGCAAGTGCTGTGTTACAGCGCCACGACGGCTTAAATCAAAAATTATATATTATCTACCTGACTTTTTATCGAACAGTTAGTAAACTTAAAATAAGTACTTATCGTTTGACATCAATTTATATAAAAAAAAATTATGCAATATGGCGTATACAGTTTCTTCCAACAATATTGTATTTATTTGTTCAAAATAAGAAGGCCTCATTGAGGAGATTGAGGCCTGTCGTGGCGCAGCGGCACAAGAGTGTGACTGTAACCGACAGGTTCTGGGTTCGATCCCCAGTCGAGGAATGAAAGATTTAATTATTTATTTTTTTAATTTCTTCGCTCTGGTAATAAGGCAAAGCGCGGCGTTGAGTTCCGCCACTCAACGCGCAATGCCTCAAATTCGGCGGAAAGTGGGGAACAGAAGTGGAACGGAGTGTCTTAACACTAGGTTCCCGGATTCCCTTTGCCTACCCTGCCTCGTGCGGGATACAGCGTGAAGCTGAAAAAAAAATATAAGAACTTACTTTATCTAGAAATATTTTTTATCAGCATTGGAACCTGAGCCTCTGGGACGGTTTCCAACAGACTTGGAATTTGTATAACAAAATATATTTATTTCTATCCTAAATATAGATTAATACTTCAAAATATTAAACAAGAAAACGATAGATATCTCCTTTTTGAATTCATCATTTAAATTTGAGCATCAATATGTTATATGATTAGCTTCACGCTGTATCCCGCGCGAGGCAGGTTACTCAGAGGGAACCAGGAACATAACCGATAAGTACATAAACGATAAGCGTAACTTCGATCGCATTTAATATTCATGCCATCTTCTGTAAAAAGTTATTTTAATTTCGGCAGAAAATAAAGAACAGAATATTTAACACGAACATCTAACCTTGCTATGCAGAATAAAATCACAATCTCATTCAAACCCAGGGACTGTAAACGCTGTAATAATTTAAATTTCTAAGTCTCTTTCTAAGCATTAAATATTCAAGGGAAGCCAATTTAACCCTTTACGTTTATTAATACGAAATAATACGCTGCTTAACGATAACTACGTGTCAGTCGGATGGTGTGCCTTGAATTTTGATGCTGTTGAATATTGTATTATAACAATAATATATGTTTAAATGGGTGGCAAAGTTCTCAAGCCTACTTTGGCGCGATGGTATAAGTTTGATAACCACTCGAAAAAATTTAATTAAGGCAAGCGCGACGTTGAGTTCCGCCACTCAACACCGCAATGCCTCAAATTCGGCGGAAAGTGGGGAACGGAAGTGGAACGGAGTGTCCTTTACACTAGGTTTCCCGGGTTCCCTCTGTCTACCCTACCTCGTGCGAGATACAGCGTGAAGCCAAGAAAGAAAGAAAGAAAGAAAGAAAGAAAGAAATGAAATATTTATTTATGCAATGCTTCAAATGTAGTGGAAAATTAGTAAGTGGTTAATTTTAATGGGTGCATAGTGACCTTATTTATACTAGATTTTCAAGTCCCTCTGTGTACTCTCATCCATCCCATGTATGGGATACAGATTTTGTTATCTTCACGCTTTAGCTACAGTACATCTGTCTCCTTCAGCCGGAAAGCGTTTAAACACTACCACCTTTACATACCTCTTTCACTTCGTTCACTGTCATCTATTACTTACTATATGAGTTCTAGTTAGGTATACTTTATATCTTTACGTAGTTTTTTTCCAGATTTATCGATACTGTACTCTCAGAGGTCAGCTGAGGTCTCCCTCTGCCTCTTGATGGTCACATACATTAGAGCGTTGAACGCAATACCTCTTCCATTATATCTACTGTCATCAACTAACTATGTTCTAATGATTTTGTCTTGTTTTTACGTCAGTTTTTTCCAGATTAAGGTCATCTAAGGATTGCTCTGCCTCTCGGTAGCCAAGTAAAGCAGAGCACTGAGCGTATCATAATTCTGCATACCTCTTTCACTGGGTCCATCGTCATAGACCTCTTTCTCAAGTAAAATCGATACTTTGCTCGCTCTTGCTTCATATTTTTTCTATACTCAGCTTCACGCTTTATCCCGCACGTGGCAGTGTAGGCAGAGTAGGAAACTTAGGAGCTTAGTGTTAAGATACTCCGTTCCACTTCCACTCCCCATTTTCCACTGAATTTGAGGCGTGTTGAGTGGCGGAACTCAACGCCGTATTTTGCCTTGTACCAGAGCGAAGAAATGAAAACATTAAATATTTAAATTGAAAATATTAAATATTTCATTTGCTCGACTGGGGATCATACCCACAACCTGTCGGTTACAGTCACACGCTTGTGCCGCTGCGCCACGACGGGCTTCATATTTTTGCTAGTACGTATAAATATTACTCGTAGTTATTTTTTTATCGTTCTGTTGAATCAGTGTCTAATTTCTCTACTGAATATACGACGACGTACAGCGTAAAATTATAAAAATAGAAAATATTCATCATTATACCATTAAACTTTTGTACGCTTTTAACTTTAATATTTTCTCTCCAAAGTGTAGAATAAAACTTTAAAAAGATAAAAAAATAGAAAATATCGTTTCTTTTCCTCATTTCTGCTCAGAAACATTATAGAACCATATGATTCTCTTAATTATCACATTTCAATATAATTATTCGTAAAATAAAGTCAAAATAAGGCCACAAATAGCGTATTCCTAATTAAAAACCAACTAAATATTCTCAGCTCGTCTGGCGTTGTCGTCTTTTAAATACAGTCGCTGGAATCATAATAATATATACGAAAACCTTTATTTCGTTCGCAATAAATGCTAAAATTCTAAATAAAAATGGGTTAGAGTAGAATTTTGTGGCTAAACTTATATTTGCTCGAGTGAATGCCCGGGGCTGCACCAAATTTCCATTTTCCACACGATTTACCACAAATTAATGTACGGAACCCGTCGGCGCCTCGCCAATTTATGTGAGGATGTGCGTCTAACTAACAAGAACGAAATTTTTCAACGTACCCTGATTGCTGTTGTCGATAAATATATTTTTTATAAAATTTAATTTAAATATACAGCTTAAGTCTCTTCCTTTTTTTCTGAATTTGAGGATTGGGAATTGATTGGCGAAACTCAACGCCGCGTTTTGCCTTGTTACCAGATCGAGAAAATGAAAATATCAAATATTTCATTACCTTGAATGGTGATCGAACTACGTGCCCCTGGGCTAGTCGTGGCGCACGATATCCCTAAAAAAAACAGTTTACAAGACATCAACGTAATAGGTTGTGGGTTCTATCCACACTCGAACAAATTGAGAATTTAACATTTTCAAATTAAATACTTAATAATTTCATTTCTTCGCTCTGGTTAAGAGGCAAAGCGCGGCGCTAAGTTGCACCACTCGATACGCAATGCTTCAATTTGGAGTGGGAAACGTATTGGAGTTTATTAACACTAGGTTCCCAGGTTCCCTCTACTTGCTTACTTGAAAAAAAAAATACATACACAGTTTGAAACAGAAAAAAAATACGTTAATTCAAATTTTACGGTATTCTTCAGCGTAAATCTGGTCTCTACGAATACCGTTGAAAAATAACTTGATAAAAATATTTGCTATTCCTCACAAACGCCACGAATTGTAATATCCATCTTATTTTTCACTATGAAATGCAAAGCGCGATGTCGCATGGAAAGCATTATTTTAAAGAGCATAACAATTTTATTTTGAAAATATATATATTTTATGTTTATTTTATTATAAAATCTATATACGTTACTTGCACATTGATGGTGTTCATTTAAACAGTATGTCAATAAATAAATAAAATTTAACTGTCTGTATGTGATTTGAAAATAATCACGTTTTTTCTAATTGCATATTGTAATTACTACGATTTCAATCAAAAAGCTTCTGAGAACAGAACTAGCTTACTGATAACATCTAGTATGCAAGAAGCAAGGAAGTATAAGGGAATCTACGATGAAAGACAATGGAAGACAATCTGTTCTCCACTCACTATCTAAATTATCGATATAGTACCTCATTGAGATTAGAGTACTGAGGTTATTAAAGAATTATTAAAGAAATTCTCCAAAAAGATGTCAAAGTCGTATTATCGTCTTTATTTTTTGTTTCAGCTTCACGCTGTAACATGGCGGAGTAGGTAGAGGAAACTTGGGAACCCACTACTAAGACACTCCGTTCTCCACTTTACGTCGAATGTGAGGTGGAACTCAACGCCGCGCTTCGTCTTGTTAGTAGAGCGAAGAATTGAAAATATTAAATATTTCATTTTAAAATATAAAATATTTCACTTCTTCGAGTATGTCTATCTATATCTTTAAATATTTTTATTACTAAAAGCAGCTAAGCGAAACCAGAACGTTTCATAATTATTTTCACATTTTCCTTTTAATTAATATGGGAGACGCTTAAAACGAAAATAAACAGAACATCACTTCTCCTAATAAATATTCATACTATGAGATGGCGTAACAAAAACTAGCAACTAGAAAACTTTTTCCATTAATTGTACGTCGGTTTTAAGAAAACACGTTATACCATCGTGTTACTAGAGAATAATTTTAGCTTATTTTGTATATCGTTGCTATTGATATGATAAATAGTTTAATTTACCGGTTTTTGGTATCAAATTTACGGTTGTTTTAAGCTGGTATGGGGTCTAAGAAGGTTGGAAAGCGAAAGTTGTGAGTTTAATTCTCGCTAGGAGGAATGAATTAAATGAAAAAAACAAATGAAGCGTTAAATTCCGTTACTCAATACACAATATTTCGAAAATTAAGCGGAAATATTTAAAGGGAGCTTAACTGTAACTAGCCTCTAATTGGTAAAGCTTCTTATTCTCATTTAATTCTCAAATAATTTCAAAGTACCTGCTAAATATGTATATGAAATATAAATATTTTTATATGAACAATAAAGCCTTGTAATCGTATCGTTGTAAATATGTACTTTACAAATTTGTATAAAAAATATACAATGAGAATCATTTTTTTTCTTACGCTTACTCATTTACGCCTTCTCTATAAGGTCAGGATCGCAAAAACACCTAATTGACATGGCTAGTGAAGTTTAAGTCAACCAAGTTGACATTGAACCCATAGCCATCGCGTTACCCTAGCCGTTACGGACAATCTTTTACTGCGCCACAATTGTCGTGAAAACGCAACTGTTATAGTATCGATTCGAAATTTATAAATACGAGTACTTACTATTCTTCGCTCCAGTAAAGAGGCAAAGGGCGGCGTTGAGTTGCGCTACTCAACACGTAATATATCGAATTGAGTGGAGAATCGGTAATACAATGCTATTGGCAACGGAATATTTTTAAACCCTTTTCCCAGAATCGCTATGTGACTATTTTTTTTTCTACGCTTAATTGCACGCTGGTTTCACGACTATCTGATATAGTACTGGGTACTCTTATCTTCCAGATAATTAATATCTTTTTTAATTTTTAGTTCACAGTCACCTTTTACGTGGGTGATTATTATCTACCAGATTAGGGAAATTACTGGTGAAACAAAAAACAATATAAGCGAGAGATATCATTAAGTCTCAGATTACTATCAGAAACTTTACATGTTATACCTTAGAAAAAGAACTGAGTGATAGATTATTAATATGTGAAATAAGTTTTGACTACGCAACTGTTTTTCATATAAAGTGCAGCAAAAAACGTTACATAAATTATTGTAAATATTGATTGCAATGATTCAGAAGTTCAATTTTTTGCTGCCAAAGACGGTAGACCTAAAAAAAACATAATTTTACGTTCTAAAAATTGTGAAAATGTAAAATAATATCAATTACAACTTAAAATCTTTACTAAAATATAAAGTGAAACCAAGATCTATATATGTTTTTTAATTCATCAATGCTCAAACAAAGCCTTAAAAATCGTAAATAAAATGCCTTATCTATCTCTATGTAGCCAGCGAACCGATAAGTGGCCAAGAGGCGGGGAACTCATTTGGGTCGGAATTAAGAATTAATTCGCCCGAGATCTCCGATGGTATGCCGATTAATTTCTCAACGCCCGTGGATTAGCCCATACAGCTCTATAGAATTGAATTTTAATTGGGAACACCTGATTTAATTTGCGAAAACCATTCAAAGTATAATCCTATGAAAATTTGTTAGAGATTTTGTATTATGTGTCTTTTGTTTGATTTAGTGTTTAATTTTTACGTTTCTCCTACATTTTAAAGGTAGACAGTAGATGTAAAGTTGTACAGTTTTCCTTAGAGACATAAAGAATGAGAACGGTGTGTTCTAACAGTAGGTTCCCAGGTTCCCCCTGTCTACCCTGCTATGTACAGAATACAACGTGAAGAAAAAAAATTAAACAATTACAAATTTTGGAATCTTTTAGTACGAAATGCTAGGAACGGAAGGGGATGGTTAACACTAAGGTTACTAAGTACCTCGGCCTATCCTGCCATGCGCGGGATACAGCGTGAAGTAGAAAAAAAAACATAAAAAGACCAAAATTTTCAATCATTTTTTTTATTTATATCTTTGATGGATGATTAGATAATTACACCATTTAAATTAGAATTGCATTTACTTGAGTAAGCATACTGCAATACAATTGTGTACGTATTTGTAGCTATTAAGGTGCTAGCATACCTGTACCGTATATCGGGTCTTTGATGTTTGTACTAAGGTAAACGTTATGTACTCGGATCCATCGGTATTGTATACATACAGAAGAGCCCATGGGAGACATTATTTTAAGATAATATAAAAGTTTTCCATTTATTACTTATTCTAAGCTTCACGCTATATCTCTCATATGGCAAGGATAGAGGGATTCCCACTTTCCGCTTTGAGGCATTGTGTTATGCGTTTCTGAAATCAATGGCGTGCTTTTGCCTTTTTACTATGTCGAAGTAATGAAAATATTTAATATGAAACTATTAAATATTTCATTTCCTCGATTGGGGATGGAATTAAAAACCTGCCGCTTTCTCAGACACACGCCTGTGCCCCTGCGCAATGACAGGCCCAATATTTATTAGTTATAATTGTTAATTTCACGCTGTGACAGTACTCGTATATGTGAAAGAACCTACTAAATCTAGTGTTAAATATGAATGTGATAAGCTTCGATACTCAATATTTTTTTTCTCGATATATATTCTTTTTCTTTCAATATAGTTATGGAACGGCGTTAAAGGCCGCTCTTTTTCTCTTAAAATTTTAAAAAAAGGTCCCATGAGTTGGCTTCAAACCTACAATCGTCACGTTTGCAAATAGATTACTGCGCTATACTACGTTGTCCTCATTAAATAATATATTTAATATAGAAGCAACCAATGTAGAATGTTCTACATGTTTGTATCTTGCAATTAATTAAACGTGTTTAGAGATAAAGCTTCGCTTCTAACAACGTAACCGGAAGAGGAAGTGACTTTTCTAATCCGTCTAATTAGACAACCTTTAATTAATATTGTTTGTTTAAGAAAAAACTCTTAATGAGCTTTCCTTATTATTAACAAGTGATGCTTGACTTGTCTGTATAAATATGTATATATTTGACGGTAAGCGTGGGAGTTTGGAGTTCGATTCCCATTGGAAACAATAAATATATTGACATTTTTAGTATTTTTAAAGTGTTAATCAGCACTTAGTAAAGAAAAATATTTATTTAGAAACCGTATAAAAACTGTTGTGGCACAGCGGCACAAGTGTATGACTGTAACACATAGGCTGTGGGTTCGATCCCTACTCGAGGAAATGAAATATTTAATATTTTCTATTTAAATATTTAATGTTTTCATTTCTGCGCTCTGGTACAAGGCAAAACGTGGCGTTGAGTTCCACCACTCAACACGCAATACCTCAAATTTGGCGAAAAGTGGGGAACAGAAGTGCAACGAAGTGTTTTAACACTAGGTTCCTAAGGTCGCGGGATACAGTGTGAAGCTGAGTGAGTGAGTGAGTTTAAAAACATGAACGCAGCGGGGTTTAAACCCGCGACACTTGAACGGATTTCAAGATTTTCTCATTTTCCCATTCTAGGCGTTATTAGGCTGCTTTTTAACAATAATAATACTAACGTATTATCAATAGTGTGAATGTTCAAAAGAAAGTATTTTACAAATGATTCTTTTTCTAATGTATTAACGTATTTTTTAATTAGATTACAGATCTAGAACACCTTTGACTGTGTGCTATATTAATGCAAGTAATAATCATTGCGATCAAAGAGGATGTTTAGCGTATAAATAAGGATATTAGAAGTTATATCATGATTCTATTTCTGTGATGATGACTGCTGCTTTTCGCGATACTAAGCCCTTTCTAAATTAAGCAGAAATTCACAAAATCCAGATCATTATTTTTCAACGTATCTAGGACCAGTTTATATAAATGATAGAGTCTACTGATGCAATACCACTCGATCGGTGCCAGCTGATGCTGAAATATAAACTAAAAAATTAAGGGGTGCGCTTGTGAATGGCGGCTTTAAACTGAATGTATCTAAGACCATGTACTTGGATATAGATTATATCATAGCCAAAGATTTTATGGTAAATTGGATCTGTTATGTTCGAGTCAGAAGATAGCATGAAAATTATCTAAAAGTACGTATAAGCACTGACATTACCCAATCTCAAGAAATCTGCGACCACGATTGCCCGCCTAAATCTAACTGGCTGATATGAAAAATGGTGATCCAATCGGTTCTTTAGTACAGCAGCGAATGTTGTATAGAACTATCTTGGCAAGTATAGAAAGTTCACTTTGCAGAAATTAAATAAGATCAGATGATTTCAGTCAAATACATAGCTACTAGTAATGAAACACTACATTTTTCATTTCCGCATAACTTTCGTGCCATTGCTTGTAGAGTTACGGAACTTAACGCTGCCATCTCTACCAGTCTCACTACGTCTTTACTGTGTCATGATTAAAAAACAATTTATTCCATATAAAAAAATATTGTAAGTACTAAACTGTAACCATAGTTACATACCCTTTGAACATTTGAAATGCTCCAAAAATTTATTGAAAAGCCTACAAGGAAGTGCCGAACAGACTTAGATTTGACAGAACGCTACTGAAATATACCCGTGGCGTTGAAACGTGATTAATTTTCAAATTAAATGCCATTTTATGGAATTTAATCAAAGTGTTTAATCTCTATGAGTATAAATTACGATCGTTCCGATTACAATGACTTTTGCCTGTTCAGTTTTTACTATTTAATTTTTGCCATAGTAAAGTAATACATCTTATTGGTATAGCGACTGATTTTGTGTGATTGTGGGTTTGAATTATTTTTTATTAGAATGAAGCGAGGCGCTGTAATTCATTTGTTTGTATAAATTAGGCGGAAATTTTGAACCAGAATCTAATATAATTATTGTAATTGAAAGATTTTGAGATCTATGATTTTTTTATGTTGTATTGGATGTCTTTATTCATATCTATTTTGACAATCTACCGTTCTACGAAATGTGCAAAATTATTTATTTAATATTTTATTACATCAACTATGATAGAAAATGTATAATTAAAAAGAACAAATAAAGGTTAAATATCTTACTTAAGAGAGCATTAATTAAAAATGGGTAATAATTTATTAGAATTTTCACTTGACCTTATAAATTCGTATAGCTATTTTAAACAAAAGTCCGTGATCAAATTCCAAGAAGCATGAGCTGTAATAATTTTACGTTTCTTGAATCAAAATAGCTTTACATTCGAGATAAGAGTTGGTTTTAGTGTAAGCTCAACGATTGTTCAACATTCGGGGGAAATTACGTTAATTGAAATATTTTCATTATTTCAGATATTTTTACAGAACACGGCGTTGAGTCCCGTCACTCAACATGTACTAGTTGAAAGTGCCTTAACACTGGATTTAAAAAAAAATCCTAGAAAGGACAGCTTACAAGCAAAACTATCTACAACATTAAAGTAGTTTCTGTAATAAACATCTGTCGTTAGGATACAAGGTGCTCCCTGGACATTGGCGTGAAGATAAATCGTTACGCAATCGTCCTTAACGAGGGGCCTGGGATCTATAGAAGAATTACAGCACACTAATGAATTAAGAGCCCTTATATTACCGCTGAACGAATGGATTTTCTTTAGTTGCTTTAGGATATCTCCACGATTTTGTTTTTACCTTTTTTTTTGGTACAATTCCGTTCTGAACGAATTTGAGTTTCTTATTTATCTTGCTTATAGTATTTGATAAAAAAATATTAAGATCAACACTATGGATATAGTTAATATTTTTATCATCATCAGGCAAAACGCGGCGTTGTGTTCCACAACTTAGCACCTAATATCTACAGAATTTGGCGATAAGCTAGACATGGAAGTGTTTTAATTGCAATGAGATATCACGTAACAGAGCGATACTTTCAGGCATATCCTGACGATAAAAAAATAAGTTTACATTAATTAACAGGCCTCTCGTGGCGCAGCAGCACAAGCGTGTGACTGTAACAGACAGGTTCTGGGTTCGATCCCCAGTCGAGGAAATGAAATATTTAATATTTTCAATTTAAATATTTAATGATTCATTTCTTCGCTCTGGTAATAAGGCAAAAGCGCGGCGTTGAGTTCCGCCACTCAACACGCAATGCCTCAAATTCGGCGGAAAGTGGGGAACGGAAGTGGAACGGAGTGTCATAACACTAGGTTCCCGGGTTCCCTCTGCCTACCCTGCCTCGTGCAGGATACAGCGTGAAGCTAAAAAAGTAAGAAAGAAATTAACAGATGCATACTTTCATATATTTGAATGTCAACTTTTTATTACTGTCAGCATAATTACCACCAGTTCATTTTGTAAATATAATGATTTATTAATAGAAAACTCTAAGCTTTAACGGTGTCTCCTGCACATGTTAAGGGAGGCATAGGGAACCTGGGAACCTAATGTTAAGACACTTCGTTCCGTTCCCCACTTTTGACTAAATTTGAGGCGTAATCAGTGGCAGTAGTCACCGCCACGCTTTGCCATGTTACCAGAGCGAAAAAATGAAAACATTAAATATTTCATTTCCTCTAATGGGGATCGAAGCCCAACCAGTGTTACCTGCGCAAGGACAGGCCTTTATAGAAAACGGAGAAATATAATTGTATTAAATGCTATTTTTCATAAATGTAACGAAATATATTGAACTAGCTCCTCAAGTTTCCTTTACCTGATTTTACTTTAGAAATTGCCTTATACAAGCATTTTAGTATTCAAGAACTGCTTTTGTGTATTATTTTGAAATAAATTAACCCCGTACTTAGTAGAATCACCGTCTCTAGAGTCTTAGGCATTATGATAGAGTTCCTTTCTACTCGTTGATTAAAAATTACTTTGTGTATGTGAAGGAAATTAAGTTAAAAATCAGGTACAGATGGGATACTCGTTATAACGTACACGTAATAATATATGTAAGAGTATAAACTCTTTTGTTACTATTAATATTAATTTGAGGCCTACCGTGGTGCAGCGGCATAATCGTGTTTCCGTAAAGGACAGGTTTCCGGTTCGATCTCCACTCGAGGAAAGAATGAGTATGAATATTAATTTTCGGGGCTACATTCCTCGCTATACGTAATCCAACTATGAGAGCATGTACATGTAACCTAGAAATATCGGTATTACATTCTATTCAGACATATTGCAAAGTTTTTAATTTACTCTCCATAGATTTCGACAAAAATTTTAGAAGAAAACCAATTATCAAGACTGGGCTACTATTAGTCTATACCAAAGTACGATCAAATTGTATGAATTATATAGTATGAGGTAATACAATGAAGATCCTGAGTCCTTATGAAAGGTAAGACTTTTAAATATTTAAAAATATATGTATCCAGACTCAGTTTATGTGTATAAGGGCTTATATGTTAAACTCTAGCAACAAAATGGAAGCTACGTGAAATGTCAGTGAGCTTATTAAATTATAAGGTAATAACTTAATATTAGATATAGATTAATTTAAAATTAGACTTTTCTTTCCTAAGTGTGATATAACATATTAAACATAGCAAAAATATAAAATAAATAGCATTCCTTCTTGCCAAATGATAATTCTTACGTCTTTGGGTAGTGGAAATTTGTTAAAATCTCCCTATAGAGATGCTAACATTAATAAGTTGTAACAAGCATATAAGCATTTCGATGTAGCTTGATAAGAACGTATGGCTTAATTGGTCAGAGCGCTTGGACGGTTTCCAAGAGGCGCGGGTTCAAATCTAGTTACGTTAAATTTTTTATACGTTATTAAAATATATATATAAATTTGTAATTGAAAATGTATCACCAGATAAAAATATCAAAGTCTTCAATAGCGTTAATTTTAATATTGCTCTACGTGAATGATGAACCTACAATAATCATCTTTACATTCAAAAGCTCTACAAAACATGACATAATGACGTCATTTTAAGGCAATTTCTAAAGATATTCGTGCTCCAATCAAAAGTGCTTTGAAATTAATATTGAAAGTATTAAAGTGGTTAACAGAAACGTTCCTTTTTCAAAGAACGATGATTAATAACTTGTTCCGCTTAGTAAAATATTTAAAGGTTACGCCATTTACATAATAAAGGAAAAGAAATCATAATTCATAATTTAAATGTAAAAATTACAAGAACATTTAGATTCATTCTTATAAAACAAAAGTTATATTTTTCCTTCTTCATACAATATATACCCTATACTGCGTATTAGGAAAAGGGAACTTGGGAACTTAGTGTACTTCCGTTTCCTATTACACAACTTAACGCCGCGCTTTGCCCTGTAACCAGAGTGCAGAAAAGAAAATTTAAAATATTTCTTTTTCCCAAGTGGAAATTGCAACCACAATCCGTCGAGTGTATATTTGCACATATGTACCTCTGCTATGACAGACCTATAATAACAAAGTTAAAAAAAAAAAAATAGACAAACAAAGACTTAACACAATGGATCTAATTATGAATTGAATTGAAATTTACAATAAGTCTACTTAAAAAGTCAATCTACTGAACTCACTCTCTCACTCACTCACTCACTTACTCGCTCACTCATCACGAAATCTCAGAAACTACAAGTGCTAGAGTTTCAAATTTTATATGAACTTTTTATGTAAGACGTAGGTGCTCACTGGGACGAGGTTTTGGGAAATTCAACCACTAAGGGGTTGTTTATGGGGTTGATAGTTTGTATAAAACTTCATTACTACAAGTGCTAGGAGTCTTAGATTTTGATGCGGCATTCCTTTTGGGCTCACTTGCTACTTAAAACGAAATTTTGTGTAATTCGATCTCTAAGGATTTTGAGGTTAACCGTTTGTATTTATATTGTTTTTGTTAAGAAATGTTAGTGGTCAGAAATTTTGCTCAAAATTTTATTTTCGTACAAATGTACTAAGTTGGGATTTTTTAAAATTCTGTCCCTAAGGATATTTTTATGGGGTCAGTGATTTGTATGAAACTTTTTACTGCAATTCTCAAATATTGTATAAGGGTTCCTGTTCTTCCTGAGGTTACTACATTCTAGTATATAAACTCCTTCTCTTTGCAATATTAATATAGATAACTGTACATTTTATTTACTATTATTACCACATAAACACAATAAAATTGTTCTATTTTTGTGCTTAACTTGTGCCTTCCCCCGCGTGGTACTTGAACGCTTTTATGAAAGATATATAAGAACAATAAAGAGAAAAAAATTATATTTCATTAATTTATCATTGCAATAAAACCCCAAACGACGACTTTTAAAATTTTTGCCTGTTTGTCAATGCGTATTAATACAATTTCTATTATTGTACTAGCTTTAACTTGCGGCTTCGCCTTCGTGATTGACTTGAAATAACTATATTTAAAGTAAGCCTTTCTTGATAAATAAATTTTACACAAAATTATTCTTGTCAATCCAAACCAGTACGTTCTACACGCTGCCACTTTCGCCACACGTACACGCTGTGGCTCTCGAGTCGAACGGCGCAGTATCACAGTTGACGCATCGGCGACGATGTGATATGTTCTTACATATTCATTTTTTAAACATAAAACGTACCATTTTGCGTTTCATGTAGAATCGAGTTGCTTATTAAATACTTTGTATAACTGATTGGATATGGTTTTTTTCGGAATATTTGTAAGCCATGAAAGTGATTGCCGTAGGCTGTTCTTTAGATATAGGTATATATCATATATAAAAACTTTTTACAGAACTTTAAAAGGTAATCAGTTTTGTCATACATATACAAAATAATTGTATAATTTTTAACGGTTTATGCAACGCAAGGTCAGGGTATTTTTATATAGATTTTATTTTCCATTTTTCGAATAGATAATATGACGTAAGCGTCATGTAATATAGCCTGAAACTTGTCTCGCTTAAGGGGCTATCTAATGCAAAAAGAATTTTTCAAATCGACCCAGTAATTAACGAGATCAAACGCAACGAAACAAACTTTTCAGTACTACTAAATACTAATTGTTACTAGTCTTCATTTTTGTCAAATATATAACATATTTAACAAAAATAAACATCATATACATATACAAAGAATAATTTTGTATTCGATCGTTCACGTAGGAAGTATATGAAAAAGATATTATTGAGGGCATCTATCAATGTAATAGAACCCTAGCACTTGTTCATGCTGATAAGCAACGGCTTTATAGAGTTAAATGCAATTTTCACTACTAAAATAATTAATAGTTAATTTTGGCAAACTCCTCTTAACATACAGTGTTTGTGTTATTTTTAACCGGTTCCGAAATAATAACGTTATTTTCATATAAATCGTCTTATTCGACAAAAAAATAACTGTTTTTCTGAGTCAGCTGTAACTTTAGTTTAAAGTTATAATGAACATCAACAATGATATTATATTAGAATACTAAATTAATTCCAATTTGTAAATCTGTAACATGAAGAGTAAGTCTATAACATCCAAAGTAATTGAGTCGTCCAAACGGGCGAAGCCTCGGGCGGATCGCTATTTAATAGCATATATTCTTACGCTTCCAGCTGTACCTTGCATACAGTAACGTAGGAAGAGACCTAGAGTAATGTTTTCGGGGACATTTCGTGTCTTAGAGGAAAAATAAGGAGTGAATACTAGACTCTCGCAAATAAAATTTATACCAACAAAAATTGCCTCGCAACATTTTTAAATTTATATATATATATATATATATATATATATATATATATATATATATATATATATATATATATATATATATATATATATATATATATATATATATATATATATATATATATATATATATATATATATATATATATATATATATATATATATATGTATATATATATCTTGTTAAACATATCCTGTTAAAAATATTAATCCACCTGTCATGGCGTAACCGACAGGTTGAGGGTTCGATCCCCACTCAAGGAAATGAAATATTTTATATTGTCATTTAAATATTTAATATTTTCATTTTTTCGCTCTGGTACAAGGCAAAACGCGGCGTTGAGTTCCGCCACTCAACACGCAATGCCTCAAATTCGGCGTAAAGTGGGGAACGGGAGAGAAAAGGAGTGTCTTAACACTAGGTTCCCTCTGCCTACCCTGCCACGCGTGGGATGCAGCGTGAAGCTGAGTATATTATATTACATGAAGCAAATTATTGGATTACCATTATTACAACATGGCGGAAGAACTTTAATATAATAATTTATTATATAAAAGTACCCTATTGTAAATTACTAAATGATATAGCGGAAAGAAAAAAAAAACATTTTTTTTTAAATCAACTTTACGCTGTGTTATACACGTATCCGTGAAGTGCGTAGGTAGGACTTCAGAAGTATAAAACAGTGCTTTCCACCCAATTTTGGGAACGTAGTGTTAAGATATACCATTCTGTTCCCTGAAATGTGAGACATTGCATATTGAGCGCAACTAGACGCAGCGCTTTGCCTCATTATTAAAAAGAGATAACAAAAAGAAAATAAAAATATTGAATCTTTAACTTCATGAGGAGAACTCCAACGCACAACCTGTTGTATTTATAGTAGCACGCTTTTAACTCATCACCACAATAGGTCTCATATATACATACATTCGTATGTAAGCATAATTTCGTCTTACACACCGACAAAATTCAGTAAATATTCGACGTTCGCCTATTAACTTGTTTTAATTCATGCTGTCTCTTACACATAGCAAAGTATGAGGCATAGTGTTATAACCGGAACTCAACGCCGCCTTTTGTGATAAGAAATTAAAATATTAAATATTTTTACATTCCAGCGGGAATTGAACCCAGAACCGTCTTGGTTCAGACACTGTGTCACGATGCTTTCTACATCTATATAATAATACACTTATCTTATTACTGAACATAATATGTATATGTTTTTCTATGACTTCCTTAATTGGAACAAAATGTCTTACACTGGATTCGCTGAGTTTTTTATTCCAATTAAGATTCTGGACTTTCTACCAAATTTAAGCTTCAATTATATGTCAGCGAGAGGAAATATATATTCAGAGATAATGAAAATATTAAATATTTTATAAGCCAAGTAAATATCGAACCCACACTTATCACGTTTAGAGTTGCACGCATCTGCTCCATCGTCACTACAGGCTTCATCTGTACATTCATATACTTTTAGGCATAATTTCGACTTAAACACCGACAAAATCCAGCAAATATTCGACGTTCGCCTATTAACTTCCTAACCTGGTCCATATTTTGCACAAAGCATTCATTTTCCTGTCATTATGCTCGCTCACGTTGTTATACACGGCTGGTCGAGTACTGAGCTGTTCCGTTGGAATTTCATCTCTATTTCTATAAATATAGAAGTTCTAGACATCTAGACATAAATAGAAGTACTGTGCTTTAGTAATGAAGTAGTTGAGTGTTGTCGCGCATGACGCTTTAGGCAACATCCTCTCGTTATGCCACGGGTTAGTTCTGCGGGTGTTTAGCTATTCATTTAAGCTGGTGCTTCTGAAGTTTGGACAATTTTGCTATATATTTAATAAGTTTTGCCTTTTCTTTTTTTTTTTTTAGGTTTTACGCTGTGAAAACCTAATAATCTAGTTTTTTGATTTCCCGTTCCCATGAAGACACTTGCGTGTCCCATTTCACTCTGATTTTTTGAGGCAGTGCGTGTTGAGTATCGGAACTTAACGCCACGATTTACCTCGCATCCAGAGAATGGAAAAATAACTTAAACGAGGCGAAATCGAATCTAAAATATTGCGTTTAGAGCAACATGGCGTATATAGGCGTATTAAAAAATATTTAAGCATTGATGTTGCAATAAATTTAAAAAAAAAACTGTCGTTTGATACATTCGACCCTAATACTAATTATTTTTCTATTTTTATCGTATTTTTTCTATTATCTAATATTTTTTTATTCTTTTCAAGATGATATTCTTGAAAACATTGCAATTCAAAATTTATCATAATTTTTCTATTAAATTATAGAACTTGGGGAATGCAATGGTTATTTATATAAAAAAATATATATTTAAAAAAAAAACCATCATGGTTATAGTCAACATAACGGCCGTTATGCTAAAAAGATATCACGTTTTTTTTTTTTTTCAGCTTCACGCTGTATCCTGCACATGACAGGGTATGTATAAATGGAACTTAGGTTCCTCCTAAGTTCCATTTATACATACCCTGCCATGTCCAGGAGCCCAGTTATGAAATACTCCATTCCCACTAAAACACTATTGTTCCTCACTTCCCGCCAAATTTGATTTCCTGCAGTTGAGTGGTGGAGCTCAACGCCGCAATTTGTCATGTTACCAGAAAAAGAAAATATTAAACATTTAATTTCTTCGAGTACATATCGAACCCACAACATGTCGCGGTTACAATAGCATTTTTGTGCTCCTGCACCACGATATACATCCAAAAAATACATAAAAACTAAAAGTTCTATTATTATAAGCTGCTTTATGAGCCATATAAATGTATACGATAAGATAATACAGAATACAGACATTAGAATAATGGTAAGGGATTTTGTAATGAAAACGTTCGTAAGTAATCCTTTTAGACTTAGGCTAGGCTTGAGATGTTCTTTATAGAGCCATTTTTGTTTTGTTTTTTGGATCATATTGATGTGGATTTTACGTTATATAAATGCTGTGGCATAATGATTGACCTTAAGAGCAACAGTCGTGGGTTTGATTCCAACTCAAGCAAATGAAATATTTCCATTAATTCGCTGTGGTAACAAGACAAAACACAGCGTTGAGTTTCGCCACTTAAAACACAATGTCTCAAGTATTCGTAACAACTGCTATTCGTTAAACAAGTTTTTTTTTTCAATATCCTTTTAATGAAAAGAAATACTTATAACAAAATTAACGTCCCTATGTATTCTCACTCACACACTCACCTTCACGATGAATCCCGTACATTATAGAGCAGGCAGAGGGAACTTGGGAACCTAGTGTTAAGACACTCCGTTCCACATTTGAGATATTACGTGTTGAGTGGAAACTCAACGCCTTCTGACGCCGGTCTTATTACCAGAGGAAAGAAATGAAAAACATTAAATAGAAAATATTAAATATTTCATTTTCTCGAGTGGAATCCAATTCACAACCTGTCATTGGTAGTCACACGCTTGTGCTTCTGCCCCACGACAGACCACGTTTGCAAAAGTAAACATGTTACGAAGTAATTAACGGAACTACAAAATAATACGATATTGATTACGTTCATCGTATGTCCTTTATGTAAACGCATAACGTATATTTTATATACATATTTTTACTGAAATACCATATTTATTCCAACTAAGTTGACTTACAGAAAGTTCTGTCACTCAATATGTAATGTCTCGTATTCGCACAGAAATTGGGGAACGGAATGTCTTAATATTAAGTTCCCACTGCCTGATCAGCCGAAGTAAAAATCAAGTAGTTTACTAATATTATATCTAAGATCGTCATTCTTCATAATGCCAACGCATAATTTCAGCAAAATTTTAAAATATTCCCATGCCCAAATAGATTCAGTCGACCTAATGAAGTATACACAATTTATCTTGAACAAACTTGAAATTAAAAAGGGTTCCTTAATAGACAACTCATTTAAACTTATTTATCGTTGGGAGGTCGCCTCCGGCTGGGACTGGACGGTATATTTATTTCTCAGAATGAACTGAGACGTGTTATCTGGGATGCTGTGATTTTTCTCATCTCAAGAATTCTCGAGATCTTTGTCTTATTATCTCAACCTTTTTTTGGTGATGTGTATTCGTTGTTGCGTTACGTTTTACCTAGTAATGATTAGGTTGGATTTTTTTTTTAAGGACAACCAAAAAGGAATAAATATTAAAAAATAAGTGTAAAATCTACTGAACGGAAGGTAGAAAAATAATTATGGAATTGTCTACAAAACTAAACAAATATAAAAAAAACGTGAAGAAAATATTTTAAAATATAATAATATTTTATGCAATTTAAATTCAATTTAAGTTTGTAATATAAGTATAAGTACAATTTTGAAATCGTGTCAAATGTACATTTTCTAAGTTATTACCAGAATTAAATAACTCAATAATGAAAACAATAATATATATATATATATATATATATATATATATATATATATATATATATATATATATATATATATATATATATATATATATATATATATATATATATATATATATTTATATATATATATATATATATATATATATATATATATATATATATATATATATATATATATATATATATATATATATATATATATATATATATATATATATATATATATATATATATATATATATAAAAATATCTACAATTACTTAACGAACAAACATGATATCGATACAAGAAGTGAAACCAAGCTGATCACTTCTAGTTTTCGTCTTTAAACATGTAGTAGGTGTTATATGGGACATGGTACGTATGTATAACAAAATTCAACCAGTAATTTTAGACTTGCCACATCAAAAATTTATAGTGAAAGTAAAAAATATATTATAAGGCAAAGCATATTATTAAATTCAGGATTATTACCATAATAACAATGCGTGGGATTGAATGCTGTTGGTACTCACCAACTCATACCCAGGAAGCTAATTATGTTATATATTTTGAAAAGAGCAACTGTTGAATCTTTAGCGGGCGTTTCAGCAGATACTCCTTTCGAGCCGGTGGTACATTCCTGTAGGACTGATACGTTCACATACATACGTTTCTATGTAACTTGACGGTTCAAAAGTGCTTATAATGGCCTAATTTAATAAAGAATGTTTTAATTTGATTTGATTTATAAAAGAAAGGGTAAATCAATTTGAATAAAGGCGCAGGCGTGCCGTTCTCAACGCGAAAGTTGAGAGTTTTACTTCAGCAACATTTTTATTTCTTCTCTATATTAACAAGTTCCGCCCTCAACACACAATGCCTCAAGAATTCGGAAAGTGATAAGCAGTGGTATCCTACAAAAAGGCAAAACTTATTAAATATATAGCAAAATTGTCCAAACTTCAGAAGCACCAGCTTAAATGAATAGCTAAACACCCGCAGAACTAACCCGTGGCATAACGAGAGGATGTTGCCTAAAGCGTCATGCGCGACAACACTCAACTACTTCATTACTAAAGCACAGTACTTCTATTTATATCTAGATATCTAGAACTTCTATATTTATAGAAATAGAGATGAAATTCCAACGGAACAGCTCAGTACTCGACCAGCCGTGTATAACAACGTGAGCGAGCATAATGACAGGAAAATGAATGCTTTGTGCAAAATATGGACCAGGTTAGGAAGTTAATAGGCGAACGTCGAATATTTGCTGGATTTTGTCGGTGTTTAAGTCGAAATTATGCCTAAAAGTATATGAATGTACAGATGAAGCCTGTCGTGACGATGGAGCAGATGCGTGCAACTCTAAACGTGATAAGTGTGGGTTCGATATTTACTTGGCTTATAAAATATTTAATATTTTCATTATCTCTGAATATAATTCCGCTCACTGACATATATTATAATTGAAGTTTAAATTTGGTAGAAAGTCCAGAATCTTAATTGGAATAAAAAACTCATCGAGCGAATCTAGTGTTAGACATTTCGTTCCAATTAAGGAATTCATAGAAAAATATATACATATTATGTTCAGTAATAAGATAAGTGTATTATTATACAGATGTAGAAAGCATCGTGACACAGGGTCTGAACTTTCGAGACGGTTCTGGGTTCAATTCCCGCTGGAATATAAAAATATTTAATATTTTAATTTGTTATCACAAAAAACAGCGTTGGGTTCCGTGTCTCATACTTTGCCTCATACTTTGCTATGTGTTAGAGACAGCATGAATTAAAACAAAAATTAGCACACTTGTGCTTGTAAATTCCAAACTTGAAAAAAATGAAATATTTGATATTGTTAGTTTTTAAGTTACTTCTCCCAGTGTGTTTATTAACAGCGTGAATTAAAAAAAAATAATGATGGAGACATTGACATTCCGTTCACTTGTTTTTAACCTACTCATTATTAAATATAGGCCTCACTATTAATATAGTTAAATATGAGGCCTGTCGTGGCGCAGCGGCACAAGCATGTGAATGTAACCGACAGGTTCTGGGTTCGATCCCCGGTCGAGGAAATGAAATATTTAGTATTTTCAATTTAAATATTTAATATTTCATTTCCTCGCTCTGGTACAAGGCAAAACGCGGCGTCGAATTCCGCCACTCAACACGCGATGCCTCAAATTCGGCGGAAAGTGGGGAACATAAGTGGAAAGGAGTGTCTTAACACTAGGTTCCCAAGTTCCCTCTGTGTACTCTGCCATGTGCGGGATACAGCAGTGAAGCTGAGTACTATTAAATATACAATTAGAACAGTAATTTTCAATGCGCATTTAATTTTCTATGTTCATGTTTAATACTGTTAAACTCGACAATCCATGCATCTAATACTAACAAGCTCCCGTCATTTTCAATGAAAGAGCTCATTGTTTATAATTTTCTCATGTCTAGCTAATTTCTTGAGTAATTGCAATATATTATACATATTTTTTAGTACTGTACAAACATATTGGTTTTTATATTTTATTTTTAATGAAGTATAACACCTAAAAGATGATAAAAATACTAAATAAATAGTTGCCAAATCATAATTTATAGTAATGGTCTAGAGGTAGCGGATATTTCGTAAAAGTCTCCGTATAAAGATGTACCAACGTAGTTAAGTAACATACAGAGATGATTAGGACGTATGCTCGCTCAGTGGTCAGAGCAATTAGACGATTTCAATAGGTCACGTTACATTGTAATCTTGAAAACAAAGGCAGAGCGTGGCGTTAAGTTTCACCAATCAACACACAATGTTTCTAAAATTCAGCAGGAAATGGAGAATGAAACTTCTTATGGAGAATAAATAGGCGCTGATCAGAAAGAGTGTATCAACACTAGATTTCCATGTTCCCTCTGACTACCCTACTATGTGTAATCAAGCTGTATCCACAGTATGCTTGATTACATCAAATTAAACTATACAATTTGGTTAAAGTAATTATACATTTGCGTGTCGATTAATTAATTTTGCCTAGAAATGTTTAAATTTGTAATAGACATGAATTTTATATAATTAAATATTGGCAACAATGAAATTAAGTATAGTGGTGATTTTTTTTAGCTTAACGCTGTATTCCACATGGCAAGTTAGGCAGTTATAACATGGCACCCTAAGATACTCCGTTCCCATAACTTTCTACTCTTTTCATACCTCTTTTGTCTCGTCCTATCATCAACGTCGACATACATGCCCTCCAGGGGGTTCTCAGGGCTTATACGTGATTTTCTTCCAGAATAAAAAAATAAAAATACTTATATTAATAAAAAAAACATACAAAGTGTAAAGCTATAGCTGTAGTTATTTATACAAAAATTATAAATATATATTCATTTCGGTTAAGCAAAAGCAATAAAAATGATAAATTATATACATAATAATTGGGATAAACCTAAATGAAACTAAATATTTTAATACCACAATACCATATCATTCATTTGATGTTACAATGACAATAAAAGTGAATTTTAAATTAAATTATTTCAGGAAAGTCGATGTTATGAACACTTTACAGTAAACATTGGTCACGAGGAGACTGAAAGGTATGGATCTTTTATCTACATGTCTAGAGGAATTAATTCAGGTTTTTCTTTAAATAATTGGCATATATTTAACTAGTTTTTTTTAATGTAATTAAAAGAATATTACTATGTATCATAAAGCGAACTAAAGTTTTCATAATATCCGGCAACAAGTAATCAAATCAAATTTAAAATTAAAATATCTCGACGTAGGGATTGTAGCTATTAAACTGCTGATCCGACGTTCATAAAATATAGCTAAGAACCACCGTAATGCTGTTCATCGTGATGATTTTAGAATATCGATTTAAAAAAAAAACCTTAAAATAATTCTATTTCTTTTAGCTTTATACAAGGTATTGGAAATCTTTAATCCCATTAAAACTTCGTTCAAAATTTTCCGCAAAATTGTAAACTCATTGCGTGTTGTGAAATGAACTCAACGTCCCGTTATACCGTGTTGTCAGAAAGAGAAAACGATGATATCAAATGTTTCATTACCTCAAACGGAGATTGAACCCACAACTTGTTGCCCTTTCAGTCGCATGGTCATATCTCTACGCTATAGACCACTTAACTAGTATCCATTATTATTGTTCCATTTTAATTTAAACTAAGCAAGTATAACCCAATGGATTACATACGCCCGTAATCAGTTTTGTACATCTACTAGAGCCGATTGAGCTAAGGATCATCCACTGAGGCTAATTATCCATGACATTGCCTCTGTACACAAACGGAATACGTACAGGAATAACTAATTTGACATTGAATTCTGTAATCTGGTTAAACTGTTTTAATGTGATTTTAACGGATTATAAAGTGTAATATATATTTTTATAATAGTCGGCTTTGTTTATATTTAAATAAGTGGATTTCTAATTTTATGATTGTGTAAAATAAGGACATAAAATTTAAAAAAATAAGTATAAGTAAATGAAACTTTGTACCTTGGACAGTTTCAAAGGCTTCGTTTAAATTTTTGTTTTTTTTTTATATAATAATAAGCGACGTCTTAGAATTATTGAGTAATTCACGCTTTGTATAATTAAAATATATTTACGAAGGGAAAGAAATTTTCCCAAGAAAATTATACTTTATTTTTCTTTTTGTCTATATACTTTAGCATTTTATCATTGTTCCAGAATTTAAACAGAACAATACAACATGTAATCTGACGCTACTGATAACATATCCGAGGAAATCCTCAAATAATTGGTACTCACGCAGTGTCTGGAACTAGCTTAATTGCCATTGTTCCCTAATTTGTTCGCGTCACCACCGTCCCTCGAGAGAGCCACTGGTCATTATGTACGAACAAGCAAAATTAAACTTTATCTTAATATAATAAAGTTGAAATTTAATGTAGATTCGTTTTTGCTACCCTGAGGTACACTCGGTGTGCATGTCATGGGTAAATTGTATCAGCATGTAAAATGTGGTGACGTCTCTCTCCAATACGTAAATTTTGCGTTTGTATGAAAGGAAGGAAAAATGTTAATGTTATTTTTTGTTGAAAGCAGATGAACCACTTTTTATTCCGTGTATTCCAAAGATTTAACGTTTTACATAATATATTGTGGTTCTGAAAATTTTAACTAGCAGTAATATTAATTTTGCATTTTAATATGTTCTCTTTATATTGCCAAATATTTTAATCTATTCTATTTGATAATAAAATTTTAACAAAATGACGTTTTTGAGGAGAAGAACAAGAATTTTAAATCATTTTGATCAGATTCAATTATTGAATAATACAATGATAAAATATTTTGAAAATGACTACTGAAAGTAAAAAAAAACTAATAGCAGTCGTGGGACTGCCGATAGAAGTGAAAACGGAACTATTAAGTTGAGAGTAATTAAAACTATATGCAAAAATTATATGATTTTTTTTATGTTTTATTTATTAGTTACATATGATGGGTTAAACAAATCATGAACAAAATATAAATACAAAGTGGTTGAAAAAATAATGAATATACAATTATCTTAATTATACATAGTCTTTATATTTACACGAATTTCAATGAATTCAAGTTTGAACATTATTTTCATTATTTACATCATTGTCGTGACTCACAAAATTATATTTATCCAAAAATCGTCCAACGCGCACATAATACAGTCAGAAACAGTCGATGTATTAGTGTATACGTGTGCACAGGCTGCTGCGCGTGCGCTAGTCTGGGTCTCCATAGCGATAGATATATACTATTATCATTAGCATGTCGGTGACGCGTACCGAGGATTTTACCCTCTACCAAAACGCTCAACGCGCCTAAAGAAGTTTTCACTTCAAAAACAATAAATTTATAAATTGGTACAAAATCATCATAATTCATCTGTAAACAAATTTGTGGGTTGGTCCCCGAACAGTAACCGACCGATATTTAGGCTTAAGAGATTGGTAGTGTGATATATATTCTGTCCTATCCATGGATTAAAGAATCCTATCTTACAGTAAAATGTTATTTATGTTTATTTGTTACTGCATCGTTAAACCCTTAGACTTAATCCTATATCATGTATATAGCAGGGTGGGAAAAGGGAACTTAGTGTTAAGACACTCCATTTTACACTTTCTCCCCAATTCTTAATCATTGTGATTTGTATAAGTTACCGTCAAACTTTCACGTAAAAAAAAAAATTATGAAATAAAATTGTATCATATTTTTTTGTCTCTTAACCTTGTCTCAAGATACTCCGCTTTCAATAAAATGTTTCGGCTCGCTAATTCCGCTGAGTTGTGTAGATATTGAGCGGCGGAAACACTTCTCTCACTACCAGACCAAGAAAACGAAAATACTAAATACTTCATTATGTCAAATAAGAATTAAACCCATTATCATGGTAAACACCACCGAGCAACAATGGTATATATTTTTATATAATATTTTGAATATAATATGACTGTGAATATAATCTTGTATTAGTTTCTGAATGTAGTGATTTAGCTGAGCGCTAATGAGTTCGGCCATCAATCACTATGAGTTCCTTTTGTACAGTATTTTGTTTTATTCTGTCATTATCATTAGTATGTCCTAATATTTTTGCAGATTTATATTTGCAATTATATAAGCATGTACTGATGATAAATTCAAAATAACTACAATTGTATTTAATCATAACTCTCTTTGTATCTCACATGGTTGAGATAAGCAGACGCATTAAGACACTCTGTTCCTCTTAAGATACCTGCGTTTCCCACTTTCCACTGAATTTGTGGGTTGAGCGGTAGATCGCAAAGCCACGCTTTCCCTCGTTATCCGAGTGAGGAAATGAAAATATGAAATATTTCATTTCCTCGAGTGCAGACTAAACAAATCCAAGTATAAATACAAGTTCAAATGCAAATATTTTATTCAAAATAAGAAGTTACATGCTTAATGTTTTGAACATAAAGCCATTTACCTCTGGCTTAATAAAGTAACTGCCTCAGACCTAAGAAAAAACTCATCGAGACATTTGACTCTACTACCAAACATGTTTTCAATAGTACTTTACCACTAAGTCATATGTTGCAGTGATCAAAGCACTTGGACGATTTTAAAAGAAACTCAGTTTGAAACCACGCTACGTTAAATAATGTCACAGAACTATCTTTCTTTTCTAAATTTGGAATAACACTTTAAAAATATTAAAAATATAATGTTATTTATTTAAAAAATATAAATTTACAAACTGGCACCTCTTGTTAATACCACATTCGTTACGGTAGACTAAAGTCAGCCACTTTGCGAGCTTTAGCGGCAATAAAGACGAGCTTTATGGTGTGTGCTTAATTTGTATGATATGGTTATCGTGATATAAGCGAAAATCAATACTATCCCATTAATTATACTTAAAGATGTCATTGGTTAAGTTAATGGGGATAAGCGATGGTATATGAGTTCGATTTCCACTTGAGGTCAAACTAACAAAGCACGGTGTTTCGTTGAACTTGTTGTTCACGATGTTTTTATTTGAAACTTCTACAATAGGAAGGAGTAAGAAACATATATTTTTCAGACAATGTAAAATAATTATAAACGTAGCTCGGATTGGCTTGAATAGCTTGAATTTGGAATCGCTTCCACCATTTTTTTATATCATCCGTCGAATTCTTAAACATATATTAATTTATATTTTATATGCTACTCAACACGCAATGCCTCAAATTCGGCAGAAAGTGGGGAACGGAAGTGGAACTGAGTGTCTTAACACAAGGTTCCCGGTTCCCTGTGCCTACCCTGCCTCGAGCGGGATACAGCGTGTGGATATATAAAAAAAATACTAATTGATATGAATATGAACCTGGTAAATCCGTGTTTTCGTCATTATATAGTCGTTCATTTTAAACAATTAGAAGATTATAGAAAAGTACGATGCTGGTACCTTTACTTGATTCCTTATAGTATACAAGACAATTAAATTTTAAAATTTAAAAGCCCTCTCTTTGTAAAACTTTTATTGGCTCTCCCGAATATTTGCTACACGAACTGTTATTGCATGCGTTATGTGTTGAGTGGCAGATCTCAACGCCGCGTTTTGCCTTGATACAAGAGCTAATATATGAAAGTACGAAATATTTAATTTCCTTAAATTGTGCCCCTGTGCCTTAACAGGCCTCAAAGCCGATGAAATTATAAGTTATAAGATTTAAACAATAGAAAATGAAGTATTAATTAAACAGCCCTGGTATTATTACGAAGCTCTTTACGTGTACACCGATTCATGGTTCGTTTTGTTTCATGTCAATCAATATTTAATCAGAGTTACCGAATTAATCTGGTAATATGCTTATAAATTTATCTATTAAACTCATTTATTAGTTGGAGACCGCCGTAGAACAATAGACCAACGTCTAAAATGCTTGCACTTTTAATATCATGGCAAAAAATTTGTTCAATTAACGAAATTACATACAACAACAAAGGGCGGATTGGAACGGAGTGATTAAACACTAGGTTATCAAATTCCCTCTGCCTATCCTGGCCTGGGCGGAGTACAACATGAAGCTAAAAAAAATCTAAAGAAATTACAAATTAAAATAATTTCTACCACCAAGTGGATGTGCTTGCAGTTAAACACTATCCAATGCGCGACGACGGCCCCGTATAATCGTATGCAAATATGTTTTAACCTATATTAATATGAAACCAAATAAGGCAAAGCGCGGCGTTGAGTTCCGCCACTCAACACGCAATGCCTCAAATCCGGCGGAAAGTGGTAAACGGAAGTAGAGCGGAGTGTCATAGGTTCCGCTTCCATTCCCTCTGCCTACCCTGCCTAGTGCGGGATACAGCGTGAACCCGAAAAAAAAAAAATTAATATGAAATGTGGAGCCTATCATGACGCGTGATGAGCGTGCTATAGTAAGAACGACAGGTTGTGGGTTCAAATTCTACTAAACGAAATGAAATATTTAATATTCTCATTTCCTCGCTCTGGTAAGAGGGCAAACTGCGGTGTTGAGTTGCGTCACTCAACAAAGCATGAAGATTTCGACGGAAAAGGAGAACGGAATTTTCTTAACGGCTGGATAAATGGATGGAGGGAACTTGGGAACCTAGTGCTAAGACAATTTTTCCTAGCACTAGGTTCCCAAGTTCCCTCGGAATTGTCCAGAATACGTGAAGCATCAAACAAATCTACCAAATATTACCATTTCACTTTTCTCATCGCTAATGTTTATTTAATGATACTTAAGTGGATTGTTACGAATGATATGATAAATTAGATGCGGAAAATGTCTTAACCTATTAGAGGGGAGCACCGGGAATAATCACAATAACGAATATCTTTAGACTTGTACATGATTATATTATTATTAGATATATACGTAATATGTACATTAATAACGTGACGCAATGGCATTAATGTGTCACTGTGAATCAGTTAATTAATACTTTGATTTCCGCATTTTGGTCTCAAAGTAAAGTTCGGCGTTGAGTTCCGTCACTCACGCAGTGCCTCGAAACTTAGATGAAAAGCAAAGTACGGAGTGGTTTAATACTAGGTAGCTGCACGTTTTTTCCACAGGGTCGACAGAGAGAAGGTGGAAATCTAGTGTTGAGACACTCCGTTCTGTTACACGCCTTAAAACGAATTGGAGGCATTACATATTTCTCGCTTGCTTTACTCGCTTTGCCTTGGTACCAGAGCGGAGAATAAAAAAAAGAAGATTTGGTCCATGAGATTACTGCCACGTATGTGACATTCATTGTGCCGATAGTGGTTTCAGTTAATGGTTTGATGGCGAAATGCCTCGCCCATCTTAAAAGGTTAAAAGTTAACTGTCGAATCAAAACCCGATAAAGAGGGCAGTAGTACTTGAAACTGCACGTATTGTAAGGAGACAATATCAGACTGCCCATGTATCCTTTTATATCATCGTTAATAAATAAATAAGGTAAAATATGAAGAAATTAATGATGCGCCTTACAGTGGCGTGATTGGTGCACGTTTTGTGTCAAAACCTCAATAGGCTCAATAGTATATATAATTTTGGTAATCTATTAAAATATTTTCATTATAAACGTGTTACAGAATATTTTTTATAGTAAGAAACATATTTAAATTCATATTTTTTTATTATTTATTAACCATTAATATTAATCATACTCAGATTCACGCACTATCCCGCACATGGCGGGGTAGGCAGAGGGAACTTGGGAACCTAGTTTTAAGACACTCCGATCCACCTACATTCCCTACTTTCCGCCGTATTTGAGGTATTGCGTGTTGAGTGGCGAGACTCAATGCCGCTATAACATGCGTTGCAGGATGCAGGATGCAGGATGAGGAGCTTAGAACAGCGCCTGTGACATGCGACTCAAGAATATGGCGTTCCTTTAGAAATGCTCAATAACGTTCTCTCTACTTAACCTTATTCCGTATAATTCTATTAGTTCTTCTTTCAAAGTATATACATAAGTCCGATTTCTACCGCCCAAGAGAAATGAGCGATTAGGAAAAACGGATTTTTTTTTAATAAAATACGTTTACTGCTTCTTGAAACTAAAGAGGTTTTTTTGCTCGTTCAGGGTTATATACCCGACAATTTTGTTAGTGAATATGGCAGTCTTCTCGTGGAAACATATTTATCATTGTTTTGACGGGCCGATATCTTTTAAGAAACTGCGGAGATATTTTGCTGTTATGTCTCTAACTGAAAGCCGAGGTTTTTTTTTAATAATTTAGTTTTTTTACTAAGCGACATTGAGTTTCACCACTCAACATACAATGTCTTAAAATTGGCTAACCCTACCGTGTGAATCAACTAAAAATAACGTTTTTATTATATATATCCCACTATTTCAACTTAAGTAAATAATTATTTTCATACAAACATATTTACAAAATATAAAACCAATTAACATTACGATGTACAAGTTAAACATTTTCGCTACAATTTAAACTGATATTCTGTATATTGAACAGAAGTAATAAAGCAAATTGCATGCGCCAAATAAAAAATAGCCATAATTATAGATGTGTTCTATTCATGACTAGACAAAATTCAAAGATTGTTTTTTTTGTATTTAATTTTTAATATAATTTTAATATTTGATAGTAACAGCCATCACGCTTCGTCTGCTTGAATAATATGTTTTTTTTTCATATAAATTAAGTGGATTTAATATAAAATCATTAATAAGTTAATTTTGGTTATCAATACCCACTTAATAAATGTTAATTTAAATATTATGCGAATTTATTTATATATTATGCGAATTATTAATTTATTTATATTTAAATACATAACAAATATTTTCATATACATAAACATTTTTTTTATTAATTTTTAGAACCTTTACTCCCTACATGTTAGGATAGGAAAAGAAAACTTCGCTTTTCGCTCAATTTCTGAATCATTTCGTATTGAGTGATGGAATTAAAGATCTTATTTTGTCTACCAAGTGGTAGATGTGTATGTAGTGATATGGTAGCAGATACTGCAAGGAATTTACTCTTACATAATATTTATATATGTATAAAAGATTTTAATTTTTTGTCAAGCTCCGATTTCTATAACCAAGAAGGAATTAGATAAATTTTAATGAAAAATAAAAATATTTAAAGAAAAAATATATTTCATTTTAAAAATGTCAAATATTGTACGATAATAGTTATATTGAATGAAATAGCTATTTTAAAATTACAGGGGCTGACATAAATATTTATTACGATGACGAAACTATATCAATTATTTAAATAAGTACAAATAAATATAAATATAAATTATTTTATAATATAATTTAGTATACATTTCTACAAATATACATAAAAAATAGTACCGTATAATAAAAAATAGTACCGTGAACAGCGTCTTTATAGGACAGCCGTAAACAACAATACATATTTTGGACCAACGTCAACACATTAACAGCGATAAGCGTCCCATTACCGTTTGCATCCATGCGTATTGGAAACAATAAAATAAAATATGCAAAATGATTCCATTCCATATGCTTACCTTTTGAATTTTGTTAATTAAATTTATTGCTTTTATTAAATTTATTAGGGGTCTGTCGTGGCGTAGGAACTCAGTGTGTGATTGTAAACGTCGGAGGTTGTGGGTTTGATCCCCACTCGAGGAAATTAAATATTTAATATTTTCACTTCTTCGTTTTGGTATCAAAGGTAACCGCGGCGTTGAGTTCCGCCAGTCAACACGTTGATACATTGTAGGGAAAGTGGGAAACGATGCATAGTGTCTTTACGTTAGACTCATAAAATCTCTTTGCTTATCCTGCCATGTGCAGAATATACCGTAAAACTACAAAAAAATAATTACGTCTAACGTGGCACAAGTGCGGCCATACGATGATGGTAGTGGGCTTGTATCCCACTCAGAGAAATTACATAATTAATATTTTCATTTCCTCATTTTGATAACGAGAAGTTCTGCGTTGAGTTCAGTTATCTCTTAAAAACCGCGGAAACGTTGTAATTTGAACTGTCCAAACACTAGGTTTCCAGACATTGACTTTGGATGTGTCTAGAGGATTTGAATACCTAGTCAAGTTCAATTAAAATTAAAAGCCAGAGAACAGTACAAATATGTTTTTTCAATAATTTTATGTTAAGCAGTAGGTATATATTGAAAATAATCCTCTAATTGATCATTATATTTTAATTAACATATTAGATACTTGTATCTGTTAAGTTTTATGTTAATAAGATACAAAGACTTTTTCAAAAATATATTTTTAAGTTTATTAGAGCATCATAGTTGGCACCCTTGATTTCTGAACGTCAACAAAATTAGTAATATTTTTATAGTACAGGTAATTTCGGCGTTGAGTTCCGCTACTCAACATCCAATGCCGCAAAGTTTGACGAAACTGCAGGATACAGTGTGAAACTTACAAAAAAAAATATTACATTCAATACTTACATATATGTTATATATCAACAAAAAAGAAATACTGAATATCAACAAAAAAAAATACTGAAAATAATTAAGGCCTGTTATGGCGCAAAAGCATAAGCGTGCGGTTGTAAGCTCGATAGGTTGTTAGTCAATCCCCTCTCGAGCAGATAAAATTTTAATCTTCACTTTGAAAATAAGGGAAAGCCCGCCGTTGAGTTTCACCTCTCAAATACCTCAAATTCGAAGAGGAACGGAGTGTCTTAAAACTAGGTTCCCAAGTTCCCACTGCCTACCCTGCCATGTGAGGGATACAGCGTACTTATGTCATTTAAAATAACTTATAATAAATCTGTAACTGATCACTGTACTGTCTGTACGTGGTGTATATATAAAAAAATATCTTACAAAGCACATTCATTACTGTAAAAGGGCCGAAAATGATGATGTTTTTAATTTTTGTCTTTTTATCTGTTTGTCTGATTGTCTGTGCGCTAATCTCAGAAACGGCTAACCATATTTAAATGCAGTTTTCATTACTTTATTTTGAAAATTTTACTTAATATTTAAAATTTGTTTCATTTCGATCGGTTAGTAAATAAAAAACGAAAAATCAATTTAAAAATTGAGTTCGACTGAAATTGTAAAGTTGGTATATATTTTTTATATTCATTTTGCCGGAATTCAGTTTTTAATATACAAACATTATCTTAAAAGTGATAATGTAATGAGAACACGGAGTTAATTGACACTATTAAGTAAAATTGAGTAATTCAAGCGGCTGAAGCCGCGAGTGAGTTGTTGGTATAGTTGTATAACACGTGTTAACTACTTATTGGTTTTATTATTTAATATATATCCCAACCATACCTGCAATTATAACGTTTTTTTTTTACTTCACGCTGTATCCCACGTATATCAGGGTACATAGTGGAACCTGGTATCCTAGTGTTTATACAGTCCGTCCCATCCCATTTCGGCACTTCTGTTCCTTTTATCAGCCAGAAAACAGCTGATTAAAGTAATCAGCTGATTTCTGGCAAGGAAGGAGAACATGAAAATTTTAAATATTTCATCATCCCGAATGGGTATCGAACCCACAATCTGTCGCGCTTGAAGTCGTTTGTGATCATGCGTCACAGTTGATACCCGTCGTTTCGAACACTTTAAAAGTTCGAAACATCGGGTTTCCAATAAACATGTTTAGCAATCAATATACGCGATTAATCCGGTTAAAAGTGCTTCATTTAAAATGTGTAACAATCGCGAAAATCAAAGTCATTATATCAATTAATATTGTAAATCATTATAATATTATATACATACATTCCAAGTTGTTGGTATTAAACTACGCTATGCCAGAGGCTACAAGGAAACGAGGTGCTTTTCAGGGAAGTATTACGGTATTCTCTAATTATTTAAATTCCTTAGTACCTTTAATTTCAAGCTACTCTGAAGTAAAAGGAATTACAATTGCATTTATGGAGACTCGAGGCAATATACAAGTAATGTGATAAAGTACAATCTCTGGAGTTAAGTACTGATGGTATAGACGCTCAGTTTACAGAAGATAATGAGTTCGAATCTGTTTTTATAAATTATAATTGGTAGTTTTGTAAATTCTTGCCTTCTGTAAGAAAAGAGTAGATAGTTATTCGAATTAATTTTAATTACATTTTTTGGTGGCATGGAAACTTGTTTGTGATCAATTCAGTAATAAAAATTTGTTTATTCAACATCATATTTCAAAGTTGTTTAACATAAGATCAATTTGTAGTGCCTGTTGTGACGCAGGGTCACAAGCATGCGATTCTAAAGGCAACAGGTTGGGGATTCGATTCCCATTGGAGGAAATGAAGTATTTTATATTTTTTCGTCGTAGTAAAACATCAAAAAGTCCACATCACTCAACATGCAATGTTTCTGACGGAAATTGGGGAACGGAATTGTAAAGGGTTTCGTGCCATAAGTGTGACACAGAGTGCAGCCAAAAGATGAGTGCGTAAAAATCATCAGAAAAACCAGTTATTCAATAGGATAATCGTCTTTTTTTGTTTCACACTGCATCCCAGAGGTTAGGCAGAGGAAACCTGGAAACCTTAAAATTTAGTTGCTCTTCTAGTATTCTTAAATCTTTGGAAAATATTAAATATCTACTATATACTATATTTTCTCGCATTGTATCGAGGCAAAACGCTGCGTTGATTTCTAAATTCCATTCAACTCCTCTATAATTCAGCGGAAGAAGGGGATTCAAGGATCTGAATTTAAGGTTCCCAAGATCCCTCTACCTATCCTGCCAAACAGAGTGAAGCTAAAAATACATATATAAAAAAGTACCTGTTTATCCAAAATTACTCTACATTGCAATAACAATCAAAATGAAAATCTTAATTACAAATCTTGATAAAAGCTCTAAAATATAAGCTCTAAAATATGTATTAAATATGAATTATTACTAATAAATATTAAAAATAATCGACATTTACAGCACTCCTATACATCACACGTCATAAAACACTTGAAGAGGGTAATTTTTTTACGTTAATTGAATATTCTACTTAACGTGACACTCATTTCGATCCGTTTCATTCGTTCTTCAGTATTTTAATATCATTCAAAATTCTGTCGTCGGACAATTTTCCCGGATTTGTTGAACCACTGATTTAACCTTTCAAAAGCTGCCGCCGTTATATAATTGAGCGTTGAAGGGTTAAAAATTAAAATTTCATCTGAAGTTACTACTTTACATTAACAACGCACGTATGACCTACATTATTGATTGATTAGCTGTAATAAAGTATTATTATATAAATGTTTAATGAAAATCTGGAGTTGCAATTATTATTGGCTTGATAATTCTCGAAGCAAAAATAGGGAGGTTATAAGTTTGACCAGTCTGCCTGTCTGTGGCAACGTAGCTTCGGAGTGATTGAATCAATTGGAGTGCGGTTATTTAAATCAAAATCTTTGTTCGTCGTAGTGGCTCTTAGCCGTTTTATGAAAATTGAATTAGCTGTTTAAGTTCGTGATGAAGTATCTAAAGATGAGAGGTTAGATTTTTTTTGCTAGTTTCATATCATATAATTACAGCGCCACGACTTTTTGTAAAAATTAATGTTGTATTTTTCGTTCTTCATTTTTTCCTATATTGCATTTTAAATAACGGAGTTTAACAGTGCGCTTTATCTCTCTGTATGTCTGTAACGTTCCCTTATTTGTACTCATAGATATGGTTACTTTAAGAGTAACTTATAACATAAATTATAGAAGCAGATTCAACCCGGTAAATGTTTGTTTGAATATAAAATAAGCAATCTCCATTTCGGCATCATCGTCTCATTTGGTAGTACGCCTTGATGTGGTCTTAGTTCTTATACTAATTTACTTTTATTTTTACTTGTACTTGTATTTTAATTTTAAAATACTTTACACACACACTCACATATATATATATATATATATATATATATATATATATATATATATATATATATATATATATATATATATATATATATATATATATGTATACATATATTGAGGCATTACGTGTTGTCTGAATTCAACGCCGCGTTTTGCCTTGAACAACTACCAGAGTGAAGAAGAATGAAACATTAAATATTTCAAATAAAAATCGAAAATATTAAATATTTCATTTCCACGAGTGGGGATCGAACCTGTTGGCCACTGCGCCACAACAGTGGCTAGAGAAAATTTAAGAAACTAATGCCAAGACACTTCTTCCTCTTCTTCTTTTCCATTCATACACTTTTCCTTCCTGCTTCATGGCATAATTGACTGTGTGTTGAATGGCGAGAAATGAAAATAATGAATATTTCATTTCGTCGAGTGAGGATTGAAACCACAACCTTTGTTGCATTGTATTGGCCATGATATTTAATGCCAAAACATATTTAGAATACAACAAAATATTATCGTACATGTACTAATTCCACAGCAATAACATTTATTGCTAATTGACAAGATCATTTCCCATATCAACTAGAACTATGGAACTAAATCAATATTTTTGTTTTCGAAACGGACAAAAGCTTTCGACGGACATCGTTTTGTACACAAAAGATAATTTTACCAATGAAAATGGTTTGACGGGAACAGTGTTTACTGTAAGCATCACTACAATGTATAAGTAGTTGATTTACGCATAATTCTGTTTCGATGCTGTTAAGGGATCAATTTGTAATAATTAAAAAAATAATAATGGTTTTATTATTATATTTATATCGTTTAATTTATTAAGTTATTATTTATAATGTTAAATTCTTCAATGAAAGAGGTTACAGACAAACCGGAACTAAAGATGCTGGAACTAAAAATTTAAATGGCGGTCGTGGCGTAGTGGCTGGAAACGACTTGGAGAACATTATCATGTATCTATCGTAATGATGCAAAGAGCGGCGTTGAATTCTGCCACTCAAAAAATAATGCTTCAAGAATTCACCAGAAAGTTGGGAACGAAAATCCTAATGGAAATGGTCTAGGTTCTTTAACATAGTTTCCACGTTCTCTCCGGTAGATTCTCCTAATTAAGTAACGCCATGTCTCTATTTAAAGTGCAAAATGGTGGCGCAAACGAATTTTGATGGAAATATCAACACTTTTGTAAGAAATACTTCATCATTAAGTATCAAATTCCATATAAAATCATAGTAAATACTATGCATTTAAATAGCTGGGGGCTATATAAATATATACATAATTTAAACTCACTCAGCGTCACACTGTATCTTCTGCTCCAAACTTTCCACCGAATTTGAGACATTGCGTGTTGAATAAAAAAGTAAAACTAAAACTAAATTAATAAGAGAGCTAAGAAACAACATTTACATGAGAAGTCTTGATTAGATTATTCCAGAATTTTCAGACGCCCACATCAAGGCGTACTAACAAATGGGACGATGACGCCGAAATGGAGATTGCTTATTATATATTCAAACAAACATTTACCGGGTCAAATTTGCTTGTATAATTTATGTTATAAGTTATTCTTATGGTATTCATGGTACAGTCAGCGAGTAGACAGAGTGAACCTTGCAGAGATACGAAGGAACAAAGTATGGAGTTAAGCTCCGTCATTCATCACAAAATGGCTTTAAAATTAAACAGACATTGGAGAAACGAGGTCTTAAGACTAAATATCCTACGAAACATACATCGTACTGTTATATATCAACCCTGTAAGGAATATTGTTGAAGCTTTGAGACACCCCTCTTAACACTTTGGCTATTATTTTTTGTATATAAATTCGCCGATAGCGCGGGACTAATCAAAGGCTGCCTAAAGGTCATTTCTATTATATTAATCAATAAATATTATCCTTTAATTAATAAAAATATTTTATTAAAATCACATTCGTGAAGGGCCCATACGCTGTAAGTTATAAGAAAAGACAAAATATAACAAAAAAACTCGACCACATATTTCTACTTCTATTTGATAAAATGCTTGGGCTACAAGCACTTTATCAGCTAATCTGATTTCATAAAATATGGCATAAAAATCCCTTGAATCAGTTCCATTATTAAGGGGGCACGGTGACATACACAGACAGACAGGTATAATTAAACAACCCTCATTTGCGTCAGGGTTAACTTAGCTTCACGCTGTATCCCGCACATGGCAGGGCGGGCAGAGGGAACTTGGGAACCTAATAGTAAGACACTCTGTTCCACTGATTATGAGGCATAGCGTGTTGACTGGCGGAACTCAACGGTACGTTTTGCCTTTTTAGCAAAGCGAAGAAATGAAAACATTAAAAATCTTAAATATTTCACTTCGTCAGGGATTAAAAAGCCAATGATAATTTTCACTTCAGATTTTCATTAAAAATTAACATAATAATACTTTATTACAGCGAATCAATCAATAATGTAGGTCATACGTGCGTTGTTAAAATAAGTAGTTACCTCAAATGAAATTTTAATTTTAAACCGTTCACCCCTCAATTATATAACGGCGGCAGCTTTTGAAAGGTAAAATTTGTGGTTCGACAAATCCGAGGAAATTGTCCGACGACGGGAATTTTGAATGAGCTTGAAATTTTCAGGAACGAATGAAACGGATCGAAATGAGTGTCGTGTTAAGTAGAATATTCAATTAACGTAAAAAATGATCCTCTTCAAGTGTTTTATAACGTGTGATGAGTAGTAGTGCTGTAAATGTCGATAATTTTTAAAATGTTTTTTTTTTTAGTTAGTCTTTTTAGCTCCATGCTGCTCTCTTGGTAGAGGAGGCAGAGGGAACTTGGGAACCTTTGTGGGGAGACCCTTTGTTTCCCACCATTGCGTTGTGAAACTCAACGCCGTGCTTTGTGTTGGTGATCAGAGCGAAGAAATAACCACATTAAATATTTAATATTAAACTATCAAATATTTCATTTCCTCGAGTAGGGATTGAACTCACAAAGATTCGCTTTTTTTGTAAAGAGTATTAACAATTAGTATTTAAATTTGTAATTGTCACTGTAATTACGACGCAGAATTATTTATTTAGTTATGAATAGTATAATAGTACTTTCTGAGATATGTTTTTTTAGGTGCACGCTGAATTCCGCAAAAGCAGTGTAGGCAGAAGAAACTTGGGAACTTAGTGTTAAGATTCTCTTGTTAAGATCTCCATTTTCACTTTTAACTTAATTCTTGAGACAATTTATTTTCATTCGTTTGAAATAAATATATAAAACATATAAAAAATCTAGCTCTGCCTGCATCTGTTGTATGAAATTTTTTTTTGGACAAGACACGGCAAGCGTACGGGTCACTTGATGATAAATGATCACCGTCGCCCACGGCCTTACGTTACTCCAGAGGAGCTACAGGAACGTTATGACCTTTTAAGATGGATGGGCACCGGACCCTGACATTACCCAATGCGAAACGCAGTGCCGAAGCCACTACTTAACGCCGGTTTTTAATCTCGGGGGTGGTAATATTCCGGCCGAGTCTGGCTATGAGTGTTGCCATTGCTGACAACGTGACTCTTCCACACGTTAAAAACGACAGAAAAATATTTTTGTTATTCCAAACAATCCGGTTCTCATATTTTAATAATATTATAATAAACGCTTTATAATAAATAATATAACTTCATATAGATAATAGGTATTATAGGCCTGTCGTGGCGCAGCAGTAACCGACAGGTTCTGGGTTCGATCCCCAGTCGAGGAAATGAAATATTTAATATTTTCAATTTAAATATTTAATGTTTCATTTCTTTGCTTTGGTAATAAGGCAAAGCGCGGCGTTGAGTACCGACACTCAACTCGCAATGCCTCAAATGCGGCGGAAAGTGGGGAACGGAAGTGGAACGGAGTGTCTTAACACAAGGTTCCCGGGTTCCCTCTACCTACCCTGCCTCGTGCGGGATACAGCGTGAAGCTGAGTAGTCAAAATTACAATTTTATAGGTAGGTAATAGGTACTATCTTATCGCAGTAGTTCACCCAACGCTCCGCCACGCCGCGCCGGTGATAATTTACGTAATTTCATCTACTTAATTAATTCGTAACGCGCTCTGAATTCATAAAAGATAACATAGCTACAGTTCAGTTGGATTCGGGAGTAATTTTGTATACTTAAGCTTAGGGCTCACGGGGGCGAGGTAAATGTTCTGGAAAATTGGAATAATTAGTGTGAAATAATAAATTATTTAGATATATATGTGTACATTAGTGTATTTAAATAAAAATATTTATTTTTCAGCTTTACGGTATATTTCGCATGTGGCAGAGTAGGCGAAGAGAAGTTGGGAACCTAGTGTTGAGATATTCCGTTTCGATTTCTGCTTTATGCCAAATTTGGGGCAATGTGTTTTTTTTTTTATGGGAGAGACGGCAAACGAGCGTACGGGTCACCTGATGGTAAGTGATCACCGTCGCCCACGGCCCCGTGTAACTCCAGAGGAGCTTCAGGAGCGTTGCCGTCTTTAACGGTGGATGGGCACCGGGGCCCGGCATTACCTAATGCGAAACGCAGTGGCCAAAGCCACTACTTAACGCCGGTCTTAAATGCCGGGGGTGGTAACAATCCGGTCGAGTCTGCCCATGCGTGTTGCCATTGCTGGCAACGTGACTCTACCACACGCACTTTAGTCGCCTCTTACGACACCATCAGCACCAGGGTGATCCTGTTCTAAGCCGGGATCACACGGCAATGTATTGAGTGGGAGAACTCAACGTCGCACTATAACTTGGCACCAGAAAATTATAAATATATCATTTCACCGAGTAGGAATCCAAAATAAGCGCTGTACGACAGGAGGCTAAAGAAATACTGTGTGTAATTAAAGAATATTTTCCATTTCAGCGGTCAAAGGTTTGTTTGATGATTCTTTTTCTCTCCCACATAATGTAATCCCACATAATGTATTAGATATAATAAGGACAAGGCTCCTTAAGAGTTAGTTAAGAAAATTTATTGAATTACTCACATATATTAACCCAATAGTTTCTTGAGATATTTAAATTATTAACTTTTTTTCTTCATTGGAAGATTATGTGAGAGAACTTAGTGTTAAGACACTTAATTATCCAATTTCCGCTCAACACCACCGTAACACTAGATAAATCAAAATAATTAAATATTCAACAAGTGGAAATGGAACCTAGCTTGTTTTTAATCAGAATTAAAGTTTATATTGAAGAAAAGAAAAAAATATATATGTACACCCCCCTTTAGTTGGAATGGCAAATCTACGGCATATAATAAAATATACTGTTTACGATTTACTAAATTGTTTCAGAGGTATGCAATAAAATAAAACGTTAAATTAAATAGCTATATAATTGATATTTTACGAGAAATTCTCTGATTTTTAAATATTTTCTTTAACATTTTTTTTTCCCCACATCGAGTTAATTAGACTTGAAATCAAGTCACTTCTTTATCTGCTTTACCATTAGAGATATTGCGTACTAAGTGGCATAACTCAACGCCGTGGAGCGATTTGCTTCTGTGATTTACTTCTTGCGCAGAAAAAAAAATATTTTAAATTTTCTCTGAACATATATGGAACTCTCAACGCCTTACGTTTATTTTTTTCTCTCTTTTTCAGCTTCACGCTGTAACCCGCACGACGCAGGGTAGGCAAAGGGAACCCGGGAACCTAGTGTTAAGACACTCCTTTCCACTTACATTCCCCATTTTCTGCCGAATTTGAGGCATTGCGTGTTGAGTGACGGAACTCAACGCCGCGCTTTGCTTTATTACCAGAACGAAGAAATGAAACATTAAATATTTATCATTAAATATTTAATTGAAAATATTAAATATTTCATTTCCTCGACTGGGGATCGAACCCCCAACTTGTCGGTTACACTCTTGTGCCGCTGCGCCAAGACAAGCTTCACGTTTAAAATTTTCCCTTATTATCCCTTATTACGTTTTATTTAGAATTGTTTATTTAGTCTGCTACAGCGCTATATAAAGACCTATATCAATGTTTATAATAGAATTATTTACAAACTTTGATTGCGTCTCATGCAATACTTCATAATGTACGGTATATTTGCATAAAATTACATAAAAAATAGAAGATAGAGGCCGTTTCACTTTGCCACAAATACCAAAAGGCTATAATTCCGTTTTCCATTCACAAATTAATGTATGCTTATAATAAATATGATCACTGTATGTATATGCAAGATATATTTAAAAAATCTATATAGTGAACGTTTATTAATATATCAAGGACTAAAATTGTATTTTTTGTCTGTTTGCACGCGATAATCTCAGAAACGGCTATTCGGATAAATGCAACTTCCACTATAGTATTTCGGAAGCCTCCCTTTAACATTTTTTTAAATTGGTTAAAGAATGAAAAAAGGAATGTAATTTTAAGATATTTAGTTCGACAAAAGTGCTACAAAATGTTTCCTCACTTAGCTAAAATAGATGAAATTAAAAAATAATAATAATTTTCACTGTATAGATATTTTATAAAAGGTGACAATGTTATTAGAACAAGAATGTAATTGAGATAAGTAAATAAAAAAGTCAAATTCAAGCGAGTAAAGCCGCAGAAGGTTCAATAATATTTCCTATATTATTTTCCTCGCTTTAAAAACGAGGTGAAAGCGCGGCGTTGAGTTCCGCCACTCAACATGGAATACATTGAAAATTAAATACACAATACTACCAACGATACAGTGTATAACTTAAAAAAAACTACAATATTTTATTCTTGTACAAAAGTCTAGTTAAATATAGAATTTTTGCCAAATTCTGGTCCGAGTAGATTATTAAGTTTCTGTCTGTCAGTTCATCTGTCTATTTGCCTTTCTGCAGTAACTGTGATAGATGGACGTTTCAAATTTTCATATAACTTGTTTTGTACCTTGTTTTGATTATAGTAAAATAAGCTTGGCGTAAACGTCTTTAACATGTATCGAGATTGATTATTATTAATGTATCGAGGCCTGTCGTGGCGCAGCGGCACAAGGGGTTGACTGTAACCGACAGGTTGTGGGTTCGATCCCCACTCGACGAAATGAAATATTTAATATATTCAATTGAAATATTTAATGTTTTCATTTCTTCGCTCCGGTACAAGGCAAAACGCGGCTTTGATTTCCACCACTCAACACGCAATACCTCAAATTTGGCGGAAAGTGGAGAGCGGAAGCAAAACGGAGTGTCATAACACTAGGTTCCCAAGTACCATCTGCCTACCCTGCCATGTGCGGGATACAGCGTGAAGCTGAGTATACATATTAACATGAGTGTGTTCATAAATATCATAGGTATATTGAGGTGCCATATATATTTCCTTTTCTTCTTTATGGTTAAAAGTTAATGCACGGCGTTGAGTTATGCCAGCTAATGGATAACGAAGATATCTTAATGATAATGCAATATCTGAACACTAGACTCCAATGTTTCCTCAGTCTACCCTCCGGATATATGTACGGAATACAAATTTCACAAGTATTATCATGGTCAAAATTTGAATTTTAATGATTTTCTATCACAATATGTTAAGGTGTTATCTGCTTTGCAATAAAAAAGGAGATGTAGCAAAAATAAAGAAAAATATCTAGAAAAAGAATTCAATTTCTAGCTAAAAGGCCTATACAATATTCTTGTTTCATAGAAGTGAAGCATAGACCATAGTGTTCCGGCGTTTATTAGTGATTTCCCTTAGGACGGGCGTGTTGCCGAATTGCTACACATGTACAAAAATATATATCTAGTTTCATGTACGTGGTATCAGACAGAGTGGCTTTAAATAAACTTTTTAAGTATAATTCGTTAAGATGTGCCGTAAAATGTGGTTTTATTTATTAGGTATATGATTGGAAGATCTAAATAGTGATATTACGTCAAAATGCCAAGTACTTACTACTTTATATGAAAAAGTGTGAACTTTATAAGAAACCCAAGATGACGATAGGCAAAAGAAAACTTAAAACATAAACAGGTACTTTTCTTTACACAGCTTTTCTTAGTAAAATAATATCCCCAACATGTATTTTAAACTCTCCATCAAATTTCAGATATTGAATATAGCGGCACAAGAGTTTGACTGTAACTGTCAGGTTCTGGGTTCGATTCCCAGTCGAGGTAATGAAATATTTAATATTTTCAATTTAAATATTTAATGTTTCATTTCTTCGCTCTGGTAATAAGGCAAAGCGCGGCGTTGAGTTCCGCCACTAAACACACAATGCCTCAAATTCGACGGAAAGTGGGGAACAGCAGTGGAACGGAATGTCTTTACACTAGGTTCCCGGGTTCCCTCTGCCTACCCTGCATCGTGCAGGATACAGCGTGAAGCTGAGAAATACGTATTAAATGCGAGAGTATGAAACGCGGGCGAAGCCCCAAGTAAAATATGGTATACTATAAAGACGTTAAGTTAATTAAATTGATCTATACTTTATTTAAATAAATTACAATTACTTTGTATAATATATCAACACGCCTTAGAGTATGTTATTGTAATTTAGTTTGTGTGACGTATGAGACATAGACCAAGGCCGTACTAATATATGAATAGACTATCGCACGTTAACATAAGGTACACTCAGTGTATTATTGGAAATGTATAAAAACATGATATTTAGTAACGTTTACTATTTTACAGTGATATTCCATATTTAGGAAAGCAAAATCATCAGCATCATCATCAGCCTATGACGATCCACAGCTACACATAGGCCTCCCCTAAAGCGCGCCACGTTGTTCGATCCTCTGCTTTCCTTATCCAGTGCCTACCGGCGATCTTACGAATGTCGTCAGACCAGCGGGTCGGAGGTCGTCCTACGCTACGCTTGCCGAGACGTGGTCTCCACTCAAGACTCATATGCTCATATGGTCTTGCGACAGATATGGCCAGCCCATTGACACTTGAACTTGCTACTTTTACGAGCTATGACCGTTACTTTAGTTCTCTTACGGTTAATCTCATTTCCGATTTTATCCGCGAGAGAGACAACCTGCATAGCTCGCTCATTTGCACGCTACGTGTAATTTTATGGAATAGCCACACCGTCAGTGTCCACGTCATACGACATCACTTTTGTCTTCAAACATTGTAAAATTGCGGACATAAAGACTCGATGCAGCTTGCCGAATGCTGCTCAGCCCTGCTGAATCCTTCTATCACCCTTTCTATCAAAGTTACGCCGGCCTGAGTTCCGCGTTAGGTTTCTTATCCGTCTGGAGAGTGTCTCGAGTTCCACTAACAAAGCCTGGTCAGGTGGCATTTCACGTCTCAGCCGCATGAGATTCAAGGTTTCAGCGGAAAGTTTGAATTTCTCGTTCCTCCGAGCAAGCGGAAAATATTTGTTTCCCGATTGGCGTAGAGCGTTCACTACATAGTCGGTTACCTCGTCGATACTATCGGTGGTTTCCAGCGAAGTGAATTGGTTCTGGAGTTCCAACTGAAACTCATCGGATCCATGGTTTATTTGGAGCTGCATCGGTCGGAGAGTAGATTTCACCAAGCGACGCCTATCGGATTTGAAGTTGATATTCAGAATGCCTTCTACTAACGGAGACATCACTGAATATCCGCCTCTGATCCGCTAAGATGAAGTCTATCTCGTTCCGCGTCACAGTGTCAGGCTCTGTCAGGTCCACCGCCTATGGGATTTCTTCTTGATGAACGAGTTCATTACCACGTTACCACCACCGCTGCTGTAATCGGGAATAGCAGGGCCATCGGGAACTGAGGGTCGTTTCTTTTTGTGTCTCATCTCATAAGGAGTGAAATGCCCATAATCACCACGCTGGGCAAGCGGGTTGGTGACCGCAGTATGATGTCGGATCTTCGACAATTAGAGAGAACACTGCTGCTCTTTCTCTCAGATGCCCAATGGCCTGCAGAGCCTCGTCCGTTGATCAGCAGGGTGAACCGCTAGCAGGTGAGGTTGACTTGGATTCCGGAGGTTTTGGTGGGACCCCTTACACCCCTAGAAAAGAAAAATACTTTTTTAAAAAACGTAGAAATACATTTAATTGTAATTAGTATCACATTCACAGTGCCAACACATTGTGTCGAAGTGTCTAGTGTAAATGAAAAGTTTTCGAACTTCTTTGACATTTTCAATATTCAGCATCATCCCTGAGGCCTGTCGTGGCCCAGTGGCACAAGCGTGTGACTGTAACCGACAGGTTATGGGTTCGATCCCCACTTGAGGAAATTAAATATTTATATTTACAATTTAAATATTTAATGTATTCATTTCTTCGCTATGGTACAAGGCAAAACGGAGTGTCTTAACACTCCGGTTCAGGTTCCCAAGTTCCCTCTTCCTACCCTGCCATGTGCGGTGTACAGCGTGAAGCTGAGTAATCACGCACAATAAACATATTACCATTACTTTGCACGTGAACAGCTCAGATACAATTTCCATACATTAATACATATTTTTTTCTTTTTATGCTGTTTTCCTCGCATGGCAGGATTGGCAGAGTGAATTTAGGAATCTAATGTTAAGACTCCCCGTTCTCTTTCCCATTTTCCGTCAATTTGAGGCGTTGCGTGCAGATTAGTGGAACTGAACACCACGTAATTGCGTTTCGGTTACAGAAACTTAGTGTTTGTTTTTTATGTTTTTTATTATTATTATTAATTTACATATTAAGCTGAGTCTTACAAAACTGTTTATTCAGTTTGACTGTAGGATCTATCGAGTCTCTTAGCTTTTGTTTAAACGGTTGACAATAAATGTCTTAAGTTTAATTTAATATTTTTATGAGTTTTTTTAAGCATATTAAGTGGCGCTCTCTGGTATCCGGGCCAGAGAGTGTGAAGTTGACTACCGAAGGCTACGTAGATGTGAGTAACCAGGCAACTACGTCAGTGAATGCTACTGGAAAAAGACTTATTCAACAAACTTTTCATCCCAGCTTGCTAATCAGTAGACAAAGAAGTCACTCCGTCGGAAGCAAACCACAGCTTGAATCTCCAAATGTGGCTCACTTAACAGAAGAAAAGAAAAAACTAACACCATCTTTTACAAACAACATGCCTTGTCCTCCTGAATGGCAAAGAGTTCCTACATCTAGAAGCAATAAACGAAAGAAGTTATCACAGTCACCATCCCCTGAAAACATCAAAACCACCAATAGGTACGACTGCCTACAGGTTGACCTTACAGAAGATATGCCTACCCAAATCAAAGAAAAACGCGTAAATAAACCCCCGCCCATTATCTTATACGGCATAGAAGACATAAACAAGCTATCCGAGCTCATTAACACTGTTGTCGATAAAGATGATTTTCTTCTGAAAATTGTAAACAAAAACCAACAAAGAATTAATTCTAAGGACATAGAATCATACAAAAAAGTCATATCCCTAGTCCGGGAGAATGGGCTCATAGGCCATACTTTTAATAGAAAAGACCAACGTTGTTATCACCTTGTAATAAAGAAACTCCATCATACAACTCCGCACAGTACAATTATAGAAGAACGCGAAAAAAGTGGCAATAAAGTCAAAGGAGAAATAATCAATGTTAGGTATGGCCCAGACAAAATACCCACATCGACATTCTTTGTTAATCTTATAGCTGGCCAAAACAACAATGCTGCTAAAGCAATAAGAACCATAGACAACCAAATTGTTACTATAGAAGAGCCCAAGAAAAGAAACACCATACCCCAATGCCAAAGATGCCAACAGTACGGACATTCAAAAAATTATTGTATGCGACCATTCCGATGCGTTAAATGCGCACAAAGTCACAAAACCTCTGATTGCCCTAAAAAAGATCGAAATACTCCTGCTACTTGCGCGCTATGCGAAGGTTCACATCCCGCTAATTACAAGGGCTGTGAAGTGTATAGAGAAATACTATCTCGAAAAATAAGCAGACAAAGGACGGTCAAGGAACCCACATATCACAGAGTTACACAAAAAATACAAACTTTGGAAGGCAATCAAGTGCCACTGCAGAATCATACCAAAAACTAGACCAAATTCCTGATAAATTGAGCTATAATAACGAAAAACACCTTCAAGAAAAATCTTATGCAGAGGCACTGAGAGCGCAACCTAAATCACTCAGTCAAAATTTAGAAATACTTTTCACACAACAAGCTGCAAAGCTAGATAAACTCTTAGAACAAATGTCTACAATGATGAACCTCCTCACAACACTAATAAATAAACTCGTAAATTAAAATGGCGAACCTAAAAGTAGCAACATGGAACACCAATGGTCTGATTAAACACAAATACGATATACAAACCCTATTAGAACACGAAAACATTGACGTACTTCTTGTTTCTGAGGCACACCTAACTCCAAATCACAACACAGCAATAAAAAACTATAGCATACATTCGACATCTCACCCGGATGGTACAGCTCATGCAGGCACTGCGGTAATTATAAAAAAACACATCAAACATGTTATTCTTCCAGAGTACAAAACAGAGCCAATACAAGCAACCACAATAATGGTACAAGATAAACGAGGCTCTATGATATTATCAGCTGCATACTGCCCACCCAAGCACACATTAAAGGAGGAAGCATTTACAACTTTCTTCAAGACACTTGGACATAGATTTATCTGTGGAGGGGACTTCAATGCAAAAAATACTTACTGGGGTTCCAGACTCACATTACCTAGAGGCAGAGAAATGAAAACAAGCCTAGACAAAAATAAATTAAAAGTTCTAAGTGCAGGCGAACCCTCTTACTGGCCTACTGACCCAAATAAAAAGCCAGATCTTCTGGATTTCTTTGTATACAAAGGTCTGTCAGATCACTACTTAAGTGTCCATACTTCTCTAGACAGCAGCTCGGATCACACACCGGTAATCGTCATAATAAGCACCACGATTATTGAAAAACCAATGAAGGACCGACTATACACTAAAAACACTGACTGGGAAGCATTCAGACACCACATAATCGAACATCTCAATTTAAAAGTGCCACTTAAAACCGAAAATGAAGTCGAGAAGTTCGCAAATACTCTGACTAACTTAATACAAACAGCCGCATGGAAGTCTACACCAACGGATCGATTAAGACAAGGTAGCAGGAATGTACTTAAGGAAATAAAAGAAAAAGTCCTCGAAAAGAGACGGCTCCGAAGGGTTTGGCACTGTAGTCGACACACCCAAGACAAAACTGCGTTTAACAAAGCAGCCGCTGACTTAAAACAATATCTGAGAAACATAGAGGAGGAAACGCTACAGAACAAATTATCTAACCTGAATCCCCAAGATGGAAACGAGTATTCCCTCTGGAGCGTGGTTAAAAGTAACAAAGCAGCTCCTCATGCGGCACAGTATCCCATCAAAAATGGTAACAACACTTGGGCTAGAACTGACAGAGAACGTGCTCAAGTGTTTGGACAATTCTTACAAGAAACATTCACAGCGAACTGTGGTGACATAGAAACTGAAAAAGAGATACAAGGCTATTTAAATACAGATTTTCAACTGTGTCTCCCAATCCAAAGCTGCTCACCCAGAGAAGTCCAAAAAGAAATAAAAAGACTAGAGTTAAATAAAGCCCCTGGATTCTGTCTTATAACAGCCGAAATCCTAAGACAACTTCCTAAAAAGGCTATAGTAGGCATAACATATCTTATTAATTCCATGTTTAGGATAGGATATGTTCCAATAATATGGAAAACATCAGAGATAATTATGATATTAAAACCTGGTAAACCTCCGCATCTTATATCTTCATATAGACCAATTAGTCTACTATCTATATTATCAAAGTTGTTTGAGAGGATCCTGCTACGAAGGTTAACACGAGACCTACATGTGAATACAGTCATCCCCCAACATCAATTTGGTTTTAGAGCTGGTCATTCCACTATAGAACAAGTTCACCGTGTTGTAGACAAAATAAGAGAAGCCCTCGAGAAGAAGCAGTATTGCTCTGCTGTATTCCTTGATGTACAACAGGCATTCGACAAAGTTTGGCATTTGGGTTTGCTTTTCAAAATAAAGAAGCAACTTCCTCACAATTTCTATCTGCTTCTGAAGTCCTACCTGGAAGATAGAATGTTCAGAGTTAAAATCAATGATACCTACTCCACCTTTAAAAGTATAAAAGCCGGGGTACCCCAAGGGTCGATACTAGGCCCCACTCTATATCTCATGTACACCGCAGATATACCTACTACAAATAATATCTTATCTGCCACATTTGCTGACGACACCGCTGCCCTTTGCAACCATGAGAATGCCAATATAGCGTCCTCGTTACTGCAGAACCATATGAACAAAGTCAACTCATGGATGGAGAAGTGGCGCATCAAGGCCAGCTCCAACAAATCGGTGCACGTTACCTTTACATTAAGAAAGGGCAACTGTCCACCGATTAAACTTGGTAACGACACCCTGCCTCACCAAGATTCAGCAAAGTATCTAGGCATGCATATTGACAGGAAGCAGACATGGAAAACTCATATAAAAAAAAAACGGGATGAGTTAAATATACGGCTTAGAAACCTGAACTGGCTAATAGGTAGAAGATCATACGTCACCATGGAAAATAAGATACTCATATATAAAGCAATAATCAAGCCAGTCTGGACATATGGCATTGAGTTATGGGGATCAGCAAAAAACTCTAATGTTGAGATAATACAGAGATTCCAAAATAAAGCTCTTAGAATAATAACAGATGCACCGCTATTTATCAAAGTTAGTGAATTGCATAAGCACACAAAAATGAAAACTGTTAAAGAGGAAGCTGAACACAGAGTAAAAGCTTACAAGCACCGCATAAAGGCTCACACTAATACTTTAGCAACAGCTCTTCATGAACCAATACAAGACAGAAGGTTAAAAAGGCAACACATATGGGATCTTGCTAATTAATAGCTCCATTCCATTCATTTAAATAAGAGGCAGTTTCCTCACTGGAGGAACAGTCTCCCCTGACACTTTATTCCCGCAACAAATCTGTTAAAGACTTGTAAGCCGATCGCAGGATTATCGGAGAAGAAAAAAAAAAAAAAAAAAGCATATTAAGTATCTATGTATATAATATCCGTTTCTTGACAGTTCTATCTCCATAATAATTACGTACTTTTGGTACTTCGAATTTTCTCACTGAGACAGACCGAGTACCATGTTCATTATTGACCAAAGTAAGGTCAAGCTCCTGAATGCTATGATTGTTGATGGCTAAGAGGTATTTTATGTTTTAAGATGACTGCCAGTATTTTGCAAATTTGAAATATTTTTTTATAATCACTTTAATTAACAATTAAGAAAATTGTAATTTTTTATACTAACCAGAAATTTTAAAAAACAATAATCGTAATATTTCAAGCTGATCAATATATGTTTTTAAAAATAAGATCACAACTATCAAGAGCGTAGCGCAATATCGAGACTACCAATGAAAAATACAAACATTTTAGCGTAGCGGGTGGAATTTAAAAACTTAATTTGTATAATTAAAAAAAATATATATTTTTATGAGTTTTTTTATATACTCATATTTAACTTAAAAGTATCAATTTAGAACAAAAAACAAAAATCATTAATTCCCAACTGTTGCTCTGACAATTTAAAATGTATATATTTAAATGAATTGATCTGTTTATTTTAATTACCCTTTGATCGGTTCATTGTAATGCAAATTGTGGACTGACAGTCCAAACGCTTGACGTCTTTGATATGTACGTACTGATACAGTATTTTGATTATATATTAACCTTAGCTGTAACACTTGTAGGTTGTTAGGTATATGTAAATAATATATTTATTATTATGAACTATTGGGTAACAAAAATGTTTTAATGTTTGGGAGTATCTGAACCCTAGGTTCCCAAGTTCCCTCTGCCTCCTCTGCTATGAGCAGCATGAAATATGATTCTGTACTAACCATCTACCTCGGCTTCCCCCGCCTAAACTTATTATACAAAATGTAATGTATTAATTTATTAATATAAAAATGCGTTTAAAGTTTGACAATAAAGTGATTGGGTGCTTTGACATGTGATAAAGTAAAGACCTGTCGTGGCGCAGCGGCACAAGCGGGTGACAGTAAACGACAAGTTGTGGGTTCGATCCCCACTCGAGCAATAAAAATATTTAATATTTTCAAACTTAATATTTAACGTTTTTATTTCTTGGCCTTGGTAATAGTATAGTCCACCACTCAACACGCAATGCCTCAAATTCGGTGGAAAGCAGGGAACGGAAGTAGAACGGAGTATCTTAACACTAGGTTATCTCTGCCTACTCTATAGCGTGAAGCTAAAAAAAAGTAAATAAAATAAGTCAAGTTTGTAAGCACCTGATAGTTAGATGGGGCTGGATGCTATTATTAAATTATATTTCACACTAAGTTATTATGTTACGTCATACGATTTATTTTAAATTTAATATAAAATAAATAACAAACACACTGTTTCAGAACTACTAATTGAATGATTATTTTTTTATAGGTTTTTTTTAAAAATGGATGAAAATATAGCTAGCTACTAAAAGGTATATCAAGATAATAAAAAAATGAGGAGAAACTCCAAACCCATTCGAGAGTATTACCGTATTCATTACTCTTTTTAATCAGCTTCACGCTATCTTGCACTTAGTACAATTTACTTAGACACATGTCAGGGTAGGTAGAAGGAACGTAGGAACCTAGTGTTAAGACATTTCGTTCCCTTCCCGTTCCGGAACCCACGACCACGACGTACAGAAGTATTACTTAATACTTAAAATTTCAAAATTTAAAAATTTAACTTTAAAACTTTTTAAATTTAAAAATGTATGATAAAATAAAGGTAATACAATATTCTACAAAAAAAGTAATAAAAAATAGAGAAAATAGTCACTTCAGAGAAGAAAGAAAAACAACAAAGTTTGTTATTACTTTGTGTATTTTTCTCCAAAGTCCAATTTATATGTAAATATTCATGTAATAGGAGAGTTCAAATAAAACAACAGTGACAATGTAAATATATTTGTCATTTTGAAGACCTCGACACTTATGGGAAAAGCCAAAGTGGTTTTGTAATTACATACATTATATTAAGATTGTATGAAGATTTACAAATTATATGGCATTACAATTAAGTATTCAACTATTATATTCGCTCTGCTTTGTTAAAATTTGTTTGTTTAAATATTTATTACAATGTTTCACGTAGGTAGAGAGAACTTGGAAATATTGCATGTTGATAAACGGAGCTAAACGCCGCACAATCGTCACGCTTACAGTCATATTTTTATAGCCGTTTGCTACGATAACTTCGAAATGTACAGTATGCTGTTTTCTATTTTTCTCTTTTTTTTATATATATTTTAATATATAACAAAATTTTATAGCGACATCTAGTATATAATTTAGGTACTTACTAACCATTCTCCAGAACTAATTGAGTACCAATAACCAATACTAGAAAGCGTGCAAAAATAATTTCTTATAAAACTTCTAGATACTTTACAGTGAGAAGTATTTAACCATTAAGTTGTCTCTGTCTACCTGGCTACATGCGGGATAAATAACGCGAGGCTAAAATAACTCAAATTGATACATAAAAATAATATCTTGGCATATCATGGCTCAGGGGCACAACCGTATGACGTAAACGCGAGAGGTTGTGGGTTCGTTCCGCACTAGAAGAAATGAAATATTTAATATTTACAAATTAAATATGTAATATTTTCATATCTTCGCTATAAGGGAAAACGCGGCGTTGGGTTGCACCACTCAACACGCAATACCTCAAATTCGGCAATTAGGAATAACGTTTCCTATAACTAGATTTCAAAGTTCGCTCTGCCAACCCTGCCATGTGCGGGATACAGCGGGAAGCTAAGCAATATATTAATTAGTGATGAATTTTAGCGTACACTTTACTACCCTAGCTAACAACACTGATAGCCCTATATCTTGCATTCTACCATTACCTTGAACCATTACCTTTATACAGAGGCACAATGACTGCTCTACGCCAATCGTTAGGGATCTACCACGATTTAAACTTCATAACCTCACTATTAGTCAAGGTTTTCGCTAAAAACTCTTTTTATTTTGCCACAAGTTATCATTTCCAGATTTACAGCTGTTTATTTTTTTGAAAATATTTACTTTCTGGTCCGATGATCTTGAAACTCCCCGTTTTTCATGCAATAATTGAACTCCAAGCTTATGTAACTGTGCCAACCTGCAAACAGACTGACTTTTCTTGCAATAATGAACTTTGATCAGCACCTATATATAGAGAGTAGTTATACTGAACGTCCATCCATCACTTGTATATAAATATGCGAAACCATAAATTCAATTTAGAATCTTTATTCTAAATTATAATAAAACAGTAAAAATAGTCGTGTCTTCACTGTAAATTTATTTACAGAAAAACAATGTAGGGGCGCTTAAAATAACTAATTGAACACGAATCTACACTACTAATTTTTAGAATTTTTGTCTGTCTTTTCGTCCGTAGTTCAAAAATCTGTGCGGAGTAGTTTATCAGTCTCATAATAATTAAATTTCGATAGTCATTCATGTACTGTTTTTTAGTGATAGGTACTTATTAAGGGGATATATAGATTCTTATTACACTTATTATATAGAAATGAGCTGAGGAAGCAGGAGAATCTTATACTAAATTTAGGGTTAAACAACTTACTTCGACAAACTGTGTTATTTTGTCTCTTATTGCCGAGATTTGGAGGTTGGTATTGCAGTAATAAGTGTTGTTTTAATATGATATGCAGGTTAAATAGCTTTTTTATAGATATAAACCGCATGAGTTGTAAAATTCTTCAGTAGAAAAGTGATATCGACGGGAAGTTGCCACTTTATGTATAGCATTTTGGGATACTTCTAAATACTTCTAATAATAAAAGGGACTGATTCTAAGCACGTGCAACTGCATACATAAGTTTTCCACGGGACCCACGAAATTATACATACATCTCAGCTTCACGCTGTATCCCGCACGACGCAGGGTAGGCAGAGGGAACCCGGGAACCTAGTGTTAAGACACTCCGTTCCACTTCCGTTACCCATTTTCCGCCGAATTTTGAGGCATTGCGTGTTGACTGGCGGAACTCAACGCCGCGCTTTGCCTTATTGCCAGAGCGAAGAAATGAAACATTAAATATTTAAATTGAAAATATTAAATATTTTATTTCCTAGACTGGTGATCGAACCCAGAACCTGTCTGTCGGTTACAGTCACACTCTTGTGCCGCTGCGCCACGACAGGCCTCAAATTATACAAACATAATTTGTATCTACTGGCTTATGGATGTTACGAATGAAGAAGGGGATAAATTTGGTTTTGGAAGTATTTATAGTCAAAAGATTTCTATTCAGCCAGTTTGAGACTGAGTTTATTCCTACCTATGCTAGTACAGTATTGCCAACATAGGATACAATTTTTCTATAATTTCTATAATATATTTAAAAAAAAAGATTAACGATTGGTGTAATCTACACCAATCGTTAATCTTTTTTTTTAAAGAAATGCAGTTGTAGTTTCACTTACGTCTAATATTTTACATTTTTTCTATAAATATAAAAAGTATATCATGAGTAAATAAAATTAATATTTTGTTACATCATCTCACTATTATGAATTAATTTTTATTATAATATATTATTTATTTTTTGCTGTAAATTTACGTCACTAAGTACTTTTTTTATGTTATTGGTAATAAATCAAAAGTTAATTAAGGTCAGGTGACACGTTAACAAGTAAATATGGTTAGGATAATGAATTAAGTTTAAATTGAATTTTGAAATTAAATGTAAGCGAAGAATAAAATAACAACATTTATAAAATCCTTTTTACTCATTTTTTACCAAAACTTTGCAATTTTTTTTGAATTGTCTAAAAAATCAAAATAAAATACTATTTATCCAAGTCAAGGCAAATATATTTTTGAATTGTCAAGTTGTATGGAAATGTCTGTAGCGTTGTACAGGAAGCTACTACTGGCTCGGAAGGTCTGCTGAGAAGAGCCGTCAAGAAACTGAACAGTTACTCTTTTCATATATAACTAACATTAAACGTATTAAATAATTAGCTTCTTGAATGAGTAAAAGCATTTAATCCTACGCACTTTTATCCTTATAATAGTATTAAATTGAATAATAACTTTTGCCTAATAATTTATTATTTATTTTGTACTTTAATTTGTTAAATTGGCAAGTGTGGAATGTTAATTACTTGTGGAATTTTATTATGTTAACCTATATAGTATCCCATAAAAGATTATTCAACTTTTTTAAGACGAAGACTAGGGGTGATCAGCTTGTTTTTACTTCTTGTATTAAAATCGTCACCGTTCTTTAAGTATATGGGAATATTTTTGCGAATTAATATATTATTATAAGTGTATTGTAATGCAACCGTAAGAATATCAATCGCTTTTAAAAACTCACAGAGATTCCCAAGCTCCTATGTTTTAAATGGCTGAAACTGTTTTTTTTTATATTACCATATTCTCTGCCTCATTTTTCGAACAACGTAAGCAGGGGGGCTTAGTATACCTGCAATGGAAGACAGATTGGGGCACCATTGAAATTTCAAATATAGGTTTATTCCCAAGAATATCTACAAAAATATAGAATTTTATGGTCAACGTATAATTTTAATTTCTGTTTCTTAAAGTTCGGAATAGCATTTTATACGTGTTTAATTCTAAATTATTAACGGTAGATAAACTGAAAATATAAAGTATTTGCCTGTCGCAATAATTGTCTTTATTGCGATTTACTTTACAAATTAAAGAAGTATAATCAGTGAATAGTACAACGTCCCATAAATTGGTAACACAAAACGGTAGGATTTATATAGGACTCTACAATCGGTCCTTGTGGGACACCCATCCACAGAAAGCGGTAGCTTTCTAGGGGGATGTTCTTCCTTCCCGCCCGTGGGCAGGGAATCGGACTCAGGGCTTTGAGGCCCTCTTCCGAAGTCTCTAACTCCGCTCGTCACTACGAGCGCGTCGTTGGGTGGGCAATGCCCGGGGGATTACAAGCGCCTGCATTTTTACTCGCAGGCGCAGGGGACAGTAGAGTCAGACGGGATGAGCTGTGTGCCACCTGGGCGGTCAGCCCAGCCGGGAGAGACCCCCGGTTGCCCGGGGGAGGCCCAGCTTAGACGACCTGCGACCGAGGTGGCAGCTCAGGAATCGGAATCGGGAGGGGATAGAAGGTCTCGGGGGAGACGCCTCCTGGCGTCTGGCGGCCGAGCTTTCTAGCGGTAGCCTTTACATTATTTAAAGTAACGTGGTCAATCCTGTTACTCAGGTCCACATATCTCGTGATGTCATTGCTCGTGCACAGCCTCGCACTCTGCTGTCACGTGAATTGTCTCAAGGGTTATAAATGTAATTAAGTCCCGCATCTCTGGTAGTTCTGCATCTAACAAAAGCATACTGTGCATTATTTATAGATACTATTTTTATACAATAGATAATTAATATACATATATATATATATATATATATATATATATATATATATATATATATATATATATATATATATATATATATATATATATATATATATATATATATATATTGCAATTGTTTTACTCAACGATGGCAACACAGACACAGGCCTGTTATTGTTATGATCAGAATTTTCTTGATTATTTAGCAATGGTACTACTTTACTGTTTTTATTAGGTCAGTAAAAATACCTCTGTCAACACCTTTATTGAATATCAATGATATTTGAGGTGCTATGTGTACTATAATAGAGTTCATTAACTAAACAGACACATACATAGAGCACCAGGTTTTTTACACCAAGAATAAGAAAAAGGATTTAATAAGTTCCTCTGGTGTTATGCGTACAAAAGTAAAATTAATAGTATATTTATCAGTGTTACATTACAATAATTTATCATCGCACGATGGAGATGAATTTAAAGAAAAAGATACTTTACTTTTATACTATCGGTTCGAATGCTGAAAAGAGCTAAAGCCAATGAAGTGTTGATATACTCAAGCCTTGCTCTTTTCAATATAAAAGTAACGATCTTATTATTAACTGGCGACCCTTTCACAGCTTCGCCCGCTTAATCGATATAACTATTTGCTTAATAATCTGAGTTTCTTTCGGGAATAACATCATCTATACATTGCAAACTAACGTTTCAGCCACTTGAAATAAACTATTTTTTTATCGAATTAAAAAAAATATTTCATTATATGTCCTTGTTTATGAACCGACAAACTTATTTATTAATCTACGAAAGTAACGCTAAGTGTCAACTACAAAAAAATATTATTTTAAGTTCAAACTACAAAAAAAATACAATTTTTTTGTGTTCACACATCACATGCCTAATGAAGGATTTTCACATTTTTGCAAAAATTAGCAATAATTATGCTGTAGTATTTACTTCATTTTAAATGATTTCTTTGATTATACGAGTATGTTACGATAACAACAACGTACTTTGTTCAAGAAGAGGAAATTAGAAAATAAAAAATACTAAAATTAGAAAATATAAAAAAGTCCCTGATCGTGAATCGAATTACTCCACAATCTCTCACACCGGCGATACTGTCAAAAAGTTTAAAGTTTATTTAAGTCAATGTACTCATAATTTTAGTAAAAAAAATACCATAAAGTACACAGTACAGTACACATTAAAATTAAATTCATATAATTGTAATTAAGAAACACGCTTAAAAATAAAATATAAAATGGTTACAAAGAAAAATTAAAAAATATTACCTTAAGAAACAAATGAAAACATTATATTTCCGTAACATATTATTATTATTTGCATCTCGTTTTACCTAAAGATTATGAAAAAGATGGAGATGGAAGATGTCGAGTACTTCCTTAATACCGTATCTAGAGATCTACAAGGATCAGCAGTGTTATTTTAAATAAAATTTATAAACTATGGATCTCCACAGTGAATAAAAAAAGCGTGCAATATATTACATATGTCAGCAATTAAGAATACACTTAAAAACAATAAAAAGATCTTATGGACTTTAGACATAGCGGGATTCATACCTAAGCGTGATCTATATATATATATATAGTTACACGCTGTATCCTGCATATAGCGGGATAGGCCGAGAAAAACTTAGTGTTGAGACACTCCGTTCCTCATGTAGTGCCTAATTGTCAATACAATGGGTATTGAATTTATTTTTACTTAATTAATTGAGAATTATTGATTTAGAGGAAACGTAAGCATTAATGCCTCAAAATATGGTGAAAGTGGGAAACGGATGTGTCATCAAGGGAACGGAGTATTTAATTCTAGGTTCCCAGGTTCCCTCTGCCTATCCCGCCATTAGGATAACTTCTATGAAATAAAGGTATTTGTCATACAGACATTTAACCGCACAAAATGCGGTGTATCCGTAAAACATTTTATGGTTTTTCCTATAAATAAGGAAAGGCCTAATCGATATTTATTGTTGATGTCATTGATTTAAATCCATTTTTAATGAATTAATAAATCAGCTCCACGCTGTATCTAGCTGTGTTCAGCAACACAGTGATATGTTGTGGGTTCGATCCCTACTTGAGGAAATGAAAAAAAAATATTTTCAGTTTAATTATTGTATGTTTATATTTATGCGCTCTGGTAACTAGGTAAAGCGCGGAGCTGAGCTCCGCCACTCAAAACGCAATTCCTCAAATTCTGAGGAAAGTAAGGAGCGAACGGAGTGTCTTAACACTAGGTTCACATGTACCCTCTACCTACCTTGCCATATGCGGAATACACGGGGATTAAAAAGCGCGGTCGGAATTTAATGCTGTGCCTTGCTTGATACTAAATATTAAGACAAAAAAAATAGTATAATAAGTTTATTTTATTGAAAAATGACTTACATTCAATTTAAATATATTAAAGTCGACAAAAATGATATATTTTTTTTATGAAAAAATGCTATATATTATTCCACGATTATTAAAGAAAAATATTAATTTTAAAAACATATAAATGGTCAGAGCGCTTGAAAGGTTTCCTAAAGGCTCAGGTTCAAATGCCGACACGTTCATATTTTTGTATGTTTATTTTTTCTAGCTTCACGCTGTATGAGACAGGGGAGGCAGAGGGAACCCGGGAACCTAGTGTTAAGACACTCCGTTACACTTCCGTTCCCCACTTTCCAACGAATTTGAGGCATGTGTGTTGAGTGGCGGAACTCAACGCCGCGCTTTGCCTTATTACCAGAGCGAATAAACGAAACATTAAACATTTAGATTGGAAATATTTAATATTTCGTTTCCTCGACTGGGGATCGAACCCAGAACCTGTCGGTTACAGTCACACGCTTGTGCCGCTGCGCCACGACATGCCTCATATGTTTATAAATTAGTATTTATAAACATAGTTTCATAGTAAATTTATAGTAAATTTTATTAAGAAAAAGAGTGATAATGGTAATGTTGATTTAATTAAAATAACTTACTTATTACTTTTAAACGATTCAATTAATTGCCATTACTTTAATAATATTATGTGGAATTTATTAATTTTCTTGTTAATAATGTCCGTCTTTATATACTTTGAAAGTTTTTTTTAAATTACCTATGTCAATTTAAACGAGGTATTATATCATCAAAATAATTATATTATAACGCGGCGTTGTGCTCCGCCATTTCACATAAAAATTTTTGAAAATTTGGCATATACTTGAGAAACGATAAGGCAAAAAAAATATTTATGTTTTATATACCTGACTCTTTCAAGAAAAACCATGTGAAGATTTATATTAAATTACTCACATAATTTTTTCTAAAACAAATAGATATAAAACATGTACTATGGGCACCTACTATGGGTTGTGTCGGGACGCGGAGGCGCTAACGTGGACTCGATTTCCCCCATAAGGAAATTACTACAAGACAAAGCGTAAGCGTAGTGATTCATCACTCAACAATCTATACCTGAATCTCGTTAAATAGTCGGAAACGGAAGTTAATGCAGCGTAAAGCTAAAAAAAAATAAAATAAACGTAATTTTCGCTCGTAATCTAAGGGGTCATATTTAATTGATATAATTAAAATTGTATATAGATATGTATGTATCGATTATTTTCTATTTGCTCAAATGTACTTAAGATATAATTTTGATAATAAAATTTGAATTTTTAGTCGCCCCCCGCGGTTACAGAAATTATAATGAATGTTTTTATTATTAGAGGCCAGTCGTTTTGGAGGGGCTCAAACGTGCGACTGTTCACGCGACAGGTTGTGGGTTCGATTCCCAATCTATTTATTTATTTATTTATGGAGCTCTACTCTACTCAGCTTCACGCTGTATCCCGCACGAGGCAGGGTAGGCAGAGGGAACCCGGGAACCTAATGTAAAGACACTCCGTTCCACTTCTGTTCCCCACTTTCCGCCGAATTTGGGGCATTCCGTGTTGAGTGGCGAAACTGAACGCCGCGCTTTGCCTTATTACCAGAGCGAAGAAATGAAACATTAAATATTTATATCGAAAATATTAAATATTTCATTTCCTCAATTGGGGGATCGAACCCAGAACCTGTCGGTTACAGTCAATCCCAATCTAGGAAATTAAATAGTTAAAACTTTCATTTCTTCACTCTGGATTCGAGAGAGGGCGCGGTATTTAGTGCTTCCAGCCATGTATGTGCAGGATACAGCGTGAAGCTAAAAAATATATAGTTAAATACTCAATAAATAAAACTTAATCGTTTTAACAATTAACTACTTTACAATCTATGCCACTTATGACGTGAAATGATGACACATCGTAGTAATAAAACTTTCGTTTTAAAATAACTAGTTTATTGAAAGGACAGATATTACGCTACTCACGTATTAATTATATATATTTATCTGCTTCACGCTGTATCCCGCCAAGGGATGGTAGGTAGAGGGAACCTGGGAACCTAGTGCTAAGACACTCCATACCGTTCACCGCTTTTTGATGTCATTTTTTAAAAAAAGCATTGCTTATTGAGTGGCGGAACTCAACGCCGCGCTTTGTTTCGTTACCTGCGCAAACTTAACATATTAAATTAATAATTTGAAAGTACTAAATATTTCATTTCCTCGAGTGGTTATATTTCTGTTCAGATTTTAGTATAATTCTGATTACTTTGCGGTTACAAGACCAAGGCCACGACTCAGTCATCGTTTATGGAGAAATGAACACAATTAATATGGTTGAAGGCTTATATCGAATACACGCATAACGTAGACAAATATGTTTTTTTACTAAGAATCACTTTTTGCGTCACAAGACCAGTTTTTATGTCTTCGTAAAACTTTTCCATTTCTTATCTTGTTTAATATTATATATTATCCTGTCGTTTTAAATAAAAAGAAATATCTATGCTTATAAGGCCTGTCGTGGCGCAGCGGCACAAGAGTGTGACTGTAACCGACAGGTTCTGGGTTCGATCCCCAGTCGAGAAAATGAAATATTTAATATTTTCAATTTAAATATTTAATGTTTCATTTTCTTCGCTCTGGTAATAAGGCGTTGAGTTCCGCCACTCAACACGCAATGCCTCAAATTCGGTGGAAAGTGGGGAACGGAAGTGGAACGGAGTGTCTTGACACTAGGTTCCCGGGTTCCCTCTGCCTACCCTGCCTCGTGCGGGATACAGCGTGAAGCTAAAAAAAAAAAATCTATGCTTATAATAAATCTGTAACCGAGCACTGTTTGTACGGGGAAGATACAGAATAAAAGTATTATAGGGGACATGAATATGAATTATGAATCTGATAGAGCCAAAAATAATTATTTTTGCTTGTCTGCTTGTATGCGCTAATCTCAGAAACGACTTACCAGATTTAAAAAAAAACATTTTGGTAACCTCCCTTTAATATTTAGTGTTTATTTTATTAAAATTACTAATAAAGAAGATGAGGCCTGTCATGGCGCCGCGGCTAAAGTATGTGACTGTAACCATCAAGTTCTGTGTTCGATCCCCGGTCGAGAAATTGAAATATTTAATATTTTCAATTTAAAAATATTTAATTTTTCATTTCTTCGCTCTGGTAATAAGGCAAAACGCGGCGTTGAATTCCACTACTCAACACGCAATGCCTCAAATTCGGCGAAAAGTGGGGAACGGAAGTGGAACGGAGTGTCTTAACACTAGGTTCCCGGGTTTGAAGAAATTTTTTTTCAGATTCTAATCTAAACTTCTTACTATTAAATAATGAAAAATAACTTTTAGCGATTGAACAGCATATAATTTGATGGTTAAAATGTATATTTTTAACTCATCCCGCACTCTATACTAGTCCATGGTGGTGATCCCTGTTAGGGTAGACTATCTTCACGTGTTTCTCGCTTTTCAAGGGCTATTCCAACGGCTATATAAGGGCAATTTCAAGGGCATAAGCCTTGAAGAATATTAGAACACACACTCTGTATTTATACTTACATTATTTTTTCTAAACGTTGCCTGATGAAATCCATAGCAGCAGTTATCCGGATCGATAAAAATATTCTTTTTTCAATATGAATATTCCAATGTTTTGTAGTCAAACTAGCAGCCGTTACGTTTATCGATTGTTTATTCTTTCGTCCATTTCACCTGCAGAATTTCTCTCCAAAATCTCGGAATTCTCTAGAATTTAGGCAATACTTAATTATTTTAAAAAAAATAATTACGATTTATCAACAGCAGTCTAGTTGCCTAACAGCAAACCTTCTGTCTATTTAAAGAATACTATTCTATTCTACTTAACGTCGGTTTACGTAACAATTTGTCAGTGTCAGGTTAGAGGGCATTTTTATTGTATAGTTTTGTATAAATCAATTCAAAGGGCTAATTCGTGTTCTGGCCTCACGTTGTGAATATTTCCAGAGACTCGTGGAACAGTTGGCACGATCTGCTCTGGATATCTTTGAGATTTGATCGAAAAAATTTCGCTAATTTTCCTTGTTTTTTTTTTTGATAACCTGTGGTTTAGTTATTTGACGTAGATTAACTTATTTTTTTCTTTTTAATTTTATATGACGTGACTCTAAATCTGATTACTTACATCTTTTAAGAATAGATAGATGACTGGAAATTAACTTTTCTTGTAAGTAAAAAAATAATATATTGTTTATTTTAATGTTTGTTTATAATGTTTAAAAAAAAAGTATATCGTATTAAAAATATTTTTCGGCGTGGACTGCGAAATATGCTAATACCACACTAGGGATCCAAAGTGGGAAACCTCCTTTCAATACGCGCTGTCTCAAGTAATATTGGTTTGCATCCGATCTTTAATCCAACGGCTAGACGATGATCTTTTAAAATGTTGGTTACAACTTTTGTCCATTGAATTTTTAACTGAAACCACTGAACCCTCTGAAATTGTACTGACATTTGAAATCAGCTTTAAAATATGCCAAGAATCATTATATATTGTAAAGTACCAAAATTATAAACATAAAGTCCAACATAAATTAATAATTACTTTAAGTAACATAATACAATGTTATGTAACGATTGTTAGAAACAGATTAGCATAGATAACGTACCTTGTAATCGTATGTAAATATTTCTAACTATTTTTTTAATCAGCATGTCACACTAAATTAAAATATATTACTTACACCTTAAAGGTGTAAAGTTAAAGGTTCATATCTATGTTTTTAGTTAGTAGAAATTTAAATTTATTATTTAAAAAGGGTAAACTATTTTTTCACTCGCTGTGGAAACCGGCGTTATGGCATTAGAAGTCGAAAAGTAAGTAATTATATAAAATAAAATATATAATTTATAAAAGAAAAAAGAATCTTTATATAAATATAATTTGAATGTTGTTTATAACAGTGTAGAAACAATGCAGAAGAATATAATAAAATCTTAAATTTTCGTGATTATTATACATTTTAAATGAAACAATTTTAACCGGATTAGTAGCAGGTTATTGACTTTTATACATTTTCGGAAACATGACGTCTCAAACACTTTGCTGTAGTCCCTTGATCATTTCACATAATTATCATTTTAAAAGTTTACTATTACTGCAAAGTGTTTAACACGTTGGGTTTCCAAAAATGTATTAAAGTCAATATACGTGTTTAATCCGGTTAAAAATTGTTTCCTCAGAAGAACACAATTATCAAATTAAATTAACTATGAATAAATTAAGTTCGTAGAAATGCTTAAAATTAATTATGTTTATGCAAACGAAATATGATTCCTATACATACGTTTTATCGACTATCTCACTGTTGCTGAATTCACTTGACCATTCATCCACTTTAGAATAATTTAGATTGTTGGCGGAACTCAACGCCGCACTTTAACTCAAAACTAAAGCGTAGAAATAAAATTGTTGAACATTTCATTTCTTTAAGTGGAGGTCAAATTCACGATCTGACTCACTTAAATCCGCAAGCCCCTGCGCCACTCTCACTAATAGCTAACTTAAATGTTAAATAATATTGGGTGATAAAAAATATAATTTTCATAACAATCAATCAATATACAGACATATTACAATGGAAAGGTCAAATCTTATGTGCATATTAGTTAAATTGATAGTGCAACCCTGATGAAATGCATCAGCGTCAAGTCAACAAGTCCCGTAACATTTGAACTTTTAAAAATTGTTAATTAATAAAGCAATAATTGTTAAATCATGAAATATTTATAGCCGGTTAATACTATGTATTATAATAATATATAATGTTCACAGATTATGAGAAATTAAAATATTTATTTATTTTCATGGCCAAATAATGTTATTCTGATAATTAAATATTCTATCTGGCAATTTCTAAAATAAAAATATCATATCTTTCAAATTATTAATTCCTTACTTTAATTACGTCTATTATGTTGTTTTTTATTATTATTTATATTGCTATAAGTTTCCCTCATACAGAAAAGTAGACAGAAAACAACTTTCGAGTGACAAGACTAAAATTTATTGGAAAATTACACAAAATAATGCCACAGCTAATAATAATGTGGGCAAGGTCGAAGGAAAGCGACCTCGCGGCCGATCACCTAGCCGTTGGTGTGACCAAGTAATTGCACCTGACTGGTCCCTCCGTCATAAAAGCCCTAAGAAAAGCTGAACACCAGGAAGTATGGAATAAAGTAATAAAACTTACGACGAACTTTCATAAAGGACACGACCTTCAGTGATGAAGAATGCGACACAGAATAAGAAGAAGAAGAATGCCACATCTCCTGTCATCCGTCAACCGACACTCGTCACCCATCATTCGTCACCCATCATCCGTCATCGTAATTTTTATTATAAACGAAAAATAATGTAATTTAATTAGGCTATAAATATTATAAAATTTAAAGCTGTTCGAAATTAAACCCTTTATATAAAATTATATGAAGTGTTTAACATATTAATGATGGAAACATATTAACCTAACGTATCAAAATAACCTTTTAAAGGTTTATAAAATACGTGTTGAATCGTTTCGTATATAACTTTTATTCTTTTGTATTGTTAATTAGTAAAAAAAAAATTAAAAAAGTACTTTTGTTGTTTTTTTTATAATTACGCATTTAGTGCTAAGTAAACCTACAGATTTCCTAAAGTGATAATTTATTATTTATTTACTAAACTTAACATTTGGTATATAATTTTTTATTTAATTTAAAGAATAAATATAGTTTTTAATTCTAAGTAATTTAAGTACAATTAACAACAAAAAATAATTAAAAAGATCTTAAATCTACTTTCATAAGATGTATACTTGGTACTGGAATGAGGACATGATCGCTGAGGTGGAGGACATAGCTGCTTCTCTTCCCTAATAACCCATTCAAGCTAAGTCTGCAAGCGAGAAATTTGGTATTCTTTTAAATATTTCTTTTCTAATAATCAATCAAAATTGAGGCCTGTCGTAGCGCAGCAGCACAAGAGTGTGACTGTAACCGTCAGGTTCTCGGTTCGATCCCCAGTCGAAGAAATTAAATATTTAATATTATCAATTTAAATATTTAATGTTTCGTTTTTTCGCTCTGGTAATAAGGCAAAGCGCGGCGTTGAGTTTCACCACTGAACACACAATGCCTCAAATTTGGCGGAAAGTGGGCAACGGAAGTGGAACGGAGTGTCTTAACACAAGGTTCCCGGGTTTCCTCTGCCTACCCTGCTTCGTGCGGGATACAGCGTAAAGCTATGTATATATGTCTAATAGTCAACATTGATGTACCTAAAAGTACAGTTGTATATAAAGTCTAGCCAATATAATTTTTGTGCATTCACAAATTGAGAGATTAAGTAATTAATATATATGCTGTAGATAAGGAAATATTAATATTATAATCCCTATGATTATAATAAATTAAAGTTATATTACAAGAAGGTAAAATTTTTGATACTTTGTATGTTCGCTTGAATTAGACAAAATACGAATGTTAATAATTTTAGAGGGGTCTCAGTTTAATTTCCATTTGAAGTCATAAAGTAATAATAAAAATAAACAAAAATAAAATAAATTATATTATTTTAAAAAAAAATATTTATATTAAATTAAAAAGGCAACAAATTTAAAAGTAAAATATATGCCTTAATTTTTATTAAAAAAAATAAATATCACTTAAAACAATAACAACAGTAAATGTAAAAAAAAAATAATATTACCGTTATATTCTCATTTTTATATTAGATTAAAAATAAACATAGTAATTCCCTACTCTACTTATAACAGTGCTTGATCTGCCCTTGTTGGGTAATATTATTGTATTTTAGGACACATTCCTTTTTGTAAGAGAGCATTAGTAAGATTCTATGCCGGAACAAGTCGTTGGTAAGATTTTTTTTATTGCCACACTCTATTTCTCATTTTCTTCTCTATTATGGAGAGATGTAATTTACTACCACCAATCACCATCACCAGAACGAGGAAATCCCCTAATGAAAATTGACCCCACATCCGTCGCGTCATCAGACAGACAGTATGCCGCTGCATGACGATCAATCATGTATGGTAATGCCATCGTTATTTTATTGTCTAATTTACCAAGATCTAAATGTATAGCAATATTCTAAACATGTGGCAGACAATACTCTATCAAAACTACTTTTCATTGAAATGTAGTTGGTATATTGGTTCCTCGAGATAACGGGATATGGGAAGCTGTATTTTAAGATAAGATTTATCGATATACATGTATGATTTGTAATCATTCATGAAGAATTGTTCAGTTGAAGGTAGTAGGCGGGACACATAGCGAGAGAAACAGATGACTATCACAGAGGAAAGATTCTTCACATCGGTCCTTGGCTGGTCATGAACTAAAGTTCAACGGGTAGGGACGGACCAGGTGAGATGATGATTTGCTCAAGGTAGGCAGCGCAGAACCAATAGTCGTTAATATCGATTGTCATCGTGGTAGCCGGTACCCTACGAGTTACTGGGAAACCTGACGGCGACGGTGTCCTACAGAGACGTCGAAGTGCATGTGCAAGCGTTCCTGCTACTTTATCAAGATTAATAGTGTTGTTTTTGGTTGCGGGCTTTTTATATTTAATTTTTTATTTCAATATAAAGACCTTCTCTTTAGACCTCAGTTGATCTTCGAAAACACGGGACGACGTTTATGTAAAATGCCTGAGGAGCCCCGGAGGGGATGTAAGAGGTTGATGACAGTGGACTAAATTTGCCGAGATCTTAGCATTTGATACTCCGTTCTTTTTGCCTACCCCGTTAGGAATACAGCGTGAAACTAAATTAAGTTAATTTTTTTACCGCCTCTTCTAGAAATAACACACTACTTAAAATACTAAATGTTGAAACTTGCAGTTCTCCACATTTTTTTCTTTTATAGATTTTGAGTGTTAGATGAAGTCCAGTATCATGTTTTGGTTAATATTTCTTATAGGAGGTAATATTAATAAAATTTAAAGAACATTTTTTAGAAAACGTATTTAAATTTGAACTTAGCATGATTTTTTTAAAACATTTTTATAACTTTTCTAAAAACTCTCTCAGCTTCACACTGTATCCCGCACATGGTAAGGTAGAAGGAAGGAACTTGAGAACCTGGTATAATGCTCCGTTCCACTTCCATTCCCCACTTCCCGCCGAATTTGAAACATCATCAAATCAACATTAAAAAAATCATATACTTTTATACTTTTCTTAAAAAATATTTTACTCTCCTAAATACCGAATATCACATTGGAAAGAAAGACAAACAACGATACGGACCCCTGAAATCTACCTATTGTAAAAAGAACACATTAAACAAGTAAGTTAATAAATATGTATAAATATTTGAGGCAGTCTTTGCGCAGGGTCACAAGCGTGCGGCTATGAACGTGGTAGGTTACGGGTTTGACTCCCACTCGAGGAAATAAAATATAAAATATTTTCTTTTCCCAACTCTGGTAACGAGGCAAATCACGGTGTTGAGTTTCACCATTCAACACACAACGCCTTCAGAATTCTAGAGAAAGTAGGGAACAGAAGTGAGAATGGTAACTGATTGTCTTAACACTAGGCTTCCGGCTAGGCGACCCTGCTAATGCTTAGAATTCTGCATTAATTAAAAACGGTAATTAGGTATATTAATAAATGTTTGACTGTTTCTGATATATACATATAATATTATATATATTTTTTTTATTTCGTTTTTATTTATGATAACAGAACAGTCAAGACTCAATATTTCGAAAATTCAGCAAACAAAAGGGAACACATAGACTTAACACTATGTTCCCTTTGCCCTTATATAACAATAAACGTTTTATGTGTAATTTCTTTTTAAATTTTACGTATGTCTTACAGTCAAGTTGTCCAAATTATACTTGAGGAACAAAAAAATCCAACAGCTCATATAAATAAATATCGGTAGCGTCAACCACGACCGATCACACAGTGTCGTGTGTTGCTTCACAACGCACACTTTAAATAACAATTTAAAAAAATAATAATTTTAAATAACAGTTTCAAATAACAATATAATATATATATTTTTTTTAATAAAATAATATGTGTTAAAACATTTGTATGTGAAAAATAAACAAAAAAGAAAAGTTATTAAATTACAAATTTATATAAAAGGTAAGTTAAAGTGTTCATGTTTTAATTATTTTTTTAAATTAAATAACATTTTCAATAATAGTGTTAAAAATAATGATTATTAAAATATTTTATTTTCTTGTCACCATTGTACGTATACATACATACACAAACGTAGTTCATCGTACATTATAACATTAGCTATGGTCCTTTCGCCCGTTATTCTTAGAACCAAGTCATATTTCTTTTCGAAATCGTACAATCTCGACGTACAAAAGCACATGCAATTCAATAGTAATTTTCAACGATTTGCAATTTGTATATTATGAAGAAAATATAATGAATATAAAAGTGCATAAGTCAAATAAGAAACGGTGTCATTATATTTTATGGTATAATATAAAGTGTAGTTAAATTTATTGTCTGGTTAGTACAATTTAATTATATAGCTGAAGATCGTTAATACGTAGTTCGATTTCACAGTTGGCTAAAATAATATTTGAGTGTTACGAAAATATTTTTACCTAATATTTTTGTTCAAGGAATTGTTAAGTGTTACCAAATGTGTATATAAAAATATATATTTATTTATGTTCGTTATACTATATAGGTATAAGAAAGTAAGTGTTGAATCACTCCGTTTTCTACGTTTAGAAGTTGTTGTTGTTGCTGTAGTTTTAATTTGTATAATTAATAAAATATATTAAGGTGTTTTCAGTATTTTTGTGTAGTTACTATTTTTATTATTCTTTTTTTTTACCTCCACACTGTATTCCGCAAGGCCAGCGGAAACTACTATTAAGACACTCCGTTCCCAAGAAGACACATCCTGTTCCCAGTTTTATGCGCAATTATTGAGGCCTTTTTTAATACAAAATAAATTTATAATATTTAATTAATTTATTGAGGGCTTTTTGGAACTAAAACATTTTAAATGTAACCATTTTTTATTACAAAAATTTAAAAATATTTACTTAATAATATTATCTATTCAATTTTAATATTACAACATATATAAAGTAAATTAAGTAACATAGCTATATTAATCGTGAATATTATCGTTGAAATGAGATGGTGTCACGTATCTGTCTAGAACGAACGTGCGCCAACACTTAGTTTTTAAAACGTATCTATATAAATATTTTTATCTTGTATTATCTTTAGTGTTTTGCGAAGTAAAACCTTTTAAGGCATTGTGTATATTGACGGAACTTAACACCGCGCTTTGTCTTGTGATAACGATGACATGACGGTCATTATTTTATATATGTATCTCCAGTCGAGGAAATGAAAATATTTAATATTTTCTGATTGTGTTAGCATCAGGTTCCCGAGTTGTCTCTGTTTACCCTATCATGATCAAATATATATATATATGTATATATATATATATATATATATATATATATATATATATATATATATATATATATATATATATATATATTATATACATATATATATATATATATATATATATATATATATATATATAGATATATATATATATATATATATATATATATATATATATATATATATATATATATATATATATATACATATATATATATAATATATATATATATATATATATATATATATATATATATATATATATATATATATATATATATATATATATATATATATATATATATATATATATATATATATATATATATATTTGATCATGATAGGGTAAACAGAGACAACTCGGGAACCTGATGCTAAGACAATCAGAAAATATTAAATATTTTCATTTCCTCGACTGGAGATCAAACCTGTCACATTTACGGTCACACACTTGCCACGACAGACCTCAATAGTATATATAGCAATATCCATTTACAATAAAATTACTACTTTTACTAACTTTTTACTAGTAGAAAGATAGTAATTAGTTATTTCATTCAAAGTATTCAAATATTCGATAAAAAAAATACAAATGATTTGACTTCACCAGATAAGTTCAATGAAATTTTGTTTTAATTGAAAGTCAAAGTCAAATTGGTTATTTTGCTTTAAAATAATGCAAAGGTCGGAATTAAGGCTAGCAAGTGTAGTGGTAATTAGTTTTCAAACTATAGTTACCGATCCAGAAACGACTTCGCCAGCTTGAAATTCTTATTATATAATAAAAATATTTACGTAAATACTAGTCTATGTATTTTCCTAATGTATAAGCTATAATAATTTAAAGTCTTTTTTTTAAATCCGTTGAGTAATTTTTGCATGAGATTGGAACAAGCAATATGTAGAATATCAATATTCGCTGTCGTTATTCTTCACGGTACGTCTAAATACCCGTTTGGTCTAATAATCATATTACTAACTTGAAGGCTGTCGTTGTGAAGGTTGTCGGTTATGAATTCTATTCCCACTCGATGAAATTAAATGTTTATTATATTTTATTTTAGCTTCACGCTGTATCACACACGAGGCAGGGTAGGCAGAGGGAACCCGGGAACCTAGTGTTAAGATACTCCGTTCCACTTCCGTTCCCCACTTTCCGTAGAGTTCGATATTTAATATTTTAAATTAAATTTATTATTATATGCTTTAGTAACAAGGCCTTTCAACACGTAAATTCGGAGGAAAATCACAAACGATATAGTAGTGTAACTTAACGCTAAGTTTCCAAGGTCCCACTGCCTGCTCTGCTATATGCGAGATAGAGATTGAAGCTGAAAAGAAATAATATATAACTTTATTAAAAAATATATTTAATAAATTTTGATATAAACAACGTAAGTAGAAACGTACGAAAAACATCAAATTACATAAACACAAATTATCGATGTTTCAAGTTAAAGTTAAAGATGTTGTTAGTAAATGATATTATAACGATTAATTACACATCATTAATTTATAAACTGTATACAAAATACGTAATAAACTATATAGTTAGCTATAAATGAGGTCCTAGTGTTAATTAGAAACAAAAGTTCAAATTAATATAAATATTTCTCCCTTTTTTTCGTTTCTTAGCTTTTCCACATATGGTAAATTGTATTATGTACAAACTCATTGCGTATTATGTGATGCAAGGGCACAAGCGTTTAACGAGAAAATAACATAACAAGTATATTTCGACGTGGATTTTTTTTGTTTGACCTTTTTTTTTGCAAGTAAGTAAGTAGATAGGAGACAATAAAATACTCGGATTCACGCTGTATCCTGCACATGGTACGGTAGACAAAGGGAACTTGGGAACCTAGTGTTAAGATACTCAGTTCCACTTCCGTTCCGTACTTTCCGTCAAATTTCAGTATTCCGCCTGAGTGGCGGAATTCAACGCCGCGTTTTGCCTTATTACCAAAGCGAAGAAATTTAATATTTTATTTCCTCGGGTGGGTATGGAACCCACAACTTATCGTTTACATTCACACGCTTGTGCTGCAGCTCCACGACAGACCTCGACGATAAAATAGTTTCTAAAATTAGATTTTAAATTAGAATTATGATAATATTAATGTTACTTCACAATACTCAATCCTTGAGATATATCGTATTTTCTAACTTTATACAGTATCCTGCTTATAACAAAGCAGGCAGCAGGAACCTGGGAACCTAATTTTAATACATTCATTGGCACATTTTCATTTTCCATTTTTTTAACCGAATTCTTGAGTTAAATTACCAACACAAGTGGCATTGAGTGCCACAATTAGAGTGCAATAAAAATATAAAATATTTCATTCCCCCAAGCGACAACAGATTCTGCGACACCGTGACCTCTATAATATGTTTTTTCATATATTTTAATATAAATATAGATATTAGCGTCATAAATATTATATGACTTTGAAAATTACATATGTTAATTGCATCTTAAGTAAAGATAAATGATAATACAATATTAATTTAACAGTAATTCACGCAGACAAGGTTTCATAAATTAAATTTAACAAGTTAAATAAGCGAATGTCACTTATGCTTTAATATGCATAATCTTTCCATCAATGATATTAAAATGTATGTAGCTTAGCTTCATGGTTTATCCCGCAGCTGTCAGGGTAGGCAGAGGGAACTTGGGAACCTTATTAAGATAATTCGTTCCACTTCCGTTCCCGTCTATCCGCTAATAGAGTCCTTCACAACACCGCGCTTTGCCTTGTTCATTTATAAATTTATTATATAAAAAGTATAGTAATTATTAAAATTCTATCATAAAATCTATCCAAATAGTTATTTTACAAGAATGTCTGTATAAACTTCGATAACGGCTTACTATTTATTCTATTTAAATATTTTCTTCGGCACATCCGTAGGTTATAAAAGACCTTATTAGTAAAATGTAACATAATATTAAATTGTTTTTTTTATATTTTTGGAGAATGGAATATCCCCAATCACCCTAGGTTCCCAAGTGCCCTATGCCTAACCTGTCATGTGCTAAAAAAAGAAAAAATATTTTTATATATGGATAAAAAAAACTCCCACTTTTTTTGTTTTTATTACGTCATAATTTATTCATCCTCCCTTTTAAAATACAAGGAGTATTTTGAAAGCTTCTGGTAGTTAAATAAATAAACGCAATTAAAATATTTAATATTTTTTTGACACAATCAATTTTGAGTCTGAGGCCTGTCGTGGCGCAGCGGCACAAGAGTGTGATTGTAACCGACAGGTTCTGGGTTCGATCCCCAGTCGAGGAAGTGAAATATTTAATATTTTCAATTTAAATATTTAATGTTTCATTTCTTCGCTCTGGTAATGAGGCAAAGCGCGGTGTTGAGTTCCGCCACTCAACACGCAATGTCTCAAATTCGGCGGAAAGTGGGGAACGAAAGTGGAACAGAGTGTCATAACACTAGGTTTCACTTCCGTTCCCTCTGCCTACCCTGCCTAGTGCGGGATACAGCGTGAAGCTGAGAAAAAAAAATTGAGGCTGTAGAAGTGACAAGTTGTGGGTTCAATCCTTTTTGGAAGTAATTAAACATTTTCACTTATACGGCAGGAAGTGGGGAACGCTATGGCTAAGTACCCAAGTACCATACTGCGGATTCACCTTGAAAATACCTACCCTACCATTATACGGGTATTATATAACATAAAGCTTTTAAAACAGTTTAAGATCTTTTTCATTGATAATCACTTTTATATCCATAATATACTATGTATTAAAAATGAATCTGACTTCTAAGTCAAGGTTTCAACTAAAGACTAATCAATTTAAGATATTAATGTAGAAAAAACTTTTATATATGTTATTAATTTAATCATAAATTGTTTTAATTTAAAAAAAAACTGCTATTACATATTTTATATAGTTCTAAAATTCTCAGTTAAGAAATGATTACAAATATATATATGTAATCGTCCTTTAACTGACAATTATCCCGCACGTGGTAAGCTGACGGAACTTGGGAACTTATCGCTAAAACACTCTGTTCCGTTCCCTACTTTTCGCCAAATTTGTGGTATTGCGTATTGAGTGGCGAGTGGAACTTAACGCCGCGCTTAGCCTTGACGATAATATATACTAGATGAATTAAAATATTTATATTTTCATGTCCCCGCTCTGAAAACGAGAGAAGTTGCGGAGATAAGCTCCGCCACAATACACAATGTCTCAAAAATCCGACGGAGTGTCATAACTCTAGATTCCTAACTTCTAACTTCTTAACCTTATGTTACTGTGCTGTGTACTAGGTGATAAACTAATAAAACTAATAAATAATAACTTTAATAAAAAATACTTTAATTCACTGTTTTACAATACATCACTAAAATCATTTCAAAAAAAATAAAAAAAACAGTGAACAAAGTCTTTATAATATATTTACTTTGTCTACTTTGATATATGCTGAAAATAAAGATAAATAAATATCAAAGGTTATATTTTTTAGGCTTACAATGTTTCCTTAATATAGCAGGATATGTTGAAGAAACCCCTACTATTATGATTCGTATTTCACATTCCAACCATCTTGGTGTAACGTAAGCGTAGCTAAACGCCGTAAAAAAAATATTATTTTGTACTTTATTCCAATTAAGCCAGGCGGCCATATTTATAATCGTCACATAGTTCCGTTAACATTATTATCATTAAACGTATTTCTCGATCAATAAAATGAATCATGTCATTTATGAAATAATTTTCTTCAAAACGTGATAGTAACCTTGGACAAGTTTCAAGTTTATTTTATCCTCATGTTTTGCATTATTTTTGCCTTGCGTAATTTAACGCTGTATATTACGTAAGTAGACTTGCGAAACGAGATTGTTTTTCATCTTTACGCCTGCAACGAATTCTCGAGGCCTTGTGTGTTGAGTGGCTGAACTCAGTGCAGCGGTACCAGAGTTAAGAAGTGAAAATTTTGAATAAGGCAAAGTTGTAACAAGCGTATAAGAATTTCGACGGAGCTCGGTGAGAACGAATGGCTTAGTTGGTCAGAGCGCTGGAACGGTATTCCAGAGGCGCGGGTTCAAATCCTGCTTCGTTCAAAATTTTTATAGGCTTTTTAAAAAAAAATAAAATTTAAGTTTAGTATTTTCTGTCCTAAGTGTGGAATAACACTTTAAAACATAGTAAAAATATGTATATATGTATTAACCCGTATTAGACAGACTTAATTTTGAAATTTTGGAAGCTTGTCCAGAATCTGCGATAATATGAAAAAAAAAAAAAACAAAAACTAAAGTAGTTAAAAAAACGCGGTTATGTTTGTTTTTACTTTAAATTGAGAATATTAAAAAAAAATACCTTAATAGGAAAGTGTGCAAATAGATTACTTTAAAAAAGATTAGAAAGTTTTTTTTTGGTGTTATTTAATTAACTTTCCTAAATAGAAAGATTTGATCAAATGTTAAAATGTCTCGTTCCCTAATATAAACCAAAATTTTGAATTCAAATTAAACAAATTAATTCCTTCGAGTGGGAATCGATCCGGCTGCCCTTACGTACAAAGTGGAGTGCCGTTCCGCTGCGCCACTGCCATATTATATTATCATTAACCATAATCAATCTTTACCTAGACAACAATATACTAAATGAATTGAATAAAACCTACAAGATCATTATAGATATTTTAATTAAATTTCATCATGTCATTAACTATCCATCTGCCTTATAATTGAAATAGTGTATATATATGAAAATATATGCTAATTTTAAAATGCTACTTACTTACTTACTTAGCTTCACGCTGTATCCAGCACGAAGCAGGGTAGGCAGAGGGAACCCAGGAACCTAGGGTTATGACACTCCGTTCCACTTCCGTTCCCCACTTTCAGCCGAATTTGAGGCATTGTGTGTTGAGTGGCGGAACTCAACGATATCTAAGATAAAACGCGTATCTTATTTACATAATAACGCGGATCTAAGATAAAACGCGTATCTTATTACCAGAGCGAAGAAAATGAAACATCAAATATTTAGTAGTGTTTATATATGAAAATATATACAAATTTTAAAATGTTAATCGACATTCTTATAGAGGTCTGTTGTGGCGCAGCGGCACAAGCGTGTGACTGTAACCGACAGGTTCTGGGTTTATCTCAACGAGTCACTTTTATCTTTTGCTACCTCTGCCGAACTGTAGAGGCAGGCAGAGACTTTGCTTTATGAGTTGAGTGATCAGAGCGAGAATTTTTTTTTTTTTTTAGCTTCACGCTGTACCCCGCACTAGGCAGGGTAGGCAGAGGGAACGGAAGTGAAACCTAGTGTTATGACACTCCGTTCCATTTCTGTTCCCCACTTTCCACCGAATTTTTAAGGCATTGCGTGTTGAGTGGCGGGACTCAACGCCGCGCTTTGCCTTATTGCCAGAGCGAAGAAATGAAACATTAAATATTTAAATTGAAAATATTAAATATTTCGTTTCCTCGACTGGGGATCGAACCCAGAACCTGTCGGTTACAGTCACACGCTTGTGCCGCTGCGCCACGACAGGCTTTAAAAAAAATTAAAACATTAAATATGACATTTTCTCAAGTGAGTGTTAAACTCACATCTTGTAATGTTTCGAGTAGTAGTTCCAAGCCCCTGCGCTACAATTGGCTTCAAACAATCATGTTTTTTTCTTATTAGAAATAAATTTTACATTTTCCTGCTTTCGTGCAATAAGAGCGGACTTTAGTTACGCTACTACACACGTAACTCAATTCTGTTGAAACGTAACTCAACTCTGTTAAACTAGACTTTTTTTCTAATAAGCTAGACATTAGCCCAAGCTTATAAATACTACAATACGTGACAAATCAAATCAAAATAACCAAATGGAAAAAGTGAATTGCGTAAGTTAATGATTTACATCACATTAAGTTAAATCACATCACTTAATCACTGAAATGGAGTGATTAACTAATTAATTTATTTTTAATAATCACTATTATATACTTTAATATGTCATTTTAATTTATCACTAAGACGTTGTTACGGTGTCAGGTTGGGCGGTTGTGTGGAAAAGTGAAAATTTATTTTTTTTTAATTTTGTTCTTGTAGTTCGAGCACAATGTCGAGCGACATTGGACTACGGTTTCCGGTATGGGATCTCAATTTAAGTAAATGTGAGTATTATTTTTTGTTTATTTATTTATGGTTTTTGTTTATAAATATTGACTCAGTGGTAGTGTCTACTTGTGAACGCGACGGTTCTGAGTTTGATTCCCGCTCGATGTAATTAAATATCCAATATTTTTATTTTCTACCTCTGGTAACGAGATAAAGCACGGCGTTTCGTTCAATCAACACGAAATGCCTTGATTTGGCACATGGAAGTATTTAAAAGGGAACAGAATATCTTAGTGCTAAGTTTCCAGGGTACCTTTGCTACTCAATTAAGTGCTGAATATATAGTAAATGTAAAAAAAGAAAATATTACATACTAAATTTAACCTTATACCTGCAGTTTCCCTTCCCGTTGAATGGAAGTAACTAAAATCTGCGTTATCACATGACAACTAAATGGCTGAGATAAGTGTGATCGAAATGATAAACGATAATATCGATAATGTTTCTTGATAAATGGACGAAATCAAAATTAAAAAAAAAACAATTCAGACCAATAGTTCCTTAGTTGATCACCTTCAATGCAAAAAGCTCTTTAGTTTTACAGCTTTAAATATTAGAAATAGAATAGTCGAGCCATATTTCCTGTGAACAAGTTAAAATTAAAAAAAAATCACAGTTCTTAAAAAAATATTGTCTAATGTTGGTAAAGTGCTTGTTGTTCTCAAACTACTAATCCGATTTTCGTAATACATATTTTTTTGTTTCTTTTTTTTCTTTCAGCTTCACGCTGTATCCCGCACAAGGCAGGGTAGGCAGAGGTAAAGGAAGTGAAACCTAGTGTTATGACACTCCGTTTCACTTCCGTTCCCCACTTTCCGCCGAATTTGAGGCATTGCGTGTTTAGTGGCGGAACTCAGCGCCGCGCTTTGCCTTACTACCAGAGCGAAGAAATGAAACATTAAATATTCAAATTGAAAATATTAAATATTTCATTTCCTCGACTGGGGATCGAACCCAGAACCTGTCGGTTACAGTAACACTCTTGTGCCGCTGCGCCACGACAGGCCTCATATTTAACATCTAATGCGATGAATCAGGATTTTGATTAAAAAAAGGCACTCAAATTGGGTGATTTATTCAGGTACTATTGTGTGACAGAGAGACACATAGACAGACACGTGAAATTTACATTAGAACATACGTTTTTTTTTTTTTTTTTGTAATTTGTTCATAAATACATTATTTTTTCACGCTGTATTCCGAATATTGTAGGGTAGGCAGAGGGAACTTGGAAAACTATTGTTAAGACAATTTTTTTCTTTCTCTACTTTCCGCCAAATTTGGGTGATTGCGTGTTGAGTGGCGGAACTCAACGCCGCCCTTAGCCTTGTTAGTAGAGTCAATAAATTAAAATGTTAAATATTCCATTTATTTGAGTAAGGACTGTGGATCCGATTCTGCCTCCAGAGCGAAGAAATCAAAATAATAATTATTTGTTGAAATATTGAATATTTTCAATTTAAATATTTTATGTTTCATTTCTTCGCTCTGGTAATAAGGCAAAGCGCCGGCGTTGAGTTCCATCACTCAACACGCAATGCCTCAAATTCGGCGCAAAGTGGGGAAAAGAATGTTTTAACACTGGGTTCCCGGGTTCCCTCTGCCTACCCTGCCTCGTGCGGAATACAGCGTGAAGCTAAAATAAAAAAAAATCTTTTGCTCGAGTGGGTATCGAACCTACAACCTGCCTCGTTTACGTACACACTCTTGTACTTATACGCCACGACAGATCTCGAGAATAAAACTATTTTTTTAATCTATTTTCATCTATGACAAATGATACAAAGCACAAAGTTTTGTAGAACTAACATTTTTACATTAAATACTATGTTAGTCGAGTCTTTAGTATATGTACATATTGTTTGAACAACATTGTAATTTATGATGGAATCCTTAAAACGCCCTTCAGCTTAATGCAGAATGGGTATTACCATATGATTATATCATTGTTGAGCAATTTTTATATGGGTATTGTTTTTAAATAATTAATATTTTCATTTCTTCGCTATGGTAACGAGGCTTGGTGTTGAATTTTGTCACTCGATATACAATGCATTAAGTTTGGCGGAAAGTGGGGAACAGAACGGAGTGATTTATCACTATGTTCCCTGGTTGCAGGATTCAGCGTGAAGCTGAGGAGAAAAGGGCAATATTTAAAAAAAAAAACAGTAAAATGTTGATTTTTTTATTGAGTTAGGTTTGCTATACTTACGTGTTTTTAGACATTTGGCTTTATTTTTTCTATACGCTTTATAAGAAATAAAAAAAATACAGAAGAACTCTAGACGCCATGACGGACATATGTCGTTTACAGTGAGTGAAAATAAATATATTTTTAATTAAATACATTTTTATCATTCAAATATTCTTGGACAGTGTAGTACGCTTTCTTAATAAATATTACTTTAACATTTACTTTAAACTTTTCTAGTGGCAAATATATATATATATATATATATATATATATGTATATATATATATATATATATATATATATATATATATATATACATATGCATATACATATACATATACATATACATATACATATATATATATATATATATATATATATATATATATATATATATATATATATATATATATATATATATATATATATATATATATATATATATATATATATATATATATATATATATATATATATATATATATATATATATATATATATATATATATATATATATATATATATATATATATATATATATAATTAAAAATAATACCCTCAAAAAGTTTCCGTTTTTACCTTTTGAGGTACTCGAAAACGTCTCGAACTGAGGTAGATAGCGTAAAAAAGAGTGCTTTGACTTTACTACGCAAAAAAGGTGTAAAATTACCGTATCTTAAACGATTTATAACCTAAGAACTGAATAATTTATAATAAGAATTATATTAAATATACAATACATATATTTGATACAATATTTTTATAAAAATGAGGCCTGTCGTGGCGCAGCGGCACAAGCTTGTGACTGTAACCGACAGGTTCTGTGTTCGATCCCCAGTCGAAGAAATGAAATATTTAATATTTTCTATTTAAATATTTAATTTTTCATTTCTTCGCTCTGGTAATAAGGCAAAGCGCGGCGTTGAGTTCCGCCACTGAACACGCAATGCTTCAAATTCGGCGGAAAGTGGGGAACGGAAGTGAAACGGAGTGTCTTAACACTAGGTTCCCGGGTTCCCTCTGCCTACACTGCCTCGTGCGGGATACAGCGTGAAGCTAAGAAAAGAAAAAGATTTTTATAAATATAACTACGTTATGTTAATTATTACGATTGTTATCTAAATATTAGTTGAGCATTGTTTAAGAATTACCGTGCGATATTTATGTTACTAAAACATTGCACGTAGCCTCTAATGAGTTATTATATGCATATTTTTAAATGTGAAAAGTAAACAATTGATTTTACAAATAACATTTTCATTTGTTGAGCGAAAAAAAAAATATATATAAATCTGTAACTGATCACAATTTTAAAGCGGACGATTAATGCTGTATTGTAAACAGAAATTGTGTCGCTGCGCCACGACAGGCCTCTTTCTCAGGTTATTTCTTTTCAGATTATTTCTTTAAATGCTAAAATATAAGATTAAAAAAAATCGCTTTGTATATAAAAAAATATATGTTTTCGTAGAAATAGAATCATAGAGATTACTAATTGCTGGTTTAACCATTACCTTGGCTTCATTCATTTTATTTCACAAGTAAAATAATAACTTTACAATAAAAAACTGAGTGTTATTATTTTAATAGTGCTTAGTAATAAAATTTATAGGCCTTGAGTTTCTAGGAAACATAATAACTGCTTTATTTTTACTATGTTTTAAAGTGTTATTCCACATATATGACAGAAAATGCTAAACTTAAATTTAAAAAATGTATACAAATTTTGAACGAAGCAGGATTTGAACCCACGCCTCTGGAAAACCGATCCAGCGCTCTGACCAACTAAGCCATTCGTCCTCCTTAAGTTAACTAAGCCATTCGTTACCCAAACTCTTACGAGTTGTCTTTGGGTAGCGGAAATTTGTAAAAAATCTCCCTACAGAGATGCTAATAACATAAATAAGTTGTAACAAGCGTATAATAATTTCGACGGAGCTCTGTGAGAACGAATGGCTTAGTTGGTCAGAGCGCTGGAACGGTTTTCCAGAGGCGAGGGCTCAAATTCTGCTTCGTTCAAAATTTTTATATTTATGTATGTTGAACGTTTTGCAGTGATTTTACTGATATTTGTGAAATGGTTTGGAAAATGTCGGATTCTTAAAGAAAACTAGCTATGATAACTTTATTTTTCTTACTGTGAGAACGGAATACCCTTAAATTGGATTCTTTATGTATTTGGCTTTAGGTGTAGAGTGGCGCTAACATTTATGCCCAAATGTTCTTTTCGAAGAAATGTCATGGCGCAGCGGCACAAACGTGTGACTGTAACCGATGGGTTGTGGGTTCCATCCCCACAGGAAATGAAATATGAAATATTTTCAATTGAAATATTTAATGTTTTCATTTCTTAGTACTGGTACAAGGTAAAAACGCGGCGTTGAGTTCCGCCACTCAACACGCTATGCCTCAAAATTCGGCAGAAAGTAGGGAACGGAAGTGGAATGGAGTGTCCTAACACTAGGTTCCCAAGTTCCCTCTGCCTACCCTAAAATACGCGGGATACAGCGTGAAGCTGAGTATGAGTATGAGTAAGAAATGAAATATTGAATATTATTAAATTTAAAATTTCTTCACTCTGGTAACAAGGCAAAGCGGTTTTGAGTTTCGTCACTCAGCATGATTGCCTTAAATTTGGTGGAAAGTGGGGAACGGAACCGAGTGTTTTAGCACTAGGTTCCCAAGTTCCCTCTATCTACCCTGCCAAATGCGGTATATAGCGTGTTGCTGATAAAAGTTATTTAACTAAATATTTGCATTTGTCGTATTGTATTGTCGTATATATTTTTTTTATCACAGCACTGACAATGAAATGGCAAATTGGCAGTTGGGCTATAATCAATATTAACTTTTACAGATTGTAGAAATAAATATAGTAAATTTAGTATCTATTGTAGAAAAAATATTTTATCGGATAGCTTTTTGTTAAGCTTTACCACTAATATTATTTATATACAATGAAAATATTACGAGGACCCAATGCTAATTTTCTTTAAGAATTTCACGTTTTCCATAATATTTTTTCCAAATATCAAATAAACATACACTCTATTGAATGGATAACCGAGGTTTCCTACTACTTGCTTGCCATTGTAGCATCGATTGAGTTAACGTCTAATTTCACCAAAATACTGAAATGTTTTAAAATTGAGCCCCCAAAACTAAATTTGCTTGTATTTCTCTCGTACTCAGCTTCACGCTGTATCACGCACGAGGCAGGGTAGGCAGAGGGAACCCGGGAACCTAGTGTTAAGACACTCCGTTCCACTCCCGTTCCCCACTTTCCGCCAAATTTGAGGCATTGCGTGTTAAATGGCAGAACTCAATGCCGCGCTTTGCCTTATTACCATAGCGAAGAATTGAAACATTAAATATTTAAATTGAAAATAATAAATATTTAATTTCTTCGACTGGTGATCGAACCCAGAACCTGTCGGTTACAGTCACACGCTTGTTCCGCTGCACAACGACAGGCCTTAATTGCTTGTATTTCTCATTTACTTACAATTATAAAATAACGAAATCATAGTGAGATTAGTGAACTATAGTAAGGAATAAAATAAATTATCTTAACACTAGGTTCCTAAGTTCCCTCTGTTACCCCTGCTATGTATGCTATGGGGCACAGTGTGAAGCTGGAACCATAGTAGCATGAGTCTAACTGGTACTTTATTTTAATATAAAATGTTTCCCTTAGTATCAATCAAGAAAAACATCGCCCGGTCAATCACCTTTTAACTCGTTATTAGTTATTCTAGTACTCGTAAGTTGATCCGATATTGAATTAGTCTACAGTGCTTACTAAAAAAATTGTGCTCGTGTAAAATAAGTTTGGCAACATTTTATATAAATAAAGCTTGTCGTGTCGTAAAGGTACAAGCGCGTGACTGTTGATACGACGGGTTTATGGTTCAGGGATTGAATCCGAGGAAATTAACTATTTAATATTTTAAATTTAAGTAATTATGGTTTCTATTAATTAAAACAAAACACGGCGTTGAGTTCCGCTATTCAACTTGCAATGCCTCAAATTCAGTGGAAAGGTGAGCATGGAATGTAGTGTCTTAACAGTAAGTTTACAAGTTCCCCTTTGTATACTCTGTCATTTACGGAATACAACGAAAGAGAAGAGAGAGAGAGAGAGAGAGAGAGAGAGAGAGAGAGAGAGAGAGAGAGAGAGAGAGAGAGAGAACGTTATAGATAAATCTTACACTTGTGATCAACATCAATATTCTATGATTTTTTCCTTTTTTTTAAGCCTCACAATATTTTAAATCCTCAAATGAGACTCGAGGAATTAAAATATTTAATATTTTCGTTTGTAAAATTATAATTGTACATTTTTGAATAGCATGAGTTAAAATAACAACCTTGTGGTACCCCAATTACACAAAGCGCATTCATATAATTCCAAATAAAAAACATCAAAGTTAATCTATTTAAATTTGTTGTTTCCAATTTTAGTCGTTACAGGTTTTAATAGAACAAAGTTATTGAATTATATCTTTGCGAATGAAATCAGTGTATGTTACATACAAATTATGGCTGCAAATATCTATAAAAAGATTTACAGCCATAATTTGTTTGATTATGGCTGCAAATCTTTTTATAAATATTCGCAGCCATAATTTGTATTGATATAATATTTTATTTTTATCTTTTGAAAATTGATATAATATTTTATTTTTATCTTTCATATTTTAATATTTTTATTAAATTAAAAATAAGGTGAGTTGTTGTGCACAAGCACAATTGACTCTAAGCGTGACAAGTTGAAAGTTCAAATAGGAAATCCCACTCGAGGAAATGACATATCTAATATTTCCAGTCAGCACGCAATACAAGTGGGCAAAGTGGCCATGTGTAAGAGTATTTTAACACTAGGAACCCAGGTTCCCTTTATATACCCTACCATATGCAAGATACAGCGTGAACCTAAAACATTAAAGTGAAAATATAACCAAATAACTTCAAATCTTAACACAATACTTTTTGTATTCAATAATAAAACAGTACCTAAATTACACGAGTGACCATAACTGTCTTTATATTTTATAACGTACATTAGGTTTTTTATTTCAGTTAAATTATTATAAGGAAAATTGTTTACATTAGAATAATATTCAGACAAACATTAAGATTAAAATGATAATATTAACATACAGTATGATAAAACAACTGCTTACTTTTGTTCTTTGCTTTGTTCTTTTGGATGTGTATTTTTTCGGCTTTAGCCTGTATTCCCCATAGTAAAAACAACATTATATTGTTTTTTTTTACTATTTATTAAAGTGTTATTCCATACTTAGGACAGAAAATACTGAACTTAAATTTAAAATGCTAACAACATAAATAAGTTGTAATAAGCGTATAAGAATTTCGACGGAGCTTGGTGAAAACGAATGGCTTAGTTGATCAGAGCGCTTGAACGGTTTTCAAACGGGTTTCAAATCCTGCTTCGTTCAAAATTTTTTATACGCTTTTTAAATTTAAGCTTAGTATTATATATATATTTTTTATTTTAGATGAAGAAATCGACTCCCTACCTCTCATGGCGACGCCAGGGCCAGTACTAATGATATTAGCTGTATATTTATTATTTGTACTGAAAATTGGACCAGCTCTTATGGTCAAGAGAGAACCGTATAAATTAACCGGTGGACTCGTTTTCTACAATGTACTACAAGTTGCTATGTCCGCTTACATGGTGATAAGAGTAAGTAAATAATGTTATATTATATTATTTGAGAATTAAAAGAACTTGGACATGAAAAATGAAAATATACTGAATGTGTAAATTATTCTAATATTTTGTGCTTTAAAGGATAAAATGGAAATTAATAACTATTTTGTCTAGTTAACGAAATGATTTACTTTCTTGAATGGAAATCGAACTAACAACCGTCGAGTTGATTGTCTTGAGATTGTGACCATGCACCACGACAGCCCCAATGCCAGTTCTTTTTGTTGTAATGTTTGTTTCTTTCGTTTCAGTACTTCTCACAATTATGGAATAATGGCATTGCACCAAAAGTCTGTAATATCGAGAATGATATTGAAAGAAATGGGGTAATTATATATATTTTTTAATTATTTTAACAACAGCAACTGGTAATCATGTAAAATGAGTAAGTTCATTACTTACCAACCAAAATAAAAGTAATAATATCAAAGGAAATGAGAAATTCCAAGACGTTTTCAACGTGTTGTCTAAGTATACATTGACCACAGAAGCATAACGTTCTGTTATTTCAATATCACCCGGAATATGTTATTTATATTTAGAGTCAAGTCGTCCCCATTAAGATATTTCGCTTCCATACTCTCTGCCAATTTTTTGAGGCATTCCGTGTTGAGTGGTGCAATTCAACGGTACGCATTTACCATGTTACCAGAGGGAAAAAATTAAAATGTTAAATATTTCACTACCGTGGAAATCCGACCACGAACGTCGTAATCACGAAACGTGGCCTTAATATTATGATATCAGAAATGTCTTATATAATATCTAAACTGACTGAGCCGAAAAACGATTTGTGCCTTGTCACCCATTTTTGTAAAAACTTTAAGAAATTCTCTCATTTAAATAGTAAGTCAAGTGTAAGTGATCAACTATTAAAAAACATAAATAACATTTAACATTCTTTTCATGTTTCAGATACTCCTTTCAGTTTGGTTTTACTTTATTGCCAAGGTCAGCGAATTATTTGACACAGTTTTCTTCGTATTAAGAAAGAAATATAACCAAGTGACATTCTTACATCTGTACCACCACTCCGTCATGATGATAGGCACCTGGGCGTTTTTGAAATACTGGCCTTCAGAAACCTTAGTCTTTATCGGGTTCATGAACTCCTTGGTTCACGTGTTCATGTACACCTACTATGGATTAGCAGCGTTGGGACCATCTATGGCTAAATATATATTTTGGAAGAAATATATGACGAAGTTCCAATTGGTAAGTACCTTAAAAATTTATAATAGAAGAAATAAAATTTTTAAATATTTCATTTCTTCAAGGTGAGAAATAAAATAACAGTGGAGTGAAGTAGTAGTCAAAAAGCCTAAATGCAACATGCATAAGGATAAGATATTAAAAAAAATAAATGTGTTGGTATATCTGGGAAGTTTGTTTAGTAGAGATTAGTAGAGAAGATATATAGATGATGACAGTAGACTTGGCGAAAAAGATATGCCCAGAACCGTTTGGCGTTCCGTTAGCCCTGGCTACCTCGCTATGGATACTTCGTGAATCTAAGTCATTTCCTCGAGTGTGGATCGAACATACAACTTGTCGCCTTTACAGTCACATGTTTGTGCTCCTACGTCACGACAGGTTATGTGCTATTCAAGGGAATGAAGCCGCGAGCGGATCGCTAAATTATACATTTCTAGCATTTGTTTGACGTTTTCCTCAAAGTTGTAGAGACATTCATTTATTTTTAAAATACAAAATTTTAATTAAACATTGTAGTGATACCGATTTGTTAAAAATTTTTGGAATCTGGGGCTTACTGAGCGAAGATCGCTTTGCTTGAATTTTGTATAAAGTTCATATTTATTCTTAATTATTTTAAAGTGTTAATCCACACTTAGGAAAGAAAAATACTTGCGACCTTCAAATTATAAGTATTTGTAGTAATATTTATGTGTTATTTATACTCTTTCTTAATTTATTAGTTAGTACATCTTGTATTTCTTTTGTTTTCCCTCAATCAATTTTTGATAAAAAGTGACATAGAACCTAGTGATAAAACACTCCGATTTTCCGCCCAATTTTCTATACAATATGTGTTAAATGGGGGAACTCAACGCCCCGCTATCATAACGGAAACAATTCATATCCTTGAGCAACAATCGAACCAATTATCACCGCGCTTGACAGAACAGCCTGTAGTTAAAATATCTAACTTATGCATATGTACCTACTAGTATTAAATAACATTGTTTATGAAAATAATTGGAAATATATTATTACAATTTCTTTACATTATTATACATAAAATATTAGTATTATTGGTCGTATTTTAAATCTGGTTTGGGTTTTTTTTAAATCAGTAATCGCTTACGACAAGCATATATATCTTATGCATAATAATAAGTTAACTTTTGTCAATATTCTATTATTGTTATTATAATTTATGCAAATACATATGTCTATTATGGCACATATGCGAAGTTTCTATTAATACAGACGATGGTTATGGATACAAATCTGGTTCGAGGGAAAATTTATATTTGAAACTATAGAACGTTCTGTGGCTTCACCCGCCTTAATTACACTTTTTTATTTATTTATTACTGTCCTGTACTAATAACATTATCACTACGAAATTTAAAAACGTGCAAAAATTTTGAACGTAGCGAAATTTGAACCCACGCCTCTTGAAAACTGTCCGTATATTTATTTCTTAAGCGTGGAATAACACTTTAAAAATAGTGAAAACATTATCACTTTACTAATTAATACCAAAATTATATCTATACATTGAAATTTCAAGTACACGTATATTAAATTTTGTACCAATTTTGCTAAACTAAATATTTTAAATTTTTAAAAAAGTAGTTTATTTATATACTAACCGATTTAAATAAAATATACACTAAATGTTGAAACTAAAAGTTCAACTAATGGTTGCCAAAATGTAATCGTGAAAACTGTATTTCTGTAAAAAAAATGTATTTCTACATAAATCAGTTCAACCGTTTCTGAGATTAAAATACTTCAGAGATTAATAAACACAGTGAAAAACAGACAAAAAAAAATAAAAAAACACTATAAGATATTTTTTTTTGTTTAATTTAATTTTTTTGTCTGTTTTTCACTGTGTTTATTAATCTCTGAAGTATTTTAATCTCAGAAACGGTTAAACTGATGCAGAAATACATTTTTTTACAAAAATACAGTTTAAAAAAAAAAAAAACGCCTGAAAAGTCATTGGTTCAAATTTAAGGTATTTTAAACGTAAATATGTGCAAATTATTCCTGTAGGTGAGGTCAATCTAAAATCGCACTAGTCATTGTCGTCATTTCCAAGAGTTTTTTTGTTTCTTTTTGTATTTTTTAACATAAATTTTGTATATTTTGTTAATTACCCCAGGTGACCCTCGTTTTTTTGTTTACATTAAAACTGTTTACTCTCCTAATTTAACGAAAAATATTTTCATTTTGCTTACTCATTTATTAACTTAGCTTCACGCTGTATCCTGCAAATGGTGGCGTAAGCTCTCTCTGAACTTAGGAACTTAGTGTTAAGACACTCACCTGAGTTTTAATAACTCAACACGCAACGTCTCAAAGGCATTACGTGTTAAAATATGATTTTAAAATATGTTTAAAATATTGTAAAAAAGGGAAAATATCACAATTTTAAGTTATATTTTAAGGTTTTGATATGTCTGTCAATTAAATAATGTTTTTAATAATAATAATAATAATGATCTTTGATATCGTGGCTCGAGTTTTTATTAGATTCGAATATAAACTCGAGTGTTTATACTTAGCACATCGCTCAATAAGTCTCGGGACTAACTATGAAAACAACATTTAATCGGCAAAATTCTTTATTATTCATCAACATAATCTCCTTCAAGTGAAATATTTCTCCTATTTTTCTATGCTATGTTTGTAGAAGGATTTGTCTTTTGACTCAAAATGAGACTCAGTAGAAGCGATCATCTCCTCACTCGAGCCAAATCTTTTACTCTGGAGCATCTTTTTGAGATCCACAAAGAGCCAGTAGTCGCTGGGGGTCAGATCCGGCGAGTACATAGGATGGGGACGCAGTTGGAAGTCTAATTTGTTAAATTTGATCATTGTGACTTGTGGCACGGTGCGTTGTCTTGATGAAAGATAATTTTCTTCTTCTTCATGTGTCGATATTTCGGCCTTCAAATGATCCAATAATACCATGTTATACTCGCTATTGATGGTTTTTTCTTTTTCAAGATAGACATTGAAATTATACCATTCACATTCCAGAATACGGACGCCATCACTTTTCTGGCTGATTGTTGTAATTTTAGACGCTTCGGACGGCTTTCACCACTCGTACGCCATTCTTCTGACTGCCGATTTGACTCTGGAGTGAAATGGTGAATCCATGTTTCGTCCACTGTCACATATCGACAAAAAATCCTGTTTATTGCTAGTAAACAGTGCCAAATAGATCTCCGAATCATTGATACGTTGTTACTTTTGTTCTATTGCCAGCAAACGCAGCAGCCATTTGGAAAAAGCCTTTTTCATAGCCAATTTTTGGTGCAAAATAGCCCCCATCATGATTTTCAATACTTGCTTAGTGTTTTCGGAAGTTACTGCCTCATTTGGTCGCACCGAACGTTCCGCAATATTTGTATCAGCAAGATCGCGTTTGAAGTTAGCATACCACCGACAAATGGTTGTTTTCGACAGAGTAGAGTCCGAATAATGTTTTGAAAGCCATTGCTGAGCGTAAACAATATTTTTCCCATTACAAAACAATGTTTTATCAACACACGAAACTCGTTTTGGTTCATTTTTTCACTATTGAAAATAGCAAGTCAAGTTCAAACCACTATAGCTTTCTTGATAATGTTTCAAATTACGTAAAATTTTGGCACATCTCATCTAAAGATTGGTACTTCTGAACCTTGGTATATACATGGTATTATTAACGCCATTTCTACGCTAGTCCCGGGACTTATTGAACTATGTATTATATTAAAATAGCAAAGATTAAAATATTTTAAATATAATGACCTGTTATATTTACGGTATTTACCGCTTATGGTAGGGTAAGCAGAGTGAGCCTAGTGTTAAGACACTCCGTTCCGTTACCCACTTTTTGCCAAATTGGAGGTATTGCGTGTTGAGTGGCAACACTCTCAGCTAAATATTTAATACAAAAATATTAAATCAGTATTATTATGATAAAAAATGTTATTCTCTTGTTTCAGGTACAATTTGTATGCATTATATGTCATTATATAATAGCAGTCAACCGTAGTGAGTGTCCACCCGCGAAAGGCGAAGCTACCTTCATAGGATCCAACACATTATTTTTCTTAATACTTTTCTTACATTTCTACAGACAAAGCTATTTACAGAGAAAGAAAACCAACGCCAATGGCGATGTGAAAACCAAAATTGAAAAAGACGCTTGATTAGTTTATAATTTTTAGTGGTTAAATTCTTAGGTTGTATTGTAAAATTTACTATTGTACATATTAGATGTTACGTAAACACATGTAAGTCCAAATATCTGCTTTAATATTCTAAAAATGTTTCATTAAATATTGTTACTTTGTGGTGCAGATAGGACTTTTTGGACTGTGTACAGTGGTTTTGAGTTTGAAGTCCAGTTGAGGCAATTTCAATGTCAGATTAACAGAAATTATACTAGATAATTGTAAACAATAGATACTGACCATATATTCACATGGCAACTTTTCTAATTATCACCTGGATAATGGAATCATCATAAGTATTTAAGTTTTCTTTTTGAGACCGGTATTGGCGTCCTATGTTAGGTACAAGTATACGACTGTAAGCGCAACAGGTTGTGGGGTTCGAACCCCACTCGAGGAAATAAAATATTTCATAATTTAATGTTTCATTTCTTCTCTCTGATAATAAGGCAAAGCGCGGCGTTAAGTTCCTCCACCCAACACGCAATGCCTCAAATTCAGCAGAAAGTGGGGAATGGAAGTGGAACGGAGTGTTTGCCTTGTGCGGGATACAGCGTGAAGCTAAAAAAATCTTTCCTCTGGTAACGTGGAAAGTGAAGAATTGAAGTGTCTTGTTGGGAACAAAGAGTGTCTGAACATCAGGTTAAAGCAAGTTTCCACTGCTATGTGTGGAAGACAACGATAAGCTTAAAGAAAATTGTACACCTATTATACACCAATTATCTTTCTCAATACATTTAACTAAGTTCCATGTAAATCAAATCAACTCAAAAATATAATATACAATAAAAATATTTTTTAAGATTTTCATTTAGATTTATAATTATGCCTAAAATATCAGTACGTCTATATATATATTGTTTTCTTTCTTTCTTCGATTTAAGGGACAATGATTAATAAATGAAAGTCTTATCTAACAAGATAAATTGCCGTAAGCGATAATCAAACTTGCACCTCTTTAACTGCTAATCCAAGTCTAATAAATTTCTATAAACCACAGCAGTATACATGAATTACGATTAAAAAACATTTGTTTAGGAGCTAGACAGGTCGAATTTTTGACACACCTCCTTTTGCGTCAGCGGTTAAAAATTAAAAGATACTAAAAGTATCAAATTTAACATTATTTATTAGAATTGTTGTAAGTTATTTAATTTTTTTAAAAATAAAAAAATATATATTTAAAAAAAAAGACAAAGAAGATGTTTAATTTGTTTTAGGTTCCTATCTTACATATTTAAAAATATTTAATACAAAATTTAATTTTAATTAACAATTTGCACACAAAATAGGTTAAATTAAATAACATTAACATTAAATAACATTAATATAAACGTAATTATTTATGAATATTTTTGTAATAAAACGGAAAGTATCTTAATAGCAACTTAACATTATGTTCCCAGGTTCCTTTTGCCTACCCTGCTATATGTAGGTTACAACGTGAAGTTAATAAAAATGTAAAAAATATATTAAGATTTTTGTATGTGTAAAATAAAATCATAGGTTTATGTAAAATGTGATAATTATAAATAAAGGCCCGGTCGTACAATTCAAATGTTTTTTTTTTCTTTTAATAATATAACAATATATGCTGCGCAGTGGCAAAAGCTTGTAAATGTCATCACAATGGTTGTGGGTTCAATACTAATTTATAAAATTTACAATTCCTTAAATATCGGTGTTGAGTTCCGCCACTCAACAAGAAGTGCCTCGAGATTTCGAAGCACAAATTCTCACTAAATTGCTTTGCATGTATTATTTATTAAAGGAATAAATTCTATCGTAAAAAGTAAATAATATAGAAAACAATTGTTGTGAATACTGAATGGACATTTTTATGTAGACTTTAAATAATAAATTCCATTGTTTTCATTACTACACGTTGAATTAACTAAGTGCGGCGTTGAGTTCCGCCACATATAACATTGTCTCAGATTCACATAAAAGGCGTAGAACACCGCATACCCAAATAAAAAAAATAAATATAATGCAAAATAGGTAATTCCCTGATTTTACATAAAACGTGCAAAGCGTTCTAATAATATAAAAATAATACATATTTATTACTACTATTTGAATTAACTAAGTGCGGCGTTGAGTTCCGCCACATATAACATTGTCTCAGATTCACACGAAAGGCGTAGAACATCGCATACCCAAATAAAAAAAAAATATAATGCAAAATAGGTAATTCCCCGATTTTACATAAAACGTTCAAAGCGTTATAATATATATTTAAAGATTTGAATATAGTAACTACACACTAAATGCACTTACAGAATACGATATTTAATTTGCATAACTACAAAATTTTGATCATAACAAATAACAAAGTAACAAGGTAAAGAGCGGCGTTTAGCTCCGCCACTCGACACGCAATGCCTTTTTCTTTGTTCTTCAGTGGAAAGTGGAGAACGGAACGGAGTGTCTTTACACTGGGCCCCGAGTTTTCTCTGACTACCCTGCAATGTGCAAGCCTTATTGGGAATAAAGTCAATATTAGCGCTTCCTTGCATTGCAACTGCAAATAATATTGATAAAATATTAATGACATACAAATATTACCTTAAGTAATTATATAAGAACATTCCCAAACTATCAATACGTAATTAATTTAAAAAAAGCCAATTAATGATAGATTACAGTATGTAATCATAGTAACATTGACCCTTTCTAACAATGGCTTGGGAGCGACGATCACTATTGTTCAATTGTTCAATAGCACGGGTCAAAGTTAGGTTGATCAATAGGTCTTGTATGCAATCTTTGGAAACAATAAAAAACCTTATTTATATTTATTTTTAAATTATAATTTTATTAAAAAAAAAAAAAAGATTTTTTCTATGATTTGTCGTGGCGCAGGGGCACCAGCTTGGTGGAGGACGGAAATGAGTTATTGGAAGCCCGACCAAGCCTATCCTGTCATGTGCGAAATAAAGTGCGAAGCCAAAAAAGAAATTTTACGTATTTTAAAGTAGAGCAGCGTCAAAGTATCGTAAGGTTAATAATAGAAAGACAATCCATTTGAGATGCTGTTCCACTGAGCCAAGATGATAATTAGTATTCTTTTATTTACTTCTCTCATTTATGACATTATTTTATTTATGTCTTTTCGTAAGAAAAAGTACAGTTTAGATAAATGATTTTCGATTTTCTTTAGACAGAAAAAATCTTCTTTAGAGATAAAGTCATGACGCCCACGACATATTTTGCAAGTATTATAAATCTCGTATATAGCAGAGGGAACTAGGGAACCTGTAACCTTTCGGGGAATTTGAGGCATTGCATGTTGCATTTTGCCTTATTATCAGAGCTAAGAAAACGGGAGCATTGAATATTTTATTTGAACATTTTTAGAGGCCTGTCGTGCCGCAGTGGCACAAGAGTGTGACTGTAACCGACAGGTTCTGGGTTCGATCCCCAGTCGAGGAAATGAAATATTTAATATTTTCAATTTAAATATTTATTGTTTCATTTCTTCGCTCTGGTAATAAGGCAAAGCGCGGCGTTGAGTTCCGCCACTCAATACGCAATGCCTCAAATTCGGCGGAAAGTGGGGAACGGAAGTGGAACGGAGTGTCATAACACTAGGTTTCACTTCCGCTCCCTCTGCCTACCCTGCCTAGTGCGGGATACAGCATGAAGCTGAAAAAAAAAAAAAAAAAAACAAAAAAATCTCGAGTGGGATTTCTATCCCGTCTAATCTAAACAGTATTTCCATGAAGTTATTAAATAGTGACTACTAATAAAATATAAATAAAATCCTACCTGTTTCATATTATTTATTTATATTTCATCAATTAGTGTTTTCTTTTGTATGTTTGTAATAATTTCAGTATAATAATAATAATTTTAGTATGTTAATAATTTATTATATATTATAAAAAATAATTGTTTATATTATATATAATTTATTATATATATATATATATATATATATATATATATATATATATATATATATATATATATATATATATATATATATATATATATAATATATATATATATATATATATATATATATATATATATATATATATATATATATATATATATATATATATATATATATATATATAATAACATATTAATAAATATGGGAGGATATTTATTTCCTAGAAGAAATTGTCCACATTTTAGTTAATTCTTATTTCATTTTGTAGCTTCACATTCTCGTCGTGTTTTGTTTTATCCGACATATAGCACGGTAGGTAGAGGCAAACTGGGAACCTAGTGTTAACGCACTTCGTTCCATTAACAAAAGTTCATGTTTTTATATGTTTTTAATTTGAATAGTAAGTATAATAGGATACGATACGATATTAATAAGTTTACTTATTTTTGAAAATGTATAAAAATATTACGATGCAAGGACTTAGATCCGCATCTCTTGGAATCAATCCAAGCGTCTTGATCACTACACCATATGTTTTCGTCAAGCTACGTGGAAATCCACATTTTAACTTTTCTTTGAACCGATCGATGGTTAGAATAATTTTCATATAAGAATATTACTGAAAAAAATATTTTACTTGAAAACTTTCACAACGTTGCGAAACTCACGGGAGTGGCTTCTCTTTAATTATCTAAAATAATCAAAATCATTATCCAAAGCGGTGATCGAACTCACAATAACCACATTTACAGTCACAAGTCTCAATACATCATACCATATTATTTAACAATAAATTTACAATTACAGACAGTCGTGTTCGTACAGAGATACTAGATGTATACAATCAAAATATTATATATAGTGTAAAAAACAATGCAACCCTTGCACAATATTTAAATACAAATAACTTATTTTATATTCAGAGGGTGCCCTGACGTATATCTGTCCGATATTTGTCCGTCGAATCCATAAAAGTGGTGTCACTCCCTTCTAATTACTCTTCTTCCCATTTCTGCCAATCCTATCCCTCTTTCCCCCGTTTTCCCCCTGTAAAGGGCTTTGGAGGTCAGACGGCAGTCGCTCCACTTAAAAACCGTCAACCACCACTTTAATGGAAAGTACAAATACGAGACTGAGTAAGGCTAGGGCGTAGCTGCCAAACGACGCGCAGGCACATCGCCTCACACCTGCGACGAGTGGGCCAGTGCTACCGTGTCAAGTACGTTCACGGCTAAAGACGTAAGTACCCAGACGGAAACTCCGCTTTGCAACGTGGAATATTGGCTCTCTTACCGGACGATGTAGTGAAATTACACATGTATTCATGAGGCGTTGGGTCTAGTGCGCTTTCCTCCAGGAAACCCGTTGGAAGGGCAATAAGTCCCGTATCTATCATCAAGAGCTTCAGAATGGACTCCTCGAAGTTGACCATAGCTGCGATCACTTGATACGGGTAAAGATCTTACGACTAGCAGTGAGACTGCTCAGAATGCTTCGGATCAAAAAAATACATGGTACCTTATAAAACAATTTGGAAATATACCTGCAAAAAAGAATAACATGTCAGGCCGCCCTTTAAATACAGCAAGCTATCCAAGGGGTGCAGTTGACAGCGTTAATATTTTTTTTGCCAAAATAGGTATATTGCGTCTAAAGTAATTTAACCAAGTCTATTTTGAACTCTCATTTTATGTCACCTTCAATAGTTATTAACAGTACTGATGAGTCTGAATTCAAGTCCATCATATGTCAACTTAAAGATAACTGCGCTGTAGGTTGGGACAGCATATCTATCTTGATTCTAAAATCAGGTGTGGATATACTGACTCCTCCAATAACTACTCTATTTAATTTTTGTTTATTGAAAGACATATTCCCTAGGGTTTTTAAAGGGCTATTATTCATCCAATTTACAAAAACAGCTGTTATAATTCTGTCAACAATTTCATGCCTATCCGTCTTAAATTCATTATCAAAGATTCTTGAAAAAGTCATCAGTAGTCAACTTATTTCTTATCTGGAAAAATATAAGCTGCTTGAAGATAACCAGTACGGAGTTCCAGCCAATAAATCTATAGAGGATGCTTTAATGAATTTAGTCGATACCACAGTACAACAGGTCGACAAGAAAAATAAAACTGCTGGTATTTTTTTCGACTTATAAAAAGCCTTCGATACAGTTTCTATCCCCTCCTATAGCTATATAATAGCTTATAATTTATAGAATAGCTTATGTACTTTACAAAGTCTACCTGAGCGGTAGAGCTCAATGTGTTGTCATAAATAACATTAAATAAATATTACTAAATAAAATATTACTTATGGAGTACCCCATTTTGCAATTTTGAATTTGTAGCTTGCATTAATAATTGATATAGATCAAAAAGAGAATAGGCCCAAGTACACTATACTTGGGCCTATTCTCTTTTTGATCTATATCAATTATTAATGCAAGCTACAAATTCAAAATTGCAAAATTATTACTTACGCTGTCGACACAGTTCTTATTGTTCATGGTAGCACATGGTCTGATACTCGTAGCTATAGTGAAAAAGCAATCGCTGTAGTAAATAATTAGCTATCTTAATTAGCTATCTTATCACAGTTTAAAGTTGAATATTGATAAAATCAAATTTATTATCTTCGGTCACAAGTCCCAACTCCCTTGTAATTCCAATGTATGTATATGTTTGTCGATCGTACAAAAAAATACCGTGACTCTTGGTAAACATTTCTCTTGGTCTGAGCACATAGTGCCATGGTGTCTTATATAAGACAATTGGTATATTTATTCAAACGACTAGGCCTGCACTAAAGACAAAATCTTGAAAGTTGTGTACTTTTCTCTTGTACAGTCTATTTTAAATTATTGTATTACTGCCTAGGGTGGAACATCAAAATATAAAATGTTACGATTGGAGAGAGCCCAAAGATGTATTCTAAAGATAATAACATAACAACGAAGCCGCTCTTCAACAGCTGAAGCTGAGCTAACTGGTCTACAGTTGTTTGTTATGTGCACTGTTCTACGGAAATATAAAAGTGTTGGCTGTGAATCAATTGTCACATTTAAACGCAGGACACGGTCTGCCCAATTAGTCATCGGCCTTTATTTTCTTCGAATAAACAAAACTTTTATTTCAGTTTCTTATTGTACAATAAAGATAATGAGAAACTTAGTATATACAGTTTATTCTTAACAAAATGTAAAAGAAAACCTATCATAAAGTTATAAATACGTAAAATAAATATCTTGTCATGTGCAGGATACAGTAAGTAACATATTAAAACAGGGCGAGGATGAGGATAAAAAAAACAACAATCATAATATTAGAATATATTTACAAACCCAATTACGTATTACAATAACATTTGTATATATGTTATATTTATTACAATTTAATTTCTACAATGAAATCATGTATAGAATATGAAGAATATTATAAAAAAATAATTTTCTATTAACAAAAATGCTTAGTCCCAATTTGTAAAATAGCGGTTAATATATAAATATTATTTTGGATAAATTTTCAGCAAACAAACATACACAATTAACACAATTCTATTTCTTAATAATTATTCGGAAAATGCTTTAAATATGAGCTTTTCCACTTTAATTGAATGCTTACCTCATATCATTTGGAAGACGAAACGTATACCTCCTTTACCTTCATAAATATATAAAGACGAGAAATCACCTACTTTCAAGCAAAAAACAAGTCCTTTATTTATTTTCATTGTTATTGCTCTACTTTTCTTCAAAAAAGGCACACAAAAATCAAATTTGTACATTTTTTGCACGTGAATATTAGAATTATTGGTTCTAACAATCTACCAACCGTTTAAGTAAAGATAAACTTTTGTTTTAACACACCATTGTAATTTTTTTGGCCATTTTAAAGGCATTAGTTTATTGCAGAGCTTCTGCTTGTTAAAAGCTTTAAATGTATATAAAGATTTTAATTGACAGATTAATTAAGTAAATTTTCTTATACACACTTGTAAAGTCAATATATATATATATATATATATATATATATATATATATATATATATATATATATATATATATATATATATATATATATATATATATATATATATATATATATATATATATATATATATATATATATATATATATATATATATATATATATATATATAGAGTTATTTTCTATTTTAAGAATCTATACACATGAACCAACGGCTATAATTAGTGCCGTACAAAGTTTGTTAGTAAATGTTTGTATGTACTTAAAAAAAACACGTTATATTTGAGCAAAAACCACTACACTTATTTAAAATTAACGTATTTATATACAAAATATTAATTAACATGTTCAGTACAAATGTAGAGCTTATTTACCTTGTATAATAGACTTCTTAGGTTACTTCTATATATGTATATCTTCTGGTTAGAGTGTAAATCTGTATTACCAGAAAGTTTACACAATTTCTAAAATGAATTTGTGTTCTCTACTTTAAGAAATGAAATAAATATCATTTAATGTTCATTTATTTTCATGTAATGTTATGGAACCGATCTTTAGATCGGCTCCATAACATGTTTTACACTTCCGGTTAATAAAAAAAACTGGTATATACACTAAAAACAGATTTAGAATTTTTACACTCTAAGATGATTATTTTTTTGGTTTTGTCCAAAATACAAAAAAACAGCTTATTCTCAATATAATTTAAGTTTTCATTAAAAAATAATATCGAATCAAATTTTTATTGGTAACCAAAGTATGGCTTGCACATTTTGTGAGAGAAGCACATAGAAATAGATTATAAGTAGATGTAGGTATATGTACATATTTTTCTTTTTCAAAGGAAGACAGAGAGAACTTAGGAACCCAGTTTATCATTTTTCGTCCAATTCCAGGCATTGTATCGGCAATGGAAGAAGTCAACGCTGCGATTTGCATTGATATCAAGGCAACGAAATATATATATTTAAAGTTTTACTTCCTTGAGTGGGAATTGAATCTACAACCAATAGCGTTTACAATTGCACTCCTTTCTTCACCGCCACCACTAACCTCGACCTCGGCCTTTTTTTAATTATATGTGTATGTTCCGCCTTTGCAAACTTCTTGTACATATATTTTATTTTTATTTTTTGTATTTGCTTTTTTGTGTGCAATAAAGTATAAATAAATAAAAATAAATAAAAATATCCGAAAAGTAGTTGGGTAAGGCACTGTGTACTTTAACTAGTGTTGTGATTTCTTATTAACTATTAAGTATCATTTAATATAAAAATATGGAAAAAATGTATTGAACCAAACTGTCTCAGTGGCAACTGAGTGTCTTAACACTAAGTTTTAAGTTCTCTCTGCCTTCCTTGGTTATCATAACTAATTTTGCCAATAAATGATACAAATAATGACTTCGATAAAATTCAGTTCTTCTATTATAAATGAAATTTACTGTACGTCTTTTTGATTCATTTTAATCATGATTAATTTGCAAACAAGCAATTTTCATTAAACATCACATCTCTCTTGTGGGAAGGCGATAGAAAAATGGGAAATTTCATCACCATGAACGCTTTTTCCACTTTCACAAAATAACTAATGAACAGATTCATATGAAACTTTAATTATAATTTGGATGTTAAGCTTAAAGCTGGGCGAAACTGCTTTTAGGCTGCTATTTCCTATGTGCTTTTCTCATTTATATTTAACGATTCAATAATTTCTAGAAACTTTTTTGGCGTCAATTCGTTACCATATCTTTAACCACTGTCGTACAGATATATACAATCCTAAACAATATTTACAAATATCATGAAGATTATACGTTTCTTAATCAATCTTCTTCCCGGCGTTAAGAACTCCGTTGACTTTTCCGTTTTCCTTTTTAAGTCCGTTCGCGATTCCGTTGGATATTTTCTCATGGTAGCCGTTTTCTTCCTTCACTTCCTTCTTTTTATCACCTGGCTTGCCATACGCCTTGTAGTAGAAGTCGTAGAAGAGATAGTAGAAGAAGATTGAGTTAGGTAGAGTGAACACTACCGACCAGCGTGGGTAGCCGCAATCGTAGAACAGAAGTTGGGAGGAGTGGAGAAATGCAATGCAGAACTGGAGCTGAAAATTTTATCATATATTTATTAGCATAGCATTAAAATTAGGGTCTGTTCTATGCATGGAGCATGGAGGTACAAGAGTGGCAATAAAATAAGGTAAAATATTTTTTTTCTGATTCACGCTGTATCCCGCACATGGATAGGCAGAGGAACGTAGTGTTAAGACACTCCATTTCGTTACCCATTTTACGCTGAATTTGAAGCTTTGCGTGTTGAGTGGTGAAAATCAACGCCAAGCGGAAATTGAACACACAACCACTGCGTCAGGTACATTTCCATGCTATAATACTTTAAAATCATTATTTTGAACAGCAGTTAGAGTTTACAATATTATACAATTATGTAAAGGTAAAATCGTAAAGATCATAATCAGAGCATTTTGTGAATAATTTCGAATTTCAACCGACGAGGTTTATTTGATGTTGTTATGTTTTTGTTAAATTTTTAACTTTCACTACGTCATTTCACTGTTTTATATAAGCGATAGTAAATGTTGTTGAAAAATAAAGTTATATAGTGAATGTTTCTTATGTATCAATAAGAACTCTAATATAACCATGATGAGGCCTATTGTGGCTCAAGCGTGTGACTGTAAGCAAAAAGTTGGGAATTCGATCCCTACTCGAAAAAGTGAATAATTATAAGTGCATATTAATAATTTTAAATAAAATATATTTCGAGACCTGTCGTGGCGCAGCGGCACAAGCGTGTGACTGTAACCGACAGGTTCTGAGTTCAATCCCCAGTCGAGGAAACCTAACCTAACCTAACCTAACCAAAAAAAAAATGTATAAAGCTCTCCCAATAATATAAAACTGTTCCTAACCTAACCTAACCAAAAAAAAAAATGTATAAAGCTCTCCCAATAATATAAAACTGTTCCTAACCTAACCTAACCAAAAAAAAATGTATAAAGCTCTCCCAATAATATAAAACTGTTCCTAACCTAACCTAACCAAAAAAAAAATGTATAAAGCTCTCCCAATAATATAAAACTGTTCCTAACCTAACCTAACCAAAAAAAAAATGTATAAAGCTCTCCCAATAATATAAAATTGTTCCTAACCTAACCTAACCAAAAAAAAAATGTATAAAGCTCTCCCAATAATATAAAACTGTTCCTAACCTAACCTAACCAAAAAAAAATACCCGGACGACTAATTAGAAATTATTCGTACAGTTATCGGACTAATAGTCACTTCGTAAAATTTAATTAAACATATCTTCGTTTCCATAATATCTTCTAGTGTTGTACCACAAACTCTTCAAATCTCAAACACTAACTAACTAGCTCTTTCTTTTTGTAAAAAAAATAATATACATCTTACCATTTGCAATGTAGTTATATGTCGCTTCCAGAACAAGAATCGTTGATACTGCGGTCCCATTGCCGAAAACATGTAATATGTATACATAATTATATGTACAAACGAATTTATCACGCCGATTAACGTTCCATGGCCTCCTGGATAGTATTTCGTGGCGCCCCAAGAGATCATGGGCATCACTGTGTGGTGGTACATGTGGAGGAAAGTGATCTGTCTCTCTTTCTTTCTTATAACAAAGAATATCGTATCAAGCAATTCGGATATTTTCGCTAAGAAATATATGTAGACGCCCCTTGCTACCTGTTGGTAAGATTTTGTTATATTTTAGTAATATTATAAACTAGATTACTAGAGAAATTAGTTTAATTAATACTATAATAACAAGGCGCGGCGTTGAGCACCGCCATTAAAAATGGAGTGCCTTAAAGGACAAAAATTTCTTAATAAAATAGGTTCCCAACTTCCCTCTGCCTACCCTGCATTGTAAAACAAAAAATCAAATAATCTTATTTATTATTTCGTTTTTCAGTTTAATAATAATATTTTTTAATTTAACTATAATATTAATATTTAAACTAAAAATATATATACCCTAAGAGCTTCCGGCGATGAAGAAAAGTCAACGGGCTGGCATTTCCAACTGTAAGTCCTCAACCAACCAGCGTCGAGGCCCTGGAATTGTGATATTTAATAATTATTATTTGTCTAAATAAGTAAAGGTAAATTCGGCGTTGAGTTTCGCCTTCTATGAGTGGCTGAACTTAACGCCGCGCTTTGCTTCATTAGCAGAGCGAGACTATGAAAGTATTAAACGTTTCATATTCTATGTCTTACAATAAATATTTACAGTTATATTAAACAAAGGCAAACGCTACACTAAAAGCAAAATTAAAAATTTAATTAACATCAATTCGTAATTATGAAATTCTCTTGTTATACAATTAAGTTTTTATTACTACTTAAATGATATGATATCTTCACGCATCGAGCAGGATAATAATTTCGTTATCTTTCAGACATAATACTATGGAAGGCCGTTACGACGAAGGAGTATAAGCAAGCATCGTTGTGGGTTCGATTCCCAATCCAGGAAATAAAATTATATAACGAGACAGCGCGGCGTTAAGTTACGTTACTTAACGAACAATGCTTCGCCTACTCTGTACCACGCCTCAGCCTATTCTGTACCACGTAAGGAATACAGCGTGAAGCTAATAAAAAAACATATAAGATCGTACTAGAAGCTTCTAGTAAGCCAATGGGTGCAACTAGTACGTATATTACGATAAGGAGGCCCAAAACAGTGATTTTAAAATTTTTGTCTTTTTATAACATTTTGGCAATGTTCCTTCACCATTTAGTGTTTGTTTTATTTAAATCGGTTAACGAATATAAGAGTTATGTAAATTTAAAACATTTTATTCGTTAAAATTGCTACAAAAATTATATTTATTATGCAGAAATTGTCGTTTTTAATGAAGATTTATAATAATATTGTCACTTTAAAAATAATGAATCTATGAAGTATCTTAAAAGTGATAATATATATTATTATAAAAAGAAAGTAATTCAGATTACTAAATAAAATAATGTAACTCAAGCGGACGAAGCCGCGGGCGGGTCGCTAGTTATAAATATATCTTGTAAGTATGTTAAGCTTGGTCACAAAGATAGTTTCACGGAAGAGGAAGTCAGGAAAAGAATAATGACTAAAGAAATTATATTTATATATTGATGTTGTAATTTAAAGCAAAGACATTTCTTAACTAAAAACACATTATATGTTTATTTTTAAAACATATATAGAGGCCTGTCGTGGCGCAGCGGCACAAGAGTGTGACTGTAACCGACAGGTTCTGGGTTCGATCTCCAGTCGAGGAAATGAAATATTTAATATTTTCAATTTGAATATTTAATGTTTCATTTCTTCGCTCTGGTAATAAGGCAAAAGCGCGGCGCTGAGTTCCGCCACTCAACACGCAATGCCTCAAATTCGGCGGAAAGTGGGGAACGGAAGTGAAACGGAGTGTCATAACACTAGGTTTCATTTCCTTTCCCTCTGCCTACCCTGCCTAGTGCGGGATACAGCGTGAAGCTGAAAAAAAAAAAAAGAAAAAAAGAAAAAAAAAAAAAACATATATAAGTGTAGTATATAGTAGTAGCGTAGTATTTAATTTGATCTCGCCCCTCTTGGAAAACGTTAAAGAGTCTAAATAATCAATCTAGAGGTACACTTACCGTTACTTATAACTAAATTGAACTGAGATTCTTATATGTGCTCAAAAATATATTTCTCTTTTCTAAACGTAGAATAATACTTTAAAAATTACATATATAGATAATAACACAGTATCGTGTTACAGTTAAAGTGTTTGTGGTGTGTTTTTTACAGCTATAGAATGGAACGGAAGATTTTTTTATCGGAGGTAATTTTGAAGAATGGCTACTGTAAACGTGAAATCCAATATTTAATGTTTTGATTTCTTCGCTCTGGTAACAAGACAAAGCGCGGCGTTAAACTCCTCCACTCTACATGCCTTAAATTCGGTGGAAAGTGAGAGTGTCTTAAAACTAACTTCCCTAGTTCCCTCTGCCTTTCCTATCAAGTGCGGGACATAGCGTGAAGCTGCAAAAAAAAGAAATGCTTATATTAAGATATTTTGTTCTCAATGATGATTATCTCACCAGAGCGAGGCGATGAAAATATTTCAATCGCCTGAGTGGAAATCGAATCTTCTACTATCACATTTCATTGCAACACGGTTTGCAGAAATTATCTTGCTTTTTTTGTGAATTGTGTTTTGAATAGCGGAACACAACGCCGCGCTTTGCCTTGTTACCAGAGTGAAAAAATAAAAAAAAACAGTATATTTCAATTTCTCAAACAGTCGCACATTGGTGAATTTCAGCCACGACAGATCAAATTTGGATGATAAGATTCATAATGAAATTTGGACACTAAATGTTCTGAGAAGTTTGCGAAATGCTAGTAATTAAAATGTAGGCTATTTTTTAAGTTGTTTGCTCTGGTTTTTTTACTCATATCTGTTATACAAAAATATTTTAGCCATAATTTTAAATTATTTGGCATGGAATATGAGACTGTAGTAATTTTTTGCTTTAAAATTTATTTCTGGTGGCAATCTTGGTATCTGTAAACATCATGTTTATAAATTCGATCCCTGGAAAAGGAAGTGACTTAATCACATAATATAACTGAAAATATAAACAAAGTGTAATTTAAATAAATACATATGTAGAATTCATATACAAATTTTCTTTTTAATCAACCTCTCCAATCGACCCGTCGATCCCGTTAATCGGACTATTTCGTAAACTTTGTCTTTTGTTGTTTCGAAAAAATGCCAAAGCGAAAAGATAATGGAAAAAAAAATGCCAAAGCGAAAATAACAGATGAAAATGCCCTTAAAATTCACTGATTCATCAACAGCCAATTCTTTAATCACAAAAATATCTATTCACCCCAGTATGTCTGACGGTTCTCGGCCTACACGATTACTCCCCAGAAAGTAAAAGACTGTGCTTTAAGAGTTTCTATGGATATCATATTTTGTGTATTAACTAATTTTAAGTTTTTAAATAGCATATAAAATAACTAAAACTAGTATTCAATTTCCAATTAGTTTTTTTCAATGGAAGAACTTGTGAAGTCTCTCCAAGTTCCTTCAATTTCTCGCGCTGATATGAAAACGGAAGACCAGAATGGAAGTAATAAATGTTAGAAAGGAAATTTCTTAGCTTTCCTTTAAAACCAGTTATAATAACTTTGTGTAGAGAAGCATCACTGCAGCTCTATCATGTTTTGAGAAAATTATAAAATCCCAACCATACAATGCTTGAAATATTGTCGTATTGATCAAATTGATGCGTAGATTTGATAGAACTTTAAAAACCTTAAAAGATTTAATTTTTCTCCTTCGTCAATGTCCTCTTACCATAAAAGCCCCCCGTGGTCCTAAAGGCAAAGGATACGATAGACAATTCTACCAAGACACCATTGACAAATGCTTTTCTCTTTAAGTGACCAGTTTTATTGAATTTCCATACTAGATAATGTACTGGTACACTTAAATACCATAAAACCAGAATCAGAACAAAACAACAATCGAATCACCTTGTATTTGGTTTAAATTAAATAAAAAGTAGAATTTAAGCTAAGTACATATATTTTTCTGTTTCATAATATCATTATTATAGTAATATTATGAATTATATTTAAAATGGTAAATCTGTTGAATTTCTCACCTAATTTTCTTAGTAACTGCGTATGTAGCAACGATAGAAACACGCAGATATTTTTATGTAATTTGCGACTCAAACGTGCATGTAACAACATATTTCAACAAAGAATAATAATAGTTACGTTAATAACACTTTACAGTTTTCACTTTTCTTTAAATTAGCACTAAAAAGTTTAATTTTTGTTACTAAGAAGATTTCTAATCCCACTTAATTTTTTCATACCATTTTTTTAGCTTCACGCAAATGCTTCAATGCTTCCAAATCTCGTCAAGAGAACAAAATTATCAACAATTCTAACTGATTATACATAATTTTCTGTAGTGGACTAACTAAATCGTTGCAATCGGTACATTTCGTACGAAAATACATGTACGGAGCATTGATCGTTAAATATTGATTCCTAAATTGGAATATTTTTTATTTCTGAAATTATAAATATTAAAAAAATAAGAATTTTATCATTTATAGTATTTTTTGGTTGTGAATCTCTATTTCTTATATTAAAAACGTTTTTAAGTTATACACAGTATCCAGCATATGACAGGGTAGGCAGAGGAAACTCTGGACCCTAGTGCTAAGACACTCCATTCTTGAACGAATGCTTAGTTGGTCAGAGCACTGAAACAGTTTTCCAGAGGCGCGGGTTCAAATCCTGCTTCGTTCAAAATTTTTATACGCTTTTTAAATTTAAGTTTACTATTTTCTGTCCTAAGTGTGGAATAACACTTTAAAACATAGTAAAAAAAAAATAAAAAATCACTCCATTCTACTTCCGTTCTCCACTTTCCGCCGAATTTGAGGCATTACGTGTTGAGTGGAGAAACTCAACGTTGCGTTTTTCCTTGTAACTAAACATTTTCTCGAGTGGAGGTAGAATCCACAACCTGTAGCTTTTACAGTTACACGTCCATACTAACACCAACATATTGACATATGCGATAAAATATAAGCGTGGCAAAATAGTTTTCTATATAAAATATATCTAACACCTACGAACAAAAAAATGGAGATCGCTCACTTTATATTTAATTCAGACCTACATATATATTTATTCATAAAAACATTCTCATCAATACATCTAATTACAAAACCGGAATTTCTACCGAAATGGTTTAAATAGGTACATTGTAAAGAGATAAAGCTTCCAGCTGTATTCCGCACGAGGCAGGGTAGGCAGAGGGAACCCGGGAACCTAGTGTCAAGATATTCCGTTCCACATCCGTTCCCCACTTTGCGTGTTGAGTGGCGTAACTCAACGCCGCGCTTTGCCTTATTACCAGAGCGAAGAAATGAAACGTTAAATATTTAAATTGAAAATATTAAATATTTCATTTCCTCGACTGGGGATCGAACCCAGAACCTGTCGGTTACAGTCACACGCCTGTGCCGCTGCGCCACGACAGGCCTCAGGCCTCAAAGGTACATTGTAAAGAGATAAACTTAACAATTTCATTATATATCTGCATCGGAATTCAACGACTCAAGTATAAATAACCCATTTATGAATTAATTTATTTATATATTCAATAAATATGTGTAAAATTCAAATTAACGGATGTTTTTTCAAATTATTTTTAAACATGACGACAGTCACCCGGAGTAGCTAGCGTTGACTTTGAGAGGTACACTGATATATTTTTTTCTTTTTCCCGTTCTTATAGAAAATTTATATTGTCAGGTTGATCGCCTATAGTTTGGTATTAGTAAATAACATTCCGTATTTAATACAAAAGTAATACTTAAATATAATAAAATGCTGAACAATTTTGTTTTCATCTTCTCACTGTATCCCGCTTATGGCAGGGTCGGCAGGGGGAACTTGGGAACCTAGTGTTAAGATATTCCGTTCCCATCAAGACACTTCCGTCGGCCAACTTTCTCCGAATATTTGAGGCACTTGTTAAATAATAACTTAAATAATTGAATTTTACGCTTTGCCTCGTTACCAGGGAGAGGAGAATCAAAATATTAAATATTTCATTTCCCTCAAAAGGAGGATTGAACCCACAACCTGCCGCTCGTACAGTCGCACACTTGTGCCGCTGCGCCACTACAGACCTCGATAAATAACGTCTAATTTTAAACAACATTTTAGTAAATGATGATATATTTTGCTCAGTCTGGCTAATTTAAGCAGATTTAACAAAAAACACTGTTTCTTTTGAATGAATCATGACTAAAATAAGTTTATGTTTCAAAAACATGAGGTCATTGACTTTAATAGACTAATTTATTATTATTGAAATAACGTTACTTTGCTGTACTAGATACGGTTTTACATTAGCATTCAAATGTATAGCCTAGAGTGAGTCGGTCTGGATGTCGAAGTGATGATTAAAGGTTAAATTTCTACTCAACAAAAAAAATAGACCATCTAACTATCAAAGACCTGTCGTGGCGCAGCGGCACAAGCGTGTGGCTGTAACCGACAGGTTCTGGGTTCGATCCCCAGTCGAGGAAATGAAATATTTAATATTTTCAATTTAAATGTTTAATGTTATATTTCTTTGCTCTGGTAATAAGCCAAAGCGCGATGTTGAGTTTGTCACTTAAAAAAAAAAAAAAAAAAAAAAAAATGGAAAACTTAATGTTAAGACACTCCGCTCTTGTTAACAAACTTCCTTTTTTCTACTTTTAGTTGCATTTCAAGCAAAAAAATTCTGAGTGGCGGAACTCACAGTTACATGAAACATTCTCTCTGGCAGGGTAGGCACAGGAAACATGGAAGAACTTAGAGTTAAAACACTCCGTTCCGTTCAATTATTTAACATTAAACAAAATGATTGTTTATTTGAAATATTTGCTCTGTATGCTTTTTATCGAAAGGCACCTAGTGTAGGTATACGTATTAGGAGACATAACTAAAAGCCGCGCTATATCATATATATTTTATTTATAACAATAGTTATATTTGATTTTCTCGTTTGTTACACATTTTAAATGAAACCTTTTTGACCATGGTCACAGGTAGAGTCTGCCTGTGACCACGGACTACTGTAAAGTAGTTGTACTAATGTAAAGTAGTGTTTCCCAAAAATGTTTACCATTCAATATACGCGATTAATCCGGTTTAAAGGGGTTTATTTAAAAAGTTATATTTATTTTATTAGTATTCTAATAATTATTCCGATGTCAATTACCAGGAAGTATCATAAGGTAGAATGAGCATTTAATATACTCGTATTTTATGCTCCAGGGCAATCAGAGATCTTTGATTTCCCTAGTGGATAAAGCGAAAAACACTAAGTTTCCATTAATATAATTGTGTTTCTCACTTTTCTTATTGACCATTGTTTATAGACTGTAGGTCAGCGCCGGGCTTGCCATTCCAGCTTGCCATTCCAGAGTAAAGAAATATTTTTTTACACATATAAAAATCGATCCGATCAATCACTGTCTGTACATAGAAGATTTATGTAAACGTTTATTTATATTTAAATATAATTTATTTATATGATAAGGTCCAAAATAGTGTTTTTTTTTTGTCTTTTTATCTGTTTATCTGTGCGTTTGTACGCGCTAATCTCAAAAAGCTTAACGAAAGTTCTAAAAGCAGTTTTAACTATTATATTTTGATAATTACCTTATCTCAACACTTAGTTTTATTTTATTTAAATCTTACTAGAATAAGAAAGTAGTTGATATTGATATATAAATTAGTAATAATTCAAGCGGGCGAAGCCACGGACAGGTCGCTAGTTAGTGTATAAAATAGTATAATTCAAGCGGGCGAAGCCGCTTGTAATAAAAACATTAATATTAATAATTATTACAACTCACCTCGTAAAACAGCCAGCAGCTGACTAACACTTGTATGAAATTGTACAACACCATTGTCTTCTGCAATTGAAAAGGCTTTTTGTCCGCCATGTACCGTGGTCCCCATTTTAGCGTGAAATATAGATACAGGCCAATAATAGTGAGCCCTGGTACCGGACTTTTTATAAGGAACCAATCGTTGGTTCTGGGATCTGAAATTTTAAAAAATATATTAAAGTTTATTTTTTCACGCTTTATCCCGCTAATAGAGGGATAGTTAGAGGAAAGCCAGTGTTAAATCACTTTCGATACATTGCTCATTACTATAGACTTGAGCTTGTTGTGGAGGAGGCGCGTGCTACTGTAAACGCTACAGGTTGTGGCTTCGGTTCACATTCGAGATAATTAAATATTGAATATTTTCAAATAAATATTTGTTTTAATTTCTGGGCTCTTATAGCAAGACAAAGCACGGCGTTGAGCTCCACCACTCAATACTCAATGTCTTTGATTCGGCGAATGTGGTGAACGGAACATACTGTCTGACACTAGGTTCCAAAGTTCCCTTTGCGTACCCTGCCGTGAGCAAGGTACAGTCTGAAACTGGAAAAAAATCATAGACTACATAAAGGGGTTATTACTTTTTTTTTTATCTGGTAATAAGATACAACCCGGCGTTATACTCTGCCACTCAATGACTTTTGCGATGAATTGTGTTTTGATTTGCGGAGCTCAATGCAGAGTTTTGTCTCATTAGTAGAATGATTTAGATATAATTGTGTATTACCTAAAGTCGGAATCGAACCTACAACTGGTACACTGCTGCTGCGCCATCATGGCCTCATTTTCTTTAATTAGTATTTATTATATTTGTAGGCATTACAATCTTAGTGTAATTATTTTGATATTAGCGACGTAATCGTAACTGGGCTAAGCATCTCAATGCTATCTATATTAGTTAATAATTAATTTTTTTTGTGACGATAAAATTACGAAACACGTTGTTTTTATACTTTCATTCTCGATTACTTAAAGTTTGTAATTACTCAGGATAAGCTTATATTATAGTGAGTAATTTATTAAATATGGGAAAATATATAGCTTCACACTGTATTCCGTTCCCAAAATTCCCTTTGAATTTGAGGCATTACCTGTTGAAAGGCGGAACTCAACGCCGGACTTACTTTTGTTACCAGAGCGAAGAAATGAAAACATTAAATATTTAAATTAAAAATATTAAATATTTAATTTCGTGCCCTTGTATATAATTTTCGTTTAATTTACACCAAATTATTATTTACTGAAACCAGTTATAGTTCGGGGGCACAGGTGTGGGGATGTTAATGTGACTGGTTGTTGGTTCTGTTTCTATTCGAGGAAATGAAGTTTTTGATATATTCATTCAAAGTGCGGCGTTGAGTTCCGCCACTCAACACGCAATGCCTCAAATTTGGCGGAAAATGGAGAACGGAAGTGGAACGGAGTGTCTTAACACTAGGTTCCCGGGTCCCCTCTGCCTATCCTGCCTCGTGCGGGATACAGCGTGAAGCTGATAAAATAAAAAAGATATTTCATTTTATATGGGGACGCAGGGTATTAACACTAGGTTCCCATGTTCCCTTCCACAGCGTGAAGTTAAAAAAGTATACGTTATATTAATGTATTAATTATTCATTATTGTTTCTTTTTGTATAAATTATATTTAAATATATATATAATATACTTTTACCTGCTAACTCAACAAATAAATGGTGGTAGGTCTTCGAGAATGAATTGTTTGACAGCGCCATCTTGTTTCCGGTGGCTTCAACAGTTCCGAATGTCATGAGAGGCTCTCCCGCATTTTATTGTGGACTAAACTTTATTTTATCTGTAAATAATATAGAAAATATATATCAGTTATAAAATATTTTTATTCTTATTATAAATATATTTTTTTTTATATTCTTAAAAAATAATATTTAGCATTTATTTATATTCGTTAATATCTCGTAACGTATTCCTAACATTCCCCAAAATTTCTATCTCAATGCCGCTTTTTCTGTGTATGAAAGCAAGGAAACGATAATATCATTAATTTCTTTAGAAATTGGAACCACAGCTGATGCTTTTTCGCTGTGCCGCAGCTTCTACCTTAGCAACATTCGACATGTATATATGTAATAGTTGTTTAAAGCAAAGCGCCATCGAGGCGCAGGGACACAAGCCTGTGAGGTAAATGCGACAGATCGTGGCTTCAACTTCTACCCAAGAAAATTAAACATTTAATACTAACTTACTCTCTCAGCTTCACGCTGTATCCCGCACACGGCAGGGTAGGCAGAGGGAACTTGGGAACCTACTGTTAAGACACACCGTTCTATTTCCGTTCCCCACTATCCGTCTAATTTGAGGCATTGTGCGTTGAGTGGTGGAACTCAACAACGCGCTATGCCTAACCACATCGAAGAAATGAAATTAAATTGAAAATATTAAATATTTCTTTTCCTCGAGTGGGGATCGAAGCCACAACCTATCGTTTTCAGTCACAAGTTTGTGCTGATGCGCCACGACAAGCAAACACGTTCAATTTAATATGTTCCTTTGGATTCGCTCAAATAACTAAAACAAGTTTAGCTCGGCGTTCCCCCACTTAAGGTTCCCACTGCCTACCCTGTAGAATACAGCATGAAGCCAAAAAAAAGTAAGAAAGCAAAGATTTATGACCATAGTCAGGACACCGGCGACTTATCTACTGTAAAGAATAACATATGTATTTTTATTACTATTTTTTATTTGTACTGTCAAATTTATAATATTTTTTATTAAATTAATTTAAAGGCAATATCTACAAATTGGCAACTAAATGGTCAGCCAACTTAATGATTTTTTTTCGCACGAGGCAGGTTAGGCAGAGGAAACCCGGAAACCTAGTGTTAGGACACTCCGTTCCACTTCCGTTCCCCACTTTCCGCCAAATTTGAGGCATTGCGTGTTGAGTGGTGGAGGCCTGTCGTGGTACAGCGGCACAAGCGTGTGACTGCAATCGACAGGTTCTAGGTTCGATCCCCACTCAAGGAAATGAAATAATTAATATTTGCAAATGAAATATTTAATGTTTTCATTTCTTCGCTCTGGTAACAAAGCAAAGCGTGGCGATGAGTTCCGCCACTGAACACGCAACTGCAAATTCAGCGCAAAATGAGGAATGAAAGGGGAACGGCGTGTCTTAACACTAGGTTCCCAAGTTCCCTATGCCTACCCCGCCATGTGCGGGGTACAGTGTGAGGCTAAATGAGTTTTTTAAATATCTTGCCAAGAAAAAAGGCTACAAGGCAGTAAGGGAAACAAAAATCCAATTGAAGTCAGAAACTGAAGATTTTATATCGGCAGATGATTATAGATAGCACCTACAGCCATTTCGCGTATTTTAAAATACTTGCAGCCTATAAGAGACATATTGGTGATTTCTTAACTACAAAAAAGCGGTTTAGCGGTACACAAAGGGAGGACACAGAAAAAAAAAAGAATGAGAATATTTTTTACAATTGAGATATTTTAATAACCAAAATTATCAGCTTCACGCTGTATCCCGCACCAGGCAGGGTAAGCAGACGGGAACCTGGGAACCTAGTGTTAAGACACTCCGTTTCACTTCCAATAACCAAAATGTTCATATTTAAACTGAAAGCTCTATAAAAGCTTCTAAAATAGAGTAAAAAATGGGCACTATTTACTTTCAGTAATAATTTCGTAGCTATGACAAAGTTATTGAGCCATATTTTCGAGAAAAAAAAATATCAAAATTTCGGCACAAGGATATCAAGATACCATTCTTGGGAATGTAGTTAAGCCTTTTAACTACAAAATACTTAATAACCAAAAATAGTTCTTGTAGCAAGATTCGGCGCTGAGTTGTAAAGCTCGATTCACCTAATTTTGATTGAAAACGAGGCGTTCAAGCTCAATTCAGAGCTGAGGGAAACTTTTGTCAACTTCACAGCCAGCCAATGGAGACCTTATAAAAAGCTATATACTTTTAAAAAAACGTATAAAAATTTCGAAGTTAGCCGGATTTGAAGCCACGCTACTTGGAGTGCAACGTATGGCTTAGTTGTTTAGATCGCTATGTACGAAATTATTATACGTTTTGTTTTAATTATTTTTTCCCAACTGTTTAATATCATATTAAGAATGTTTAAAATTTTTAAAAAGATTTATATAATTTTAATAATTCGTTAGCAAGATATTACCGTTTTTATTACTTTTACTACACCTTAAGTTAGTATTAAATTTCGACATAAAACGTGTTCTTTTTTTTCAACCTCACGCTGTATCCCACACATGGCAGAATAGGCAGAGGGAAGTGTTAAGACACTCCATTCTCCACTTTCCACCGAATATGAGGCATTACATGTTGAGTGGCGGAACACAACGCTGCACTTTGCCCTGTTACCAGAGCGAAGTTGAAAATAATGTTACCAGAGCGAAGAAATGAAACCATTAAATATAGAAATTGAAAATAATAAATATTTCATTTCCCCGAGTGAGGATCGAACTTATACCTGCCCGTTTCCAGTAAAACTTATGCCTCTGCGCCACGATAGGCTTTATTTTTCTACGAAAATTAAAGAACGAGGTCAGTAGATTCTGTGTAATAAGCACGCAAAATTCAAATCACGCGTATATATTTTTTTTACTTATATAAAAGTAAATAGAAAGTTACATAATTAATATTTAACATAGCATTTTATTATTAGACCTTTTAAATGCTTTATGCATCTTCCGGTAAAGATATAGAATCAAGACACTTCACTTTCTCGCGTTTTTTTCTATGTACGGAACTTAACGCCGCTCAGTCTTCTCAGAGAACAGAAAATGATTAATTTCTCCAAGTAGAAATAAAATTTATAATTACTTTAGCTATAGCAATTGGTAGTGGCAATCTCACAGTGTTACGGGTGATCATTATTTTTTTTTAAATATAAGAAAGAATTGGCAGTTAAATAATAAATGTTAATTAACATTTAGGTAGAAATGGTAGCGGGGCTTTCAAGAGACGCCGGTTAATATTCAACTACGGCTAAATTTTTATACGTTTTCTAAATTACTATTAAATCTTTAAATATGTATATTTTTTTGTGTAATAAAATATATATTTTCTTTAAAGCTTATAAGATTTATTACATATTTGTACTAATAAATCTTTTAAACTTTGAAGAAAATAAAAACAATAATCTATACTTAAATATTTCATTTCCTCGGGGATATCGAACCCACAAACTGTCTGTAACAGTCACACGCATGTGCCTCAAGGGAAATTAAAATGGGTATCAAACCCATAGCCTATATCGTTTATAGTCTGTATGCGAGTCAACAGAGTGTTCGATTCTTACCCTGTTAAAGTGAAATATGTAATTTATATTGTTCATTTTTTTAAAAAAGTCCAATTACAACATTTTTGGACCAAATAAGCGATATATTATCGAATTAATAACGGTTTCAAGGGCATCGATTTTGTGCGAACTACTCCAAAACAGATTGTGCTCAAATATGTTTTTCCATACGTAAGTACGAAAGAGTAATGTTCAAATTAACTTTCGCTTTATGAATTCAATGTATTTAACAAAATGCCTTGTATTATTTACCATAATCATTTTTAAAAGAATATCTTTACATTAAGAACTAATATTTCAGCCAAATTAATAAAAAAATATATATAAATTTTGCCGAACTTAATATCTTAAATAGACGTAACTTTTTTTTAGTAATCTATTTATATAAAAAACACTAAACATTGAAGGAATGACAGGGGTTGCCAAAGTATAATAACACTCAGCTTCACGCTGTATCCCGCACGAGGCAGGGTAGGCAGAGGGAACCCGGGAACCTATTGTTAAGACATTCCGTTCCACCTCCGTTCGCCACTTTCCGTCGAATATGAGGCATGGCGTGTTGAGTGGCGGATCTTGACGCCGCGCTTTGCCTTATTACCAGAGCGAAGAAATGAAACATTAAATATTTAAATTCCCAAGTTCCCTCTGCCTACCCTGCCACGTGCAGGATACAGCGTGAAGCTGAGTATTATTATACTTTGGCAACCCCTGTCATTCCTTCAATGTTTAGTGTTTTTTATATAAATAGATTACTAAAAAAAAGTTACGTCTATTTAAGATATTAAGTTCGGCAAAATTTATATATATTTTTTTATTAATTTGGCTGAAATATTAGTTCTTAATGTAAAGATATTCTTTTAAAAATGATTATGGTAAATAATACAAGGCATTTTGTTAAATACATTGAATTCATAAAGCGAAAGTTAATTTGAACATTACTCTTTCGTACTTACGTATGGAAAAAATATATTTGAGCACAATCTGTTTTGGAGTAGTTCGCACAAAATCGATGCCCTTGAAACCGTTTTTAATTCGATAATATATCGCTTATTTGGTCCAAAAATGTTGTAATTGGACTTTTTTAAAAAAATGGACAATATAAATTAAATATTTCACTTTAACAGGGTAAGAATCGAACACTCTGTTGACTCGCATACAGACTATAAACGATATAGGCTATGGGTTTGATACCCATTTTAATTTTCCTTGAGGCACATGCGTGTGACTGTTACAGACAGTTTGTGGGTTCGATATCCCCGAGGAAATGAAATATTTAATATTTAAAATTTAAATATTTAATGTTTTCATTTCTTCTCTCTGGTACAAGGCACAACGTGGCGTTGAGTTCCGCCGTAATACTAGGTTCCCAAGTTAATGGAAACGCAGAGTTTAGACACTAGGTTTCCAAGATTTTTCTAACTGTCTATCTTCTTATATGCGGGATACAGCGTGGAATTAGAACAAAATATTTTTATAAAACTAAATAGTTTTATAAAGGCCAAACGTGGCGCAAGAGCACAAGCGTGATGAGTAAGAGCGATTGGTTGTGGATTCAATCCCCACTGGAGGAAATGAAATATTTAATATTGTCATTTTTTCCCCCTTGTAACAAGGCAAAGCGCGGCGTTCAGTTCCACCAATCAACAATCAATGTCTCAAATTCGGCGTCTTAACTCTACATTTCCACGTTCTCTCCGATTGCCCTGCCTTGTGCTGCACACAGCGTAAAGCTGTTAAATAACTTTTTTCCGTATTTTAACAGGAAATTCTAAAAATGTATAAATAATAATATCTAACCATTAAAATTCTTATCAGTAAAATTGATACTGTAAATATATTAATTTAAAGTATTTTTTCCTTGGAACCATTTAAAAAAAATATTAAAAGTATTTTTTTTGTTGCATGTTGTAGCCTTAACATAGCAAAATATTCAAAAGGAACCTGGGAACCTACTTCCATATTCATCTTTCCACCTAATTGAGGCATTGCGGTTGAGTGGTGGAATTTAACGCCAAAAGTAGTCTATGGACATTTTCATTACAAAATTAAAAAGAAAAACACATTTCTATTATATAACAAGACAATACTACCTACTTCATTCAACACAGATACTTCAATTTATCAACCATAAAAGCTTAAAAGTGCTTATATCTGAACAATAAATAAATATATTTCGCATGTAAAAATAATTACAAAACTGTATTTGATATTATTAAACTAGAAATTGTGTAAAATACGTACGTTTTGCTTTAAAAAAACACATTAATACACATATAAAAAAAACCAACCACTACATGTACTCACGAGAAAACTTGTCGCAGCGAGAGCTTCGACGCAACTGAGCTTTCCCCACCCCTGAGCGGCAACGCCAGTTCGCGAAACGGAAACGAATAGCTATAGGGATGTCTTTGATATAGATATTTGAGGTCGTGGCGTAGTGGCACAAGTGCGTGACTGTAAACGACGGGTTGTGGGTTCGATCTCCATTCGAGGAAATGTAATATTTATTATTTTCAAATTTTCAATTCAATGTGTTCATTTTTTTGCTCTGGTCAATGAACAAGGCGTAGCTCGGGCTTGAGTTCCGCTATTCAACACGCAATGCAATTTCTTTTCTATTACATCCAAAAATATTATCTTTTTCAGAGTAAATGTACCTAATGGTTCGTATGTATGTTCATGTTATGTTATATATAGAAAATATATGAAGATAAAACATGAAGTCTAGATGCTCTAGTATTTTATCGCTGTAATAACGAGACAAAAGGCAACTCTGCACATAATGTCAAAATTAAACGGTGCATGGGAAGTATTATTATTAGGTTACCTTTAACTACCCTGCTATAGACGGTATATGAAAGTAATTAATTTTTCCCTATTTTAACAGTAATTTCTAAATGTATATAAATATAACTAACTAACCATTAAAATGTTTAACAATAATTTTGATAAAATAAATATATTTAATAAAAGCATATTTTCCTCATAAACGTATAAATAGAAAAGAGATTTTTTCTTAACTTGACACTGTAATTGTTTTTTTTATAAATATATGGTGTTTATTATACAAATCGAATGCTAAGCAATTTTGTCCTCTTTTTGAAACTTCCTAGATTGTTATTGACTACTACCCATTAATATATATAATATAATTTTCCTACATTCCCCACAAGTTATAAATATTTACGAGGTTTTTTTTGCTTCACGCTGTATCCCGCACGAGGCAGGGTAGGCAGAGGGAACCCGGGAACCTAGTGTTAAGACTCTCCTTTCCACTTCCGTTCCCCACTTTCCGCCGAATTTGAGGTATTGCGTGTTGAGTGGCGAAACTCAACGCCGCGCTTTGCCTTATTATCATTATTATTTTTTATTTTATAATCGAAAATTTTAATGCACTAAAAAGTTTTTATTATCTTTAAAGTGTTATTCCACACTTAGGAAAGAAATATACTAAATTTAAAAACGTATAAAATTATGAACGAAGCAGGATTTGAACGCACGCCTCTTGGAAACCGTCCAAGCGCTTTGACCAATTGTACCACGATAGTTTGCAATTAATATGATGAAAATCTAAGAAACTGAATAACAGACATTTCTAAAGATTGTACAATAACTAAATTTGACAAACATATGAAATATTCATACGGCGTTGAGTTCCGCCACTCAACACGCAATGCCTCAAATTCGGCGGAAAGTAGGGAACAGATTGGAACGGAGTGTCTTAACACTAGGTTCCCGGGTTCCCTTTGCCTTCCCTGCCTCGTGCGGGATACAGCGTGAAGCTAAGAAAGAAAGACAAACATATGTAGATAAGCTGACAATATAATGATATGGCACTGGTTTGATGGTGGAAATGGAAGATGGCTGGTAGAACCTTGTACTCTATTCTTATACATAAGTGTTTATAGTTTCTAAACTATTCATTTTTGATGTTTTATATATTCCAGATTCACTCTTAGAAAAGACAGAATTTTTTATATTAAGACCAAAAGGTGAAAAGCCACTTTTTGAGATATTATGTGCATTATAGCGGAGTTTAACTCCGCATTTTATTTTTAGAAAACGAAAAATTTAAATATTTGATTGGGAATGGAAATGCAATCTACAAACATTGCAAACGAACAAGAATAAACAGTAAAGAAACATCATCATGCTATAATGTTTTAAATGGAACCAATCAATTGATTTAATTACATAGTAATATCGCAATGAACAAAGGAAAATTACTCTGAATAACCTTATATAAGGTCTATATATACGTATATATATACTGTGATGTTTTTGTTCATGTTGTTTGAAGATACTTTTCTTTTATTTATAATGGTAACAGGTTCAATTATCTGTTGACAGGCACTGCAAATGACATGGCAAGCAGAAACTTGGGAACATAGTGTTAAGATGGGAACGTTTTAATTGGAAACGGAATTTCCGTTCCCCATTATACCCATTTACCGCCGAATTTAAGGCATTGCGTGTAAAGTGACCTAACCACCACCACAGCGAAGGTATGAAAATATTAAATAATTCCTTGCCTCAAGTGAGCATCGAACCTACAATCTTAAAACAACGTTAACAGTCGCGTTGCCCTTGCGATGCGACAGTTTTCAGTCATATGCAGGTACAATAAAAAGATCTATTTTGTATCCGCCAAAAGAAATAAGTCTATTCTAAAAGACTTTTAAAAAACAACCTTTTCAAAACGGGAAATGAATAAATACTATAAAACAAGAATCGCCCGTGAACTTAAAGTCCATCGTAAATGCCCTCAAGGAATAAAACTTTGAACTTTGAACTTATGTATAACAAATAAAATAATAATGGGAAAATGCATTTACACTAGATTCAACTATTGATATAGAGGCCTGTCATGGTACAGGGACGCAAACGTGTGACGGGTTGCGGGTTCGATCTCCACTCGAGGAAACGAAGTATGTAGTAATATTTGCATTTCTTCGCTCTGGTAAAAGACAATGCGTGGCTTCTTCGCTCTGGTAAAACTCTCAACACGCAATGCCTCTAAGTACAACGCTTTCTAATCACTACGTTCCCAAGTTCCCTCTGGCTACTCTGCCATGTGGGTACAGCGTGAAGCTAAAAAAAATCTTTTGTTATCCTTATTTGGTACACGTTTTACTATCAATATTTAAATTTACTTCTTACATTGTACCTATTTAACATAACCAGATAAAATGCAAAATGTACAGACAGGGCTATGAACGTTTTTGCTGCTACGTTATATAGTTTTTTGAATAATTTCGAAGTGTACGGTTGGGAGAGGGTACTTGGGAACGTAGTGTTTAGAAATTCCGTTCCGTTCCCCACCTTCCACTAAATTGACGAGACCTACTATTAAAACGATCCGCATTCATTTAGGCACCGCTATTCTCACTTTCCGCCAAATTTTGATACATTTGTTGAGTGTCGAAACTGAAGAGATTATGAATGGAAAATATTAAATATTTATATATATATATATATATATATATATATATATATATATATATATATATATATATATATATATATATATATATATATATATATATATATATATATATATATAAATGAAATAAATCTCAAAATATATATGTATATACATATATATTTAAAGTATTATTTCAGGATTTAGTTTTATCATGTAGTCAGAATGATAAGAGAAGAAGAAGCCTAGCGTTGAGTGTGCTTTTCGTCCGAATTCAAGTCTAAAGAATAATGTGGCAATACACACATAACATACATAAGCAGGTAAAATTGCGGTCAAATATAATACATCCAATTAAAATATTGTAAAGTCGACCGAGGACAAGAACATATTATAAATATGAACGCTTTACGTGATGAGAAATACATGTTTGTCTGTTCATCTGTGCGTTTGTACGCGCTAATCTCAAAAACAAAACCAAATTTAAATGCAGTTTTCACTCTTATATTTTGAATTATTTTTCGAAAAATTTCGGTGCTTGTTTAATTTAAATCGCTTAGTAAATATTTTAAATTGATAATGATATTAGAACATGAAAATAGTTGAAATCTATACTTATAATAAATCTGTAGAGAGGTCAATTCTGTACATGAAATATATTTACAAAATAAGTAGCAGGGGGTGATTAGTGTTCGATACTGATGCCAAAAATGCAGTTAAAAAAATTTTTGTCTGTCTGTCTGTCTGTTTGTATGTTATTTATAGAAAAAAAAACTACTCGACGGATTTTAACGAAACTTAGTACAATTATTCTTTATACTCCTGGGCAGGTAATAGTATACTTTTCATCACACTACAATGAATAGGAGCAGAGCAGTGAAAGGAAATGTTGAGAAAATGGGAGAAGTTGCTTGATTTTTTAAGCTTCCGTCGCGTGTGCAGCCTTAATGGTTAGAGCTACATAGAAACTATGTATAACGAAAATATTCTACATAAAAATACACGAAAAATATTCCAAGACAGCATATATCTATCTTTTATAGTTAACTCACAATAACACGCATAACTCTCGATAGCTTAGCAGTTCGGAGATTTCTTATTATATTTGTTTACTTTTACGTTTATAAAACCAATAATGCTCACCATCATTCCTAATTAAAAAAAAATAAACATTAGCACCAATTCAATAAAAAAAGAATCATTGAAATCGGTATAGAAACACCAAACTTATACTTACTTACATGAATAGATAACGATACTGTGAATATGGGTCGTTTAGTTATTTTACCCTCTTCTTTTACTGGTGGTCCACGATACATGCATGAACGTACTCAAGACGCTTTTTGTTACGTAAGAAAATATGGACGTCCCGACTTATTTGTTACTGTAACTACCAATCCCAAGTGGGATGAAATCACTCAGGAGTTTCTTGAGGGTCAGGCACCGCATGACCGCCATGATATTATTACAAGAGTGTTTCATTTAAAATTAAAATCAATGATAGATCTTCTTACCAAAGATAACATTTTTGGAGAAGTATTGTGTTATATGTATAGTGTTGAGTGGCAAAAACGCGGCTTACCTCACGCACATATCTTGCTTTGGTTAAAAGATAAGGTTCGACCTAATGATGTAGACAGATTAATCAGTGCTGAAATTCCAGATCCGACTGCAGATCCCCTGTTATACGACATTGTTAAAACTCATATGATACATGGTCCATGTGGTGCATTTAACGCAAATGCTCCTTGCATGCAAGACGGTCGTTGCACTAAAAGGTATCCAAAAGCATTAGTGGATGAAACTGTAACAGGACATGATGGATACCCATTATATCGTCGCCGTTCAAGAGACAATGGTGGTTTTACTGTTGAAAAGCGAATGTCTGGACAACAGGTTACTTTAGATAATAGGTGGGTCGTTCCGTATTCGCCTGTATTGTCCAGAGCATTTCAAGCTCACATAAATGTAGAAATGTGTAATAGTGTAAAGTCAATTAAATATATTTGTAAGTACATTAACAAGGGCAGTGACCAAGCTACGTTTGCGTTAAGAAATGAACATGATGAAGTTACTAGATTTCAGTCAGGCAGATATATCAGCTCTTCAGAAGCTGTGTGGCGGATCTTAAGTTTTAATATTCACGAAAGATACCTGTGACCCATCTGGATGTTCATCTGGAAGGCGGTCAACGTATATATTTTAACGCCGAAAATGTTACAGAACGATTAGAGAACCCTAGACAAACAACTTTATTGGCATTCTTTCGACTTTGCCAAACTGATAATTTCGCAGTCTCTTTTGTATGAAGAAGTTCCATCGTATTATACCTACGATAAACAACGAGGTGTCTTTAACCGTAGACGCCGAGGCAGGCCTGTAGATGGCGAGACAGGTATTTTCAAAGAACATGTTCTTGGTAGAGTGTATACTGTTCATCCTAACAACGCAGAGTGTTTTTATTTGAGATTATTATTACATACAGTGCGAGGACCAACATCATTTATAGATTTGAGAAAAGTAGACGATGTTGTTTATCCAACTTATCATGCAGCTTGCCAAGCGCGTCATTTGCTTGAAAATGATCAACATTGGGATGACGCTTTAGCAGAATCCTGTGTTAGTGATAATCCACGACGGTTACGCCATTTATTTGTAACATTACTCACATTTTGTAATTTATCTGATCCTGTCCAATTATGGGAAAAATATAAAGAAAAATTTGCAGAAGACTTTCTTCGGAATTTATCTCACAATAATGAAGGCGCAACTAATGATAATTTTCGAGATCTGGCTATAAATCAGTGCTTATTAGCTCTTCAGGAAGACTTAACAGCAGTAGGCGGTAAATCACTTTGTGAATATGGTTTGCCAACGCCAACCTCAGTCGGAGAGGTTACCAATAGGGAATATTCCGCAGTGATTGGTTACAACCCAATGGAACTGCTGGTAACATTAGAAAACGGTGTCCCAATGATGACTGCAGAACAACGCTTAGTCTATGATCGCGTGTGCGAGAGTGTGCAGAATAATTTAGGAACAATATGGTTTTTAGATGCACCTGGAGGAACTGGGAAAACTTTTTTGACTAAATTAATATTAGCTTATGTTCGAAATCAGCGTAAAATCGCTCTTGCCGTGGCTTCATCAGGTATAGCTGCAACATTGCTACCAGGAGGTAAGACTGCTCACACTATGTTTAAAATGCCAACTGATTTAGATCGCACGGAAAGTCCAACCTGTAGTATTTCAAGAAATAGCGACAAAGCTAAGGTATTGCGTGAGTGTAATTTAATCGTATGGGATGAATGTACGATGGCCCATCGAAAAGGAATAGAAGCAGTAGACAGAACTCTAAGGGACATAAGACAAAATGATCGACCAATGGGCGGTATTACGGTTTTATTTTGTGGTGATTTCCGACAAACCTTACCGGTAATACCACGGGGAACCCGAGCTGATGAGATTAGGGCTTGCCTGAAAAGCTCTTATTTGTGGCGTGATATACAATCGGTGCATTTGACTATAAATATGCGAGTGAGAACTGGAGACAACGCAGATAATCGTGAATTTTCTGATACATTATTGAAGATTGGTGAAGGTACCTATCCACAACTACACCAAGGAAAACTTATTCTGACACCTGAGTTATGTTGTATAGTGCAATCCCAACAACATCTTATATCTTCGGTTTACGGTGACATAACAATTATATTAAATAGGGACAATTCTTGGCTTTGCGAAAGGTCCATTTTGACTCCTCGCAATGACCAGGCATCTGAAATTAATAATAAAATACTGTCTAATATACAGGGAGAAAGCAAAGTTTATAGTTCAATAAATAGAATGGTTGATGAACAAGAAGCCACTAATTACCCGATAGAATTTTTAAATTCTTTAAGTATGCCTGGACTACCTTCTCATATAATTTGTTTAAAAATTGGCATACCGATAATTCTGCTCCGAAATTTAAGACCACCTCAACTTTGCAATGGAACTCGGCTAAAAGTAACCCAGTTGCAACAAAATGTAATCGAGGCTCAAATTTTAACAGGTTGCGGTGCAGGAGAAACTGTCTTTATTCCCAGAATTCCCATAATACCAAATAATTTTCCATTCCAATTTAAAAGAACGCAATTCCCAGTATCGGTGTGCTATGCCATGACTATCAATAAAGCTCAAGGGCAGACTTTTCGTGTTGCTGGAGTAGATCTCGGTGTTAGCTGTTTCTCGCATGGTCAATTATACGTCGCTCTTTCCCGGGTTAGCAATTATAGGAATCTTTACGTTCACGTGCCGGAAGCTTTGCGCTGAAACATTTTAATTTGATCTAAAAATATTAGCAATATATTATCTTAATAAAAAACAAGGAGTTACACGCTGACCGAGTCGTGGGTATAGCGTTGGTATATTATAATATTCTGCGGTTACTTATATTTTTCAACAGTTTTGTGGATTGGCATATTATATTACTATTGCCTTTCTAAAATATGAAAGTGAATCTGCCTGTTACGTCAAAACTATGAGGGAGGACATCTGCTAATTTTTTTTCGAAAAACGACGGAAACGCGGACGAAGTCGCGGGCAAAAGCTAGTTAGTAAATAAGATAACTTTCTTAAAGCCGCGGGCAGTTGCTAATAATCTGTATATTAAGGATATTGGTTCATAAATAGCATTGTTATTATAAAATTAAAGTAATGCAGATAGAAAATAAAAAAAACGTAATTCAAGCGGACGAAGCCGCGAGCGTGTCGTTAGTTAAAAACATAATAATTTGCTCAAATGGAAATTTAACTTGAATTTGAAAATACAATAAAAATATTAAGTACGTTTAAAATGCACTGAAGTAAACCGGAAATGCGGAAAACATTTATTGTAAAAACAATGTTCCTTCACAAATAATATTTTTTATAATGATGTTATTGTGGCACAGTTAAAGGAAGGCTTTAGATTCACTTCCTGTGCAGAGAATTTTTTTATTTTTTGGATTCCATAATGTACCTATAGGCATGATATATTAATGTTCTTTTAGAGTTTCTTATCTCAAGGGGTATAACGGAACCCTTATAGGATCACGTTTTTGTCCGTCTATGTAACCCATTCCAAAAGGTGTTAACTAGCGGAACTCAACGCCGCGCTTTGTCTCGATACCAGAACAAACAATTTAAAATATGAAATATTTAATTTCATCAGCTTTCTAGCGTTACAGTCACACGCTTGAACTTTACGCTTCCAATTCTTAGCCCCAACTAAAAAGTTTTATTCATTTCCTATACAAGTTGACCTCGGTACACAACATCTAACCCACAAAAATCAAGTCCGTGAACTTCAAAATCAAAACATGCAGGTTATTACTCTCAATTGCATACAAAATTTGCATCATCTTATTGCAATTTTACCTATGCATACAGTATAATATACGTTTCGTAATTCATTCACAACCAGCATCTTCGACCCATCCCCTCTTAGAAAGGAATGAAACAGAAAGGTTTTTCTCATTGGTTCTGGCCAAGCTTTAATTTTATTTGCCAAGCGATCGAGCCTTATAGTGATGTGCCAAAGCGTATATTTGCTCGGCACTAGTGAGGTCCACTGGTTTCGTCACTGTCGTGGTCGGCTGGTTGTCCTAAATACCTCGGTCTACAGTATACCGTTCGGAAACCCCACTCTCACTATATTACAAAATTATGCGTAGGTATATTATATGTTAGTTAATGTGTATATAGAAATATGTTATAATATTTATTGTGTAACTAAAGTATGTTTTTGTGTAATGACAAATAAAATATGTATAAAATATTTTTTATCCTTTTTTAGTTTGGTTTTTATTATTTTTTTATACATTTACATCGCTTTATCTCGCACATGGCAGGGTAGGCAAAGGAAACTCAGGAACCTATTAATAAATAGCTAAAGCTGTGGTGGAGATAATAACGATAAAACATTGGCTAAAGATTCCATTTCCCCTCGGGAATCTTAATTATAATCTTGTCGAAACAAAGCACGGTACTTAACACGCAATAACCAACGAAAAACAGATTACAATTGTACTGATACAAAGTTTTTTCTGCCTACCCTCCTCTATATCGGGAAATACGATCAACTCAACCTGACTTTAATATAGAAAAAAAATGTTACAAGATATTTTTTATAATGTATTCTAATGTAAAAAGGTCACGAGTTTGTTTGATTGACGCTTTCAATAATTAATTTTATACTAGATAGTCTATTTATCTATGAAGGCTATATAATACTTTTTACATAACTCTATGCAGACAAAGCCATAGATAAAAGCTAGTATTGCTTTAGAAATATTTATTAGGTACACTATGGTCTAGTGATGTTCTTGAGCAAAAAACTAACGAGCTTATAACTACGCAGTTACTTCATATACTTGAACGACTAAATCTTATACAGGCATTACGACAAATGCACTTTAAACAACTTATTGTGACAGAATTGTTTCAGATCTATAAACATAGATATATAAAATAAGATATAAATATGCCCCAGTAAGATGAGAAGTGATTTCGACCTGCATCCCATAGAGAGAAGGGCAGAAATTTGGGAATGAGTAATTTTCCACTGTGTTTCATTGAAATACTTCTGTTTTTCACTTTTCACCGATTTCTTTACTTCTTACTTAATTTTAATTTTCAGACAATGCGTGTCCATTGGCGGGACTCAACGCCACGAATAGCCTCGCCAGATCGAAAAAAAAAACAAAAGTGTTAATTACCTATAATTTAAATACATTATATTTCAATTATATCTCTGTAAGTCGGTAAAAATATTTGTTATGTATTTGCGAAATTTATCACCAACTTACATGTGGTGGCCAACTAGTTTAGTTTATTTTGTTGTATTGTGACCTTGATACTTAATAAATGTCAATATTGGTGATGATTTGTATTTGACGCGTTTTTTATATATACTTTTTTTTTTTAGCTTCACGCTGTATCCCGCACGAGGCAGGGTGGGCAGAGGGAACCCGGGAACCTAGTGTAAAGACACTCCGTTCCACTTCCGTTCCCCACTTTCCGCCGAATTCGAGGCATTGCGTGTTGAGTGGCGGAACTCAACGCCGCGCTTTTGCCTTATTACCAGAGCGAAGAAATGAAACATTAAATATTTAAATTGAAAATATTAAATATTTCATTTCCTCGACTGGGGATCGAACCCAGAACCTGTCGGTTGCAGTCACACTCTTGTGCCGCTGCGCCACGACAGCCCTCAATACTTGCCAAGTGATATATTCTCAAATGAAAACGGATTATTTTTTTTATTTTTACCATAGCATTTATCCAAGAATATTTGGAATTTCATTATTAATATCTACATAAATGGGGCTGTCGTGGATACAAACGTGCTAATTAATAATGGTGACTGTGGATTTTATTCCACTCAAGGGAGTGAAATGAATCAAGAGGCGACCCGAGAATTTGGCGAAAAGTGGCTAACGGAAGTGCCCTAGACGGAGTGTTTTAACACTAGATTCATAACTTTCCAAGTTTCCCAGCTTATCACGCTATGTTCGGAATATATCGTGAAGCTATGGTGAAAAAAATCTTAAAAAATCGTAAAATAGCCTATAGCCCTCTTTTTTGTATAGTCCATATATACTCGTATATAAACTACAAAAAACTAAACTAAAATTAACTCTAAAAATTCCTAAGACCACCGCGATCAACCAAACAAACAAACATAAATTCAAATTAAATCCTGAATAAAATGAGATCACTGTGTCGTTATATCACTGCTATCGATGGGATATCATAAATCATAATTTCTATTCAACATCTGTTCAAGATATGGTGTTTACGTAACAAGCGTATCAGTCACGTCCTAGATACAGCTAGAGTACATGTGAATCTAAAAGCCTTTCTATAAAGTGGTTAGTTAGTAAGAATTTCCTTATGGATAATTGTAGAATATATATAAAAAAAATATATTAATTTGTTATCTCTAAGTCTCGCTTTTAAATAATTATCTGTATTTAAGTGAATATTTTGCTCAATTTCAAGTCAATGACATATTTACAAATTTTTCAGAGGGAATCCTGAATCGTTGAGTTCCGCCACTCAACACATAATGCCTCAAATTCGGCGGAAAGTGGATAACGGAAGTGGAACGGAGTGTCTTAACACTAGGTTCCCGGATTGCCTCTGCCTACTCTGCCTCGTGTGGGATACAGAGTGAAGCTAAAAAAAAAGTCTGAAGCAACTTGCCGTCGCGTCGAGGCCAGTAAAATATCTGAGCATCATCAGCCTAACGTAGCTACGACAAAAACAAATGACAGGATACAAAATATGCATTTATTACCCCATTTACTCAGTTCAGCACGTTCCGTTTAAACCCTAAAAGGTTCCTCAGTCACCTAAAGGTTCCTTTTTCCCCCCACCGCCAGTTGACAGCATTAATAACAGGATTATTGAGACTGCCTCGTTTATTTTAATTATATGTAGTCATAAACCTTGCTCATGCTTTAGCTATGTTGTTATGTTTTACCGCGCATGTTTTCGATAGCAAATTAACATTTATATTAAAGTATAATAAATTAGTTTTAAATACAATATTTAGTTGTAAACTAAGAAATACATTAAATATTATAAGACTAGATGTAGACTGATTACGTCAGAATATTCGTCATTTAAAAAAACTACTCGGCTTCACGCTGTATCCCGCACATGGCAAGGTAGGCAGAGGGAACTTGGGAACCTAGTGTTAAGACACCCTGTTCCACTTCCGATCCCCACGTGTAGGGTGGCACACGTCAGCGCCACACTTTGCCTTGTAACCAGAGCGAAGTCATAAAAACATTAAATATTGAATTTGAAAACATTAAATATTTTATTTCCTCGAGTGGAGATCGAACCCACAACCTATGATTTACACGCTCGTACCGCTGCTCCACGACAGGCCTTCAAAAAAAACTCCGATATATGAAAATAAATCGTGCATATCACTAATCGAACGAATCCTTGTTCGATTAGCATCATTAGTAAACATCTCATATTGCTTTTTTAAAGTTTTTTTTTTGCGTTACGCTGTATCCTGCACAAGGCAGAGGGAACTTGGGAACCTATTATTGAGACATTCCTTTTCGTTCCCCACTTGCCGTCGAATTTGAAATATTACAAGTTAAGTGACAGAACTCATCGCCACAGATTTTTCTCACATGATGAAATAAGCTACAGAGAATCAAAAGATCAAAAGGCACTACTTTTCCATTAAAACATTTCCGTTCCTCACTTTTCACCAAATTGAGGCACTGCATGTTGAGTGTAGTTGGCGGAACACAACGCCGAACATGGTTTTTTTTTACCAGAGCAAGGAAATGAAAATATCAAATATTTAATTTCCTCTAATTAGAATCGAACCCACAACAACCCTGTTACCTTTACACTAGCACGTTTATTTTCTGCGTCACGACAGGCCATTGATATTTGAGTGACTGTAAACGTTATTATTTTAAAATTAAAACAAATATGACCTATGTATTTTAATTATGCAACTATTTTTATAACATTTAAATAGCGAAATTGAGATTCTTTTTCTTTGTTTTTATTCTATAAATAGATTACTGATACGCTTTTAATATAATTTTGTTGCTACTTCTTAATTATGTATAAAGAAACTGGTCAAGGGCGTGTCAGCTTCGCCCGCTGAGGATTCCTTGGTTATTTTAAAATTATAAATAACAAGAAGAATATTTAACACGAGTTGAAAACCTTAAAAAATAAAAATACGTTATATAAAAGCCTCGCCAGCGGCTTCGCCAGCTTGAATTTCATTATACATAATATTCTTTATTGCACCAAATGGGTACATAATAAATAGTAATATGAAAATAAAGTGTACAAAGGCGGAATTATCTCTGTTAGAGATCTCTTCCACCCACCCAGTGGAAGTGGATGAGTGACATTAAATTTAAGAAAAAAAAATAATAAAACAGAGTAAGAAAGACTACACAAAGATATTTCTACAATATTATAAAATATAAAAAAGGAAGCCTGTCGTGGCGGAGCGGCACAGGCGTGTGTCTGTAACCGACAGGTTGTGGGTTCGATTCCCAGCCGAAGAAATGAAATATTTTATATTTTCAATTTAAATATTTAATATTTCATTTGTTCGCTCTGGTAATAAGGCAAAGCGGGGCGTTGAGTTCCGCCACTCAACACGTGAAGGGTGAAGCTAAAAAAAAATATATATATATTAGATTTCTTTATTATATTTACTAAGTTATTGATAACAAAAAGAATATTGAATATGTTTACACTAATTACATAGAAGAAAGGTGACGTATTTTGTAAATGGCTTAGGTTTTTGTTCTATTTCGACAAAAATGCTTGTTATAATAACAGGTCTGTCGTTTCCAAGGGGAACAAACGTGTGACTGTAAACGGTACAGTTTGTGAGTTCACTCTCTACTCGTGGAAATATTTCATATTTGATATTCATTTAATATTAATATTTAATAAACACCTTTTACTACGTATAAAGTGTTAATTCGCACTTAATAAAGAAAAATCGGATTTAGAACCTGCGCTTCTTGGAATCCGTCCAATCGCTCTGACCAAATAAGCCATACGTTCTCATCGAGTTACGTCGAAATTTTCATACGTTTGTTTCAACTTATTTATGTTGTTAGCATTTTTGTAAAAAGATTATTACAAATTTCCGTTACTCAACGATAATTCTTTACAATTATTTATTGGCAAAAGGGCAATTCAACAGGCAATGCATTAAATTCAACAGAAACTTGTTAACCAAAGAGTACCTTAACACTAGGTTCCAAGGTTCCCCTTTCCTACCCTATCATGTATGGTACAGGGCTAAATTAAAAAAAATAATATTCTAAATATAAAATTTAGCAAAATTTTGGTTTCAGGTCAATACCGTATGAAATAATGATGATCAACCGCAAAACAGAACGTTGTTTACTACTAGTAACCACAAATGCGTAACCATATTTTGACATAGGCTAAAATAAACACTTAAAATGTTCATGTTTAACTTGACTTGATGAGATTTCTGGTCCTGAAGGTCTTCAATAATTATAAATTTTGAAATACCTGTACAGTTCTCTTTAATCTATATCTTTTTCAATCTATGTATATAGGGAAGGCTTTTTAAGGCTTTTTTACCTACACGAGCCCTAATTTTTAAGATATTACGTCTTAAATGGCGTAACTCAACGCCATGCTTTATCTTATCGAAAAGGATAATTAATTTCCACGTGTGGATATCGAACCCGCAACCGCTCTAAACACGTTAAAATTATTTCGGGACACTACAATTTTTTGTCTACTTTTGTATAGTTTTGTGATATACTATTGAATAATATTAAAAATTTCAAATAATGTGAGTGTAAATAAATATCTATAATAACAATTTTGAATAAATATATATAATAACAATAAGTAAGACGACTCTATAAATTTTAAAGAAATATATTTTTTTGTAGTTTTAAAGAAGAAACAGACATACATACAATATCTATATAATTAGTTATTTCCGTACGATCACTGAGTCAGTTGAGATTTTTTCCTTTGTATTATCAAATGTCACTTGTTCTGATTGAACTCTTTGGCTTCCTTAATATTTAACCTTTTTGTAACCTTTAGGATTTTTCCAGATATATCTTTACAGATAATTTTGTCTAGAAGTAGAGTATACAGAAGGAAAGCTAGGTTGTTAAGAACACTGGGAACTACCATTAAGACTATTAGACTCTTCCATCCGCTACTTTTCGCCAAATTCTGGAGGTATTATGTAGAATATAAAATATTTAGTTCCACTAGCGGGAATAAAATTCACAACCGTGGCGTCCACATTCGTAAACTTTCAGACCACGATAAATTCAGTTTATTAAATAAATAATCGTATTGTTAAAGCGGATGAAGCCCCAAGTAAAGCCGTGGGTGAGTTGTTGTTCCTTAGGGTCCTCAGGCTTTTCAAGTGACGCTCCTCTAGAATCGTAGATACTGTGTTTTCAAAGGTCAATCGAGGTCTCCCTCTGTCTCTCTTACCACTCACATTTCTTTTTTTACCATTCTTTCATCATTCATTCGCAACGTTCTTCTATATTATCACTATGACATCTACGCTAGTACCTACCATTCTATATATCTTCATTGGGTATGCAATCAGCTAAGCTGACTCCGCATATCGCACGAAGAGGTCACATCTCCATAGTATTCATTAATAACCTGATATTTAATTTAATTTTGTTGACTTAGCACCCACGTGTTCTGTAATTTGAGTTACTTATACTTTCTCTATTGCGCATGGAGGTGTTAAATATTACACACGTGTTGCAAATGACCTGGTCGCAAAACATTATTTAATATATACATATATAAATATTTATATATATATATATATATATATATATATATATATATATATATATATATATATATATATATATATATATATATATATATATATAATATTAATATACTTAGTGGTACAAATATAAGGTATTGTATAAGTAATTATCTTCTTACTGAAAGCATCTTTTAATTTTTTCATCGCATCCACACGCTGCGGTTGTAATATAGGATATTTTTTTACTTTCTTAGGCCAATAACTTTTATATATCAATCATTAAGGAACAAAACAAAGAAACAATTACCAATTGAGTACATACATTCTATATTTATATAATTTAAGTTTAAAACATTCTAGAAATCTTTTCTTTTAGATTCCTCTGTATCGATCAGTTAACAGACAAAAACTACATTATGAATTTAGCAGGTTCGGTCAAAGATTGTCGCAGCCGTTTCTACTTTTCCCGTAAATTTAATAAACTTGAGACCCGCAGTCCAGGAGCACAAGTATGCGACTGTAAATGAGACAGTTTGTGGGTTCGATCGCCACTTTGTAAGTGAGATATTTAACATTTTCATTTTTTCACTCTGGTAATGAAACAAATAACGGCGTTAAGACCTGCCACTTCATACGTCGTGGCGCAGCGGCACAAGCGTGTGACTGAAACCGACAGGTTCTGGGTTCGATCCCCAGTCGAGGAAATGAAATATTTAATATTTTCAATTTAAATATTTAATGTTTCTTTTCATCGCTCTGGTAATAAGGCAAAGTCCGGCGTTGAGTTCCGCCATTCAACACGCAATGCCCCAAATTCGGCAGAAAGTGGGGAACGGAAGTGGAACGGAGTGTCTTAACACTAGGTTCCCGGGTTCCCTCTGCCTACCCTACCTCGTGCGGGGTACAGTGTGAAGCTGAAAAAAAAACCTTCATACGTAATACCCAATAATGGGTAAAAGGGGAATACCATTTTTGAATTCAAATATGTTTCCTAGTACAAATAGAACACACAACTATCGTGTGCAATTAAAATGTAAAGTATGGCACGTTGTCGTCGTTCTTACGTAAGCGGAGTCGTTCTCAATAGCGCTATTTATATCGACATAACTTAATTTACTACCGATAACGTAATAATAAATACTAATATATGAAGATTAACTTGACTTAAAACGTGAATTATATTTAAGAATACCAGAAAACGAAAAATAGATATAAAGAAAAAGAAAAGTAATGAAATTACTATTAATTACATATGCATAATATAAGACCTAACTAATGAACTACACAGTACACAGTTTTGGAAATTTTATATCGTGTTGAGTGGCGAAGCTTAACGCTGCGCTTTGGACAGATGCCAGCGAGAGACATTGAACTCTAAGCCACCTCTAAGTTTTTGACATACACTATGCCGCTTAGCCACGACATCATCTCAAGAAGCTAAATTACAAAATTAAAAAGAACGTTACATACTATATACTATATTATAGTACATACATATATTTAAGTTTTAAATTTTACTTTAATAAGTCCGTCCGTGTTCGTGTAGGATACAAGAATTTGAATGTAGACGCGTGCGTAGTAGGTTCGATTACATTGGAGTAATGATTTTCAGTTTTGGTAATGTAACGAGGCAATACGGAAACGGAAATGCCTTGATGGAAACTGAGTGTCTTAACACTAGGTTTCATTTGTATACTCTTCTATATGAGGGACGGAACAAGAAGTGCAATTTGTACCAACAACCATTATACAAAGACATATTTCGTTTCTACGCTACAAATAATAATTAATTATTGGCAAATAAGCAATTTATAATGATCATGACTGCGTTATTTCACAAAGGTCATCTAACAACCTATTGCATTATAATGCAAGTGCAACGGTTGGTACATTACAAATGTGCATACAACATTTATGGAGATGTAAAGAAAATAAAAGTAGGTTTATTTGTTATTGTTTGGTACAGCGTGAAGCTATCACGCTGTATCCCGCGCGAATTTACGAAGTAAACACTTTGTTTTCCAATTTCCGCTTTATATCTGAATATCTATTTAAATGAAAATATTTCCTCGTCTAGAAATTGAACCCACGACTTGTCGCATTTACAATCACACTTTTGACAAAGATTCTGAAAAAATATTATTATAATTTTGTTATATGTGTAATGATAAATGACAGACATTAACAAAGTCGAAGTCATACAACATTCAAAATAAGAAGTTACAAGTTTCAGTTTTTTTAACGTTAAAAAAATTACCACCGGTCACAGAACCTGTCGGTTACAGACACACTCTTGTGCCGCTGCGCCACGACAGGCCTCAGGTTATATATTACTAAAATCATTAATTAGATAATAACCTTGTACATTCTAATGTCTTTTATTCTTTTTTAACTTGTGAAATAAAATATTCTCGGCCGTTTTCTGGGATCATATTGTTAAAGCGTATACATTGCCCCATAAAATAATTTCGGACCGGATCCAGTATGGACAGGCGCGCTATGTTTAAACCTGTTTCTAGTATTGGTATTACGAATCTCACCGATATTATATTAATGGCTTCACGCTGTATCCCGCACATGACATGATGACAGGGTAGGCAGAGGGAACTTGGGAACCTAGTGTTAAGACTCTCCGTTCCACTTCCGTTCCCCGGCATTGCATGATGAGTAGCGGAACTCAACGCCGCGTTTTGCATACCAGAGAAAACATTAAATATTTTAATTGAAAATATTTAATTTCTCTCGAGTGAGGATCGAACCCACAACCCGTCGGTTACAGCCACACGCTTGTACCGTTGCGCCACAATAAATCATAAATAATATATCTACAGATATATTACTTAAAGATCAGTTTGAAATCAGCCTAAGCAATTTGAACCTGGTATTGCGAAGTCCAAACAACGCTAATGCAAGTAATATACGCATTTCTCTACACAGCAAGTATCCAATGTCCTAGTTAACTAGACAGTACAACATACTTTGCAAATACATATTGCTAAACTAAATACGAGTATATGTGCAATCGACTAGCCCTTAACATCTTACTTACTTACTTGGCTTCACGCTGTATCCCGCACATGGCAGGGAAGGCAGAGGGAACTTGGGAACCTAGTGTTAAGACACTCCGTTCCACTTCCGTTCCCCACTTTTCTGCCGAATTTGAGGCATTGCGTGTTGAGTGGCGGAATTCAACGCCGCGTTTTGCCTTGTACCAGAGAATATTAAATATTTCATATCCTCGAGTTGGGATCGAACCCACAACATGTCGGTTACAGACACATGCTTGTGCCGCTGCGCCACGACAGGCTAACATTATCTTAACACCTTAGTATTAATTATTTCATTTTTGTAAGATTAAAATATGTGTGATATTATTTTAATCGAAATCCGTGACATAAGGTTATGATTTCAATTCTTATTTAGGGAAACTAAATATTTCATGTTTTATATGTTTTCCCGTTATGTTAATCTAAAAAGTTTGGAGTAAAATCAGCATAATGCCTCGAGAACTCAGCGGAAAGTAGAAAACGGAAGTGACAGCGAGTAAAATATTTATTTTACTCGAGATGATCGAACACAGAACCTCGAATAACACCTTGAAAATTGATTTTATAGCTCCATAAAATAAAATCATTAGAGAAACATAAAATAGATGCAGTTGAATTATTAACAATAGAAATTGTATTTAGCAAATTAATTACAAAGACCTATGACCTATGATGTATTTTATACAAGTGCTGTTTTCTATACAAAGTTAACATTTAATTGCTATTAATAAGAAATGACGCGCAATTTTTCTCCGTTAATGTGGAAAATTTCATAATTCTTTCATTAGACTAGGCATGTTCGTGGTTTGATTCTCGCTCAAGGAAATTAAATATTTAATATTGAGGTACCTTGCTATGTGCGGGTTTCAGCGTGAAACTTAAATAAATATGTATAGTTATTTCTTACTTAAATATTAAAATTAATAGAATTTTTGGTTGTTTTTTATGATTTTTAACTCTGAATTTCGTCTGATCTATGGTGTGTGTGTAATAATGTAGCTGATATACGTACGTGCGTTTTTTTTTAGCTTCACGCTGTATCCCGCACGAGGCAGAGTAGGCAGAGGGAACCCTTGAACCTAGGGTTAAGAAACTCTTTAAGACGTTTCACTTCCGTTCCCCAGATTCCGCCGAATCCGAGGCATTACGTGTTGAGTGGCGGAACTCAACGCCGCACTCTGCCTTATTACCAGAGAACATTCAATATTTAAATTGAAAATATTAAATATTTCATTTCCTCGACCGGGGATCGAACCCAAAACCTATCGGTGCCAGTCATACGCTTGTGCCGCTGCGCCACGACAGGCCTCAGAAGAAGATATACGTATATATTTAAACAAAATATTATCAAATATTGCCTTGTAATAACAATAAATTCATACAGTGAAAAAAGTGTATTTTCATTGGAGCTGCGTACGTATGCAAATTTTTAAGCGAATACATAGAAGTTGTTAGAAAAATAGCATTGCAAGATCTTACATAATTATATCTATAACAATATAGAAAAATAGGCGATTTTTTTCGGTTGAATTCTCTAATTCCAGGGACTACTGTTTCGTATTGAATTGAGATATTTATATTGGATAAGTTATTTATCGAAGAAATCTATATTACTTTACTTATATAACCCATCTCATAAGTTAACGTTTATATGTTAATTTTAACACTTTTTCTAACATTTTTTAACTTGACTATGACTAAGGATGATTATAAGTATAAAATAATCTGCGGAACGGAGATTAGAACGGAGTGTTGGAACGAACATTAGGTTCCCAAGTTGGAATGGAGTGTCTCGACATTAGGTTCCCAAGTTCCCTCTGCCTACCCTGCCATGTCCGTAATACAGCTCAAAGCTAAAAAAATAATCAAAAAAGTAATATATAAGTCAAACGAATATATAAGAGTATCCAATTTTTCAATCAACTTTATTATTTTTGCTGTAAGTTAATATTATGCAAATATGTTACATAGCTGTAGAAAACTAAAAATTCGGCCTTCTTTATTGACCATCTCAATTAGTTTACATAATATACATGTATAATAAATGATAATTTGTGCTAAACTATACATAATTTTGTGATTTAATATTTGTGTACTACCTGACCGATAGACCTTACAACATTATGTAGTCTACATTTAAATAATAAGGAAGTGAATATATATGAAAAATATTTTGACCTACTCAAGGCCAGTAAAACGAAAACTATAGGTACTTATTCCCAATCGAGGAAATGATAATCTTAAACTACTATTGAATACACACTGTCTCCAATTCGAACAGAAAAAAACGTAGAAAGGAGTGTGGTTACAGTATATTTTGCTTACTGTTTATAATATCACCATTTTAATATTTTTCTTAGCTACTCGCTGTATCTCGCACATGGCAGGGAAGGCAGAGGAAATTTGAGAACCCACTATCTGCCGAATTTAAGGCATTGCGCGAGTGGCGGTACTTAACGCCGCGCTTTGCTATGTTACCATAGCGAAAAAATGAAAATATTAAATATTTCATTTCCCCGAGTGATAATAAAACCCACTTGTTTCGTCACACGCTTGTGACTCTTTACCACGATAGGCCTTAATTATTAAAATATAGAATTATTAACCAACCATTCTTTTGAATCTTGAATATTCTGAATGACAGTAAAATTAAATTGAGGTCAATTGGCACGCCTAAAATAATATGTATATTATCAATCATTAATAAAAATTGGACAAATAAGTCCAGTTATAGCTCAGGGGCACAATCGCGCTTCTGTAAGCGATAGGTTGTGGGAATGGTTTCTCACTAGAGAATATGAGATATTTAATATTTACATTTCCTTTTAGGCAAAGTGCGGCGTTAAACTCTGCCACTCAACACACAATGTCTTAACAATTCGGAAAGTAGAGATCGGTAGTGCCCTTGTGGGAACGGAACTTCGTAATATTATGTTCCCTGATTCCCTCTGCCTATCTTGCTATACGTGAAATACAGCCTGAAACTAAAAAATACTGAATAACTATTTTGTTCCATTAATAATTATCATCTTAAAGATCTCTTTAGATTGGAAATTAAACTTCAATTCACAATTTTTGTTCAATTCTCAAATGATTTCAATAAAAAAACAAAAAAAAAATCTTACTGTGGCCTGTCGTCGAAGAAATGAAAAATTCAATATTTTCAATATAAATATGTAATGTTTTCATTTCTTCGCTCTGGTAAAGGCAAACCGCGGCGTTGAGTTACGTCACTCAAAACGCAATGCCTCAGTCACCTCACGAAGTGTTTTTACATTAGGTTCCCAAGTTCCCTCTGCCTACCCTGCCATGTGCGGGATACAGCGTGAAGCTCAGTGAGTGATTGAGTAAAAATTTTACTAATTATATCTTAGTGGCATAAAAATATCTTAGTGGCATGCGAATCCACATCGTTCTTACAGTCGCACGCTCTTGCCCCTCCGCCACCACTGACCTCTCATATTAAAAATTAGTAATCAAAAAATTATCTAGATCAAGCGGGCGAAGCCGCAGGCGGGTTGTCAGCTCCAAATTAAAACGTATAAATAAATAATTAAAATAACATTTAATTACGTAAGTACGCAAGGTGTTTCGATGTATGTAACATTGACATTTAAAACTTATCGATATCTTGTTTCGTCTACCGAAACTGTTTCAAGTTCAAAATCATGATACCACCATACTCCATATGTATATACTTATATAGATCTGTGGAAACGCAGAGGCATAAGCGTGTGGCTGTACGATAGGTCGTGGGTTCTATTCCTACTTTTCTCAAGTGAGAATCACAACGGGTCGCGTATCAGAGTTGAGTAGCGTAACTCAACGCCGCGCATTACATATCTTCGTATAGAAAGTATTAAATATTTAGAATTTTTTTTGTAACATTTGTATTATAAAAATTAAATACCTTAGCTATTACTAGCTTCTACCATCTATTCACACACATAAATGCCAGTGAAAGTCCAACGAATTCTGCAACCTCGATTTTTTTTTGTAGAAGGGCACTCTCAAATCTCGGTTTCACTAAAATTACCTCTAAATGTATGAAAATAAATAACAACGTTATATTACGTAAGTGATCTAATGATAAGACCCACACATATAAAACCAGAGGCAACTTGAGAACGTAGTGTTGAGACACTCACTTAAGAAATTTACCAGACATTCACTTAAGACACTTTTTTTTATTATTCAATTCAAGATAACTACAATCATAAGAGTGAGTGGGATTAAATGCTGTTGGTATTCACTCAGGAAGCTACGTTGTATATTTATTTACTTTAATTGATATTTTGTAAAGAGCAACTGTTGAGTTTGTTGCCGGCTCTTCTCAGCAGACCCGCCTTCCGAGCCGGTGGTAGCTTCCTGTAAGTACTGACACCACAGACTATGTAACTTGACGATTCAAAAGTGCTTAAATGGCCTAATTGAATAAAGAATATTTTGATTTTGATACCATTTATCACTGAGTTTTCGACGTATTAAGAGTTTATTATCGAAAGTTAACGCTGAACCTCGTCACCAGATCGATGAAATGAAAAAAAAAAATCTAATTCCCCATATTGAGAACCGAACCCATAATAATCGCTTTTATACACACGTCTATGTTTCTGCGCCACGATTACCTCATTACTAGTATGTACGTATAAGAAATCTGTAACCGACTACTGTCTGTAGATGTTAGATGTATTTAAATATATCTAATAGGAGAGGTATATTAACGTAACAAGGCCAAAAATGTTTTTTTTTGTTTTTTTTATCTATTTGTGCGTTTGTATGCGCTTATCTCAGAAACAGCTAAACGGATTTAAGTACAGCTTCACGCTGTATTACGCACGAGGCAGAGTAGGCAGAAGGAACCCGGGAACCTAGTGTTAAGACACTCAGTTCCACTTCCGTTCCCCACTTTCCGCCGAATTTGAGGCATTGCGTGTTGAGTGGCGGAACTCAACGCCGCGCTTTTTTTGCCTTATTACCAGATTTAAGTACAGTTTCCACTATTATATTTTGGTAGCCTTTCCTAAGTATCTAGTGTTTGCTTAATTTACATCGGTTAAAAAATAAAAATAATAACGTAACTTTAAAGTATTTAGTCAAACAAAATTGAAATATTAGTTTTCAATGTATATATTTTTGAAATTAATATATGAAATAGAGTAATTCAAGCGGGCGAAGCCGCCTGTGGCTCGATAGTACCTAATATAAAAGAAAAATAAATGCGAATAGAACTACACTGTATACGTTAAAGTAACGTTATGTGACGATTTACGCTCCAATTCGTTCAGTAAAAGTATGACCCTTTTATAGATAATAGCAAAAAAAAGATCGATTTTCAAAGAAAGTTTACAGTTGTCCATAGGAATGCTTATAAAATAATTCTCACTTAGATGTAAAAGAAAAATATTATATCTAGGCTGTCTTAATACAGTGGCACAGCGTTTAACTCAAACCGCAATGGTAAATGTAGGTTCAATTCGTTTTCCTTACAAACAGAGTTTCTTAACACTAAATAAAGTGCGGCGTTAAACTACACAACCCAATATTCAATATATCGGCAATTGAACGGTGTATAGCGAACAGAGTGTCTTAACACTAAGTTCCCTCTGCCTACAAAAGAGGTTTATCTTTATTTCAATTTCAGTATATAGAGAGTTCGGAGAGTAGAAGTGAACCTTAAATTGTTTTTTAAGAGCCCTTTAAGCATTTATATGGGTCCCAAGCTCCTTTCAATGGCCTTACCTGTTGAATTGCGTAACTAAACACCGTAAAATTAATAATTTATATATCGACTGTATATATCATAAAATTATTAAATAGCTATTATATAACAATTAAAACACAAAACAGCCATTTCTTAAGGAAATAAGTAATACTTCAAAAAAAATGTAAGAAGTATGCAGTACAGATACCTACATGTTACTCGCATGCTAAAACACCATTGACATATAATTAATAATTACCATTTATACACAATCACTAGATTTCCAAAGAACGTTCTTGTAAGCATTATCGATAGTAATTCGCGATTCGCGACCGTGTCTCGGACAGTTAGAAGCGTAGTGTTCAGACACTCCATTTCGGTTGCAACACTTTTGTTTCAGACTTACTACCGAATTCTTGAGTTCTAGGATGTAGAGAGGCGAAACTTAACGCCGTATTTGGCCTATGGGTCAATGAAAATATAAAATATTTTGTTTTAAAGTGGGATTTGAACTCACGATCTGTTGTATCTTTGTTTACTGCTGCGCCACAACAGATTATTATTTAATGTTTTACATGAACAAAATGCATTGTTTAACAAAAAATATTAGCATTCTGCACCTTCACTTTATAAACTATAACAGTGTCAAATTTCATATAAATTTGCTTGCACAATTTTACTAAGAAAAGGCGCGAAGTTTTTTATATGTAATGATATGATATCTAATGCATTTCAACCTCCGTCGGATAGCACATGTAAAACCGGAACTACTGTGCTCACTTTGACACCATAAAATTGGCATATGTTAGTTTCTTTGGGAATTATAGGTAAATACTAAAAAGGCTTTTTCAAAAATTCATATGGTGGAACGGATACGGAAAAATAAAATTTGTTTCCATAATTCGTTAATAAATAAAATTATATAATTTATATATTGTGGAGCATGACCTGGCGCAAAGACAGAGATCAGCCTCTGTACCTACACGGCGAAATCAAATATTTAATATGTCATTCCTTTACTCTGGTACAAGCCGGCGGCGTTAAGTTCCGCCACTCAACACGCAAAATATATAAATTTGGTGGAAAGTGGGGAATGGAACAGAATGAAAAAAAAATTTCCTCTGCCTATTCTGGCATGTGCGAGATACAGCATGAAGTTCAAAAAAAATTACATGATTTGACGGAATTTTCGATTCAATTGTTTCGTGTACTTGGCCTTTTTATACATCAATATTGATCTCCGTTTAAAGTAAGCTAATTATAATAAAATTATAATAAAAAAAGATAGAGATTACAACACTCTCTGACATATTCGAGACATTGCATGAAACTCAATTCCGCGTATTGTCTTTTACCAGTACGAATAAATTGAAGTTAAAAGATCTCCCATGTTTTGAATTGCGCGCATTGGTTTTAACGCAGTTTGTATGTTATTCACCGGGTATCATAATTAGAATATGATCACCCTGGTACTGATGGTGTCGTAAGAAGCGACTAAAGTGCGTGTGGTAGAGTCACGTTGCCAGTAATGGCAACACGCATGGGCAGACTCGACCGGATTATTACCACCCCCGGCATTTAAGACCGGCGTTAAGTAGTGGCTTTGGCCACTGCGTTTCGCATTAGGCAATGCCGGGCCCCGGGGCCCTTCCACCTTATAGGACGGCAACGCTCCTGTAGCTCCTCTGGAGTTACTCGGGGCCGTGGGCGACGGTGATCATTTACCACCATGTGACCCGTCATTTCCATAAAAAAAAAGAAAAAGAGGGATTCCCCGTCGATCTGTGTCTATGAAATTAAGCAACAGTAGAACGAGCTAACAAACATTACAAAATTATATTTGTACCTCAAATCATACAACATTAACGCATACGCTTGCAATATTAACTTTGTCAACTTTTGTCAATTATATAGGTCTACATAGTTGATAAATAATCACAAAATTGATACAGAATCTCCGAAAGGCGAATACGACTCGGACTTGACCAGTTTTTATATTTACTTTATCGTACCTATTAAAATTTCAATGGATTCGTTTTTGTGATTGAATATTAAAATAAACGATCGACAACTTCCGACTGATAAAAACTTACATAGTTTTAATGATAATTGGTATAAAATAAATCAAATTAGAATATTTTTCAAACCATTTATGAATAATATACTTTATCAGTATTTATGCTTGTAAATTACATAAAATAATTATTATTATAAGTAAAAAAATGTTATTGCAACGAAATTTCGTACTTAGACAGGTTAACGGATGCAAATTCACTAAGGTAACTTAAGGTAACTTAGAATTCCAACAGAAGATTTTTTTGTATAATGGAATTCATATATATGTACATAATAATGGACAAAAATTATTCATAATAAATATAAGCTGGTTTTTGTTCAGTAGTTACGTAAATGACATAGCGTTGTGCCATCTATCTATTACTTGTAGGCTTAAGAGAAGTCAAATGGCGTTGGGTTCCGAAATTTGGGTTTTTTAGCTTCACGCTGTATCCCACATGAGGCAGGGTAGGCAGAGGGAACCCGGGAACCTAGTGTTAAGACACTCCATTCCGCTTCCGTTCCCCATTTTCCGCCAAATTTGAGGCATTGCTTGTTGAGTGGCGGATCTCAACGCCACGTCATGCCTTATTACCAGAGCGAAGAAATGAAACATTAAATATTTAAATTGAAAATATTAAATATTTCATTTCCTCGACTGGGGATCGAACCCAGAACCTGTCGGTTACAGTCACACACTTGTGCCGCAATGGAACAATTTAATATTTAAATTGAATATATAAGATATAATATTTCCTTGAATGGGGATCGAACCCACAACCTGTTGCTCTTTCAGTCCTACGGGCTATATATAAATATTTTTAACATTTTATTCATAATAATTTTCGCAAGTGACAAAAAAACTTAATAGAAAGCTTGAGATACCACATATTTCATAATAAAATACATATAAAAATTCTTCTTTAACACGTGACCTCGTTTCTTTGTACTGTTAACCCAAAAGGCGTTACATTAGTTTAGAAACTATAGGCGAAAATCAAAAAAATCAATTCTTGATTGGTTCTTGACAGCCAGATATAAGAAAAAATCAGGTTAAAATGTTACCTTAAGTGCTTATTGGGCGTTTCTGAATTAAAAATGAATATAATAGATTTTTTTTTTTAATTTAAAAAGTATGTTAAAATTTGAATTGAAATAAAAATCTATGTTGAACAAGCATCTCTTGGAAACCGTCAAACTATGCCATGTGAAGATAGAAAAAAAATATTTTTTTTCCAATTTCAAATTTAACAGTCGTAACCTATTTAATTTTAATAAGGTTCCCAGTGATTACTTGATTGATCCAAGAATAAATTTTAAAAAGTATATAGCCCAACATCGTATGTTCCTATTTCTTGTTAATTAAAGATACTTAGATTCGCGAGGTGCCACATAGATGGCAGGGCAGGCAGTGGGAACTTCGGAACCTAGTGTTAAGACACTCCTTTCCTTACTTTCCGCCATTTCATTTGATAATATCTTTGTTACTCTACTCTACTCAACTTCACGCTGTATCCCGCACGAGGCAGGGTAGGCAGAGGGAACCCGGGAACCTATTGTATAGACACTCCGTTCCACTTCTGTTCCCCACTTTCTGCCGAATTTGGGGCATCGCGTGTTGAGTGGCGGAACTCAACGCCGCGCTTAGCCTTATTACCAGAGCGAAGAAATGAAACATTAAATATTTAAATTGAAAATATTAAATATTTCATTTCCTCGACTGGAGATCGAACCCAGAACCTGTCGGTTACAGTTACACGCTTGTGCCGCTGCGCCACGACAGGCCTCTCTCTAACTGGTCCAATGAATCCAGGATTAATAATTAGTTGTTCTGTTCATACATTTTTAACTAAGTAAATGAAACTTGTGAACCTAGTGTTAAGGCACTCTGTTACCATTATGACACTTCCGTTTACCATTTTCCACCAAATTTGTGGCATTGTGTGTTTATTGGTAGAACCACAAGGTCACTAAAGCAATAAACATCGATAAGTATTTTATTATTTCACTCCTTCAAGTGGAAATCCTTGTGCCACGACGGCCTCGACAGATCCTTACTTACCACTGCCCAATTTTTCAAAACATTTCGTAACGTAACTCAACGCCGAACATTATCAATATTGTGGGAAATTAAAATACTTTAAAAAATTATTGTTTTATACTGCTGTTTCATCTTCTACCACGTATACAGGTTAATAATCAAAAAATACTATTTTTTTAAATTCATTTTAACATATTCTCCGAAATCCGAATTATTACCGTGACCGATGCGTTGCGATATTCTCAAAATTAACAAGACGAAAAAAGAATTATTAGCGAAAACATGTTCTAGTGGAACTGATTATTTTCCGTGTACTTTCACATACAGTTGTATAACAAATTAAAATTTTCGCTTTATCTCTGCGTTTACGTTAATTATGTTTTCTGTGCTATCGGCATTGTGTGTAACGTCGAATGTTATGGATTCGATTGGTATAATTTTTTTGTTGTAGCCTCTGAAAACTATGCCTCAACATATATAATTAATGTAGACATTAAAATACTTCATTAAAAAGTTCTTTTAAAACACGAAAAGTCATAGTTAAAAAAAATATATTCAATATTTTTTTCATTTCATGGTTCAGCTCCTATAGTAAAATTATAATGCAGCAATCAACACCTAAAAAATAACTCATTTATTCGTAAATAACGTTTAAAATTTATTCGAGGCATGTCGTGGCGCAGCGGTACAAGCGTGTGACTGTAACCGACAGGTTCTGGGTTCGATCCCCAGTCGAGGAAATGAAATAATTAATACTTTCAATTCAAATATTTAATGTTTCATTTCTTCGCTCTGGTAACAAGGCAAAGCGAGGCGTTGAGTTCCGCCACTCAACACGCAATGACTCAAATTTGGCGGAAAGTGGGGAACGGAAGTGGAATGGAGTGTCTTAACACTAGGTTCTCGGGTTCCCTCTGCCTACCCTGCCTCTTGCAGGATACAGCGTGAAGCTGAAAAAAAATATTAACTTAGCGGGATTTTCACCAGAGACTCTTGAAAACCATCCAAGCGCTCAGACCACTTAGCCATACGTTTTCATCAAGCTACGTCGAAATTTTTATACGCTTGTTAAAACTTATTTATGTTTTTGAAATTTGACCTTTCTATCTATGACACAGTAGCTCCTAATAGACAGAATAAATCGCGTTTTTATGAAGATTTTTTTTTTTTATTGTATATCTTCCACAGACAATGATCAGTTATCATTTATTATAAGTATAGATTAATTATACCAAAAAATATTCAATACGAATACGTCCACATAAGAAGTCCGTCCACTTAAGAATCACATCCTCTAAAGGCGTGGCCCTACTTTAATTAACATTATATAAATTCTAACATCCGCGTTTAAAAAACAGGTTTCAGAGGCATTTGTTTTAAAATAAAATTAAAAATTACGAACTCTACATAACATTCATTGTAACTAGAGGCCTAGTTTGAAAGAATGATTTATTGGCGGCCTAATTTCTATGACGGAAGTAGCAGATTCGATTATTACACTAAATTGCGTAATCATATTATGGTTAATAGCTTTTGCGTTTATGTAATATACTATAATTATTAAAGTAATTAAAATTATTTTTTTCGGAACGATTATCGAACCCACTATCGGTGTGTTTAGTAACAAGCTACTGCACTGTGATTTTAATCAAACTTCTCACTCTGGTAACTAGATGAAGCGCAGTGTTGAGTTCCGCGATTCAACACCCAAAGAATCCGAATTTTAAAATCAGCAGTGTTTGGGGAACGGAGTATCTCAACAATAAGAGGTAAAATTAAAAAAATAGAGATTTAAAAGCAGAACATTGTCACTTCTTTTTTTACCAAAATTGAATATTACCAAGGATAGAGTAGTAGAGGGCCCTAACAGCAAATCCTGATATATTATTCGCATTGTTTTATCTCTTCAGACTTTACGCAGTTTTTTTTATGTTTTACTTATATAATTAATTATTAAATTTCAAAACATTCATCTGACAAATTACTAAGAATTGACAAAAAATATTCCAAAAATGACAGCAAATTCAATTTTTATGGTAAATTGGCTATAAAATTACATTTATATACATTTTCTTAGCGTTATGCTTTATACCTCTCACAACAGGGGAGGAGGGAACATCGGAACCTAGTATTAAGACATTCCCCTTCCATTCTCCATTTTCCGTTGACTTTGATACTTTAAATATTGTGTACCGGAACTTAACGCCGCGAATTGCCTTGTAATTTAAATTGAAATTATTATTTTTTTTGTTTCCTTGAGTGGTGTCGAACCCACAACCTGTCGTGTTTACAGTTGTATGCTTTTGTCCTTGTGTTGTATATATTAAAAAAATAAAATACACCTTAAAGAAACTATCAAAATATTTTTTATCATACTCCAGTAGCATAGTTCCAAAATAAACTATAAACTTTACTTAAAGAATGCAAAATAAAAGGTAGAAATATCAGAAAACGTATATCAGTTCTGCACATCACAGAACATTCTTCAACGTCGTCGTTCGTTGTATAATAATACATGTCGATATTAATTACATAATTGTATGGCACTCCCAAATTTTACGTTTTTTTCTATATGATATAACTAGATACCATCAATTGGTATAGAATTTTATGAACAAAACAATATATATTGAGATTAGTAAATAAAGAGTAAATCAAGCAGGTGGAACCGCAGGCAGATCGTAATTTTAAATAAAGTTATTTAACTTTGACTTCTGAACAAATCGTTCAAATATACTGCCCTAACATCAATAATAGATGTATAAAGATTATCATAACAACATTTTAATGCCTTATTACGTGTCATTATTTTTGATGATAATGGTTGTATTTTGAGTCAATATTTTATTACCTCCAAGAGTATATAATAGATTTAAATTTAACGCATTATATTTCTTTAGTATCGCTTTGTAGATATTAATTTCGTTAATGATTACAGTGATCTTTTTCATATAAATGCAGACCTTACCGGCAAAATTAAGTCAATATTAAAGACAAAACTTGAAACGTCTTAAAAAAGTAGATAGATATTAAAGTTGGTTGGTTTTTTTGTATGTGGCTCTTTGTAGATTAGTATTATTTAGTCGTTTTTGAGCGTGATGTATTTGCCTATAAGTGTTCGTTGCATCTATATATAATTTCGTGTATTGTCTATCTATTTTTGTTTGAACTGATGTAAACAAGCGTTGGTGGATCAATAAATAAATAAATGAATAAAATATATATATATATATATATATATATATATATATATATATATATATATATATATATATATATATATATATATATATTTTTTAACTTGACGTTGTATCCCGCACAAGGCAAGGTAGGCAGGTAGGTAGGTAGGTAGAGGGAACTTGGGAACCTAATGTTTAGACAATCCGTACCGTTAAACGAGTGCCGGAACTCAACGCCGCGTTTTGTCTTGTTACCAGAGTGAAGAAATGAAAATATTTATTATTTCATTTTCTCGAGCGGGGATCGTACGCACAACCTTACCCGATCGATCGATCGATATAGTTATTTTAAAAGTGTGTAGGTTCACTAATGGTATTTGGAAAGCTCCAGTTTGCCACTTATAAAGTCAGGTTTTTTTTTATTTCCAGTCTATCTCTTTTATATTAATTAACTTTCAGTTATGGAAGACAAATTGCAGCGTTAAGTTCCGCATGTTCCATTTGGCTAAGGAATAATTCACGAAATATTGCAGTCACGTTCATTCTGGGCCTACTCATATTCTTGTATGAGAAATACTCCTAAATGTGTGATTAGATCTGAACTTGACCAGAACACTGATATGAATGCTATCATTGTTTTTAATATTTTTTGTCCGCTACACTGTTAGTGTTAATGGGGACAGAATTATCTTAATGGGGAAGACCCCATTAAGATAATTCCAATTACCGAATTTGAGGTGTTGACTGGTGCAACTGAACGCCGCACTTTACCTTACCAGAGCGAAGAAATGAAAATAATAAATATGTAATTCTTCTTTAACAAAAATATTGTTAATAAGATCCGACTAGCACTATACTGTACATCCATTTTAAAAGCCTAAGCATTTTAACATAAAACTTTCAAATAAAAATAATATTTTATCATTCGCTATTTCTCTTACACGCCATACTTAAAAAAACTTTTAGCACGTATTTTTATATAGATGTATAGAACAAAAACGGTCTAATAACTAGTTTACGCTGAAGAAAGTGGAGCATAGTAAAAATATTTTACATATAATTTGGTACGTTGACCCTCTAATTCATCTGTGGCTGACCTACTCTACATTGGTATAGGTTTGTGATTTAACGATGTTTATTTAAGATTGTATATGAATGTATTTTTATTCCTTTTTAGGTTTTTTTTTTTTTTCCAGCTTCACGCTGTATCCCGCACTAGGCAGGGTAGGCAGAGGGAACGGAAGTGGAACCTAGTGTTATGACTCTCCGTTCCACTTCCTTTCCCCAGTTTCCGTTCCACTTCCTTTCCCCAGTTTCCGCCAATTTGAGGCATTGCGTGTTGAGTGGCGAAACTCAACGCCGCGCTTTGCCTTATTACCAGAGCGAAGAAATGAAATATTAACTATTTGAATTGAAAATATTAAATATTTAATTTCCTCGACTGGGGATCGAACCCAGAACCTGTCGGTTACAGTCACACTCTTGTGCCGCTGCGCCACGACAGGTCTCATAGTAGGTTTTTTTCTATATACACTTGTAGTTAGTAGGTATTTGAGGCATGTAGTGGCTTAGCGGTACAAACGTTTTTTTTTATGTTATGTGACTGTAAATGACAGGTTGTGGGTTCGATCTCCACTCGAGAAAATAAAATTTAATATTTTCAAATTAAATATTTAATGTTATTATTTCTTCATATAGATATATATATATCTGGTAATAAGGCAAAGCGCGGCGCTTAGTAACGCCATTCAACATGCAATGCCTCAAATTCGTCGGAAAGTGGGGAACGGAACGAAGTGTGTTGGCAATAGCTCCCCAAGCTGAGTGTAATCTATATCTAGTCTATATATTTTAATCATTTGCTTCAGGCCACGTCGACGAAGCCGCGAAGTATTAGTTTGGCGGCTTCGTCCGCTTTGTTAAATACCCTATATTACTACATTACAACGAAATTGCCATTTCGGTATGTATTTCGATGTTACTGTTTCCGGTTCACAAACACGCATTTCCCTCAAGCGATTCAACTCATCGTGTGAAATATTGTGAAATTAACACTTAACACGTTTTCTTATACTATTGTCTTGTTTTTAAACTTGCAAAAAAAAAATAACTAGCTTATATAATATATTATTATTCACTTTTGATTTTTTTTTAACGTTATCTTTTTTTTAATTCTTCATGTTCCGCAAAGTAGCCAGAGAAAACCTAGGAAGCTAGTGTTCAGACACTCTGTACCCATTTAAACTTTTCCGTTCCCCACTTACTGTCAAATTTGTGAGGCGTAATTTAACGCTGTGCCATGCCTAGTTAACATTTACCCTGTTAAGATATCAATTTTAAATTGTTTAATTTCTAAATACGCACGCCTAATTCCTAAGCTGAATGAATAAAAAATATGTATGATATTAGTCTGTACTTTAAGTATTGAATCTGGTAAGTGTCTGTGTTTGTTTTTGTTGAGTGTCGGAACTCAACACCGCGATTAGCCTTATTATTAGAGTAAAGAAATGCAAACGTTAAATATTTAAATTGAAAATGTAATTATATATCATTTCCTAGAATAAAAAAATAAAATAAATCCCCCGAATGGGCATCGAACCCACAACCTAGAGTTACTCGCTAGATGCAATAATGAACATAAATAGTATCAATCAATTCTAAACATATTTCAATAAAATTGTACAAAATTAGCTTCGTTAAATAACGAGTTTAAAAATAACTGTATTAAATTACTATTTTAAAATAATCCATGTAATTGATAATTGGTTTTAACTGTTACGAGAAATCGTTACAAGATAAGCCTACGATAGTACTTACGTTAACATCAATGAAATTTCGTTAATGGTTGTATACTTTCTTTATGTATGTTGTTGAATTGCCTAGTTCTCTTTTGAATATTTTTGCCTTTAAAAATTTTTAAAGGCACTGGGAACTTAGTATAAAGATAGTTTGCTACCATAAATCTTCTTCTTCTTCTTCAGCTTCACGCTGTATCCCGCACTAGGCAGGGCAGGCAGAGGGAACGGAAGTGGAACCTAGTGTTATGACACTCCGTTCCACTTCCTTTCCCCACTTTCCGCCGAATTTGAGGCATTGCGTGTTGAGGGGCGGAACTCAACGCCGCGCTTTGCCTTTTTACCAGAGCGAAGAAATGAAACATTAAATATTTTAAATTGAAAATATTAAATATTTCATTTCCTCGACTGGGGCTCGAACTCAGAACCTGTCGGTTACAGTCACACTCTTGTGCCGCTGCGCCACGACAGCTCGGCTACCATAAATATACTTCCTAATTGAGATACAAGTGAGAGTAAAACGAAAATATTTATTTCCTCGAGTTAACATCGAACTTACGACCAGTAGCGCCTACAATGGCATATTTGTGCCCCTTTGTGGCATGACATACCTTAAATTTATAATATTTCATATAGAGATTTAAATAATCACGTCGTTTAATATTTCAAGTTTATTATGTCTACTTGAATCTGAAATTTTATTCAAACTTGAAACCAGTTTGTAAAATATGTTAAATATATATTTATAATGGATGTCACGATCGCTTAGATTTATTGTGATATGAATAAAAAGGAGTGGGAAGTGGAACGGAGTGTCTTAACACTAGGTTCCCAAGTTCCCTCTGCCTACCCTGCCGTGTGCGGGATACAGCGTGAAGCTGAATAAATAAAAAATATGTATGATATTAGTCTGTACTTTAAGTATTGAACCTGGTAAGTGTCTGTGTTTGTTTTTGTTGAGTGTTGGAACTCAACACCGCGATTAGCCTTATTATTAGAGTAAAGAAATGCAAACGTTAAATATTTAAATTGAAAATGTAATTATATATTATTTCCTCGAGTGAGGATCGAACCCACAATCTGTCGTGTTGTAATCACACGCTTGTACCACTGTGCCACGACCGGCCTGATATTAAATATTTTTTTAGTCCCGCACGTGGCAGGTAGGTAGAGGGAACCCGGGAACTTAGTGTTGAGAAACCCCGTTCCACTTCCGTTCCCCACTTTCCGCCGAATTTGAGGCATTGCGTGTTGAGTGGCGGAACTCAACGCCGCGCAAATAATAAAAATTTAATATTAATTACTTTGGCTGTAATGGCATGATCCGCAATCACGTCTTAATTAACACTTTGCCGAAACGAGGTCTGGTTTGGTCTGAAAAGGATTAATCAATCTCAAGTAAGTTAGGACGAAACCTCCTGGACGATAATAGATAGTCGACATTCTTACAGATGATGTGCATATGTCTGTTGCCACAGCAACAACAAATTAAATATCAAATTAAAACCATAAAATAAAATAAATTAATATACAAAATTATTTTTAATAATTGAAAAAAAAAAACGCGGTATATAAATGGTATTTTTGCCAATTTAATATATAATATATATAATAAAGACCTAGTGCAACTCGCACTTGGCCATTTTTTTTAAATTAATGGTATGGAAGAAGTAATTATTATGTGTTAAGACATATATATTTACATATTAATTAAAATATGTTTCAAACTAGCGACCCGACCGTGGCTTCGCCCGTTTTCTGATATCAATTACCTTCTTTCTATTAACATTATCAATTTAAAGATAATATCTGTACATTGAAAAATTAAATTATAGCTAAATTAAAAAAAAAATATAGCAATTTTGTCTAACTAAATATTTAAAATTGAGATATTTTTTGTTATTTACCAAAATAGTTCAGGAAAAATTGCAAAAAAATAATAATGAAAATATGTTAGCCGTTTCTGAGACTGCCGCATACAAACGCACCGACACACAGGCAAAAGTTTTAAAATAAGCTATTTCATCTTTCCATAGTTCTGGCTCCTGCGACCTAAGTCGACTTTTGGGACATTGCATGTTGAGGCGGCACTTTGCTGTTACCGCCGTGCTTTATCTGATTTGCGAGTATATGAATAGTTATACTGTCTCTCATAGGAAACGACACCGCAACCATTACGTTTATGGGCCTATTGATAACAGTATATTATTATTATATTGTCTCCTTTTATTACATTGTATCGAAAACGCGTTTTTGTTAGATACAATGGAAATTATATACAAAAACAAAGAGAAACTAGCTTAATATAAGTATAAAATTTATAAAACTTTAATTCAAATGTGAGACCTGTCGTGGCGCAGCGGCACGAGCATGTGTAACCGACAGACAGGTTTTGGGTTCGATCCCCACTCGAGGAAATGAAATATTTAATATTTTCAATTTAAATATTTAATATTTTCAATTTAAATATTTAATGTTTCATTTCTTCGCTCTGGTAACAAGGCAAAGCGCGGCGCTGAGTTCCGCCACTCAACACGCAGTGCCTCAAATTCGGCGGAAAATGGGGAACGGAAGTGGAACGGAGTGTCCTAACACTAGGTTCCCAAGTTCCCTCTGCCTACCCTGCCATGTGCGGGATACAGTGTGAAGCTGTCTGTCTAATTTAAAAGTGTAAAATATTGAAAATTAATCATTAAATCACTACCTCACCTTGGTAAAATACTTTTATCTCTTAATCTGCAAATGTCATTTACATAAAACATATAATATGAAATAAAAAAAAAACTAAACTCAAATTAGTTAATTTATTCAACAGCTACGGCCACACAGACAGACAGGACAAACTCACAACACCCTTCTTTTTACGTCGGGGGATAAAAATGAAAGGAGACCACGTAACTAAAATAATAAACAGCTATGGCTTCATTAATGTACTGTATGTGTTTTTATCGCCAAGGCATTTAAAAAAAATATTGACAGACAAAAAAAAACAAGTTATGTTTCGGAATCAATTAATTATACAATGGCTTTAACTTATTCTGTTAATTCTATCGGGCCTCTTGTATCACTATTTGCCAGCTCAGATTTGAGAAACTGTATATTTGGTGGAGTTGAACGCCGCGGTTTTCGTGCCGGGTTATTTTTATTAAAGATCGTAACAATCACTGTGTTTATCTTGTGGTAGTGTTTCAAAGAGATAATTTGGCCTTAGCTTTTTAATATAAAAAATATATTTTTTTAAACAACTAAATTGATTAATGTTACTGTCATGGTGCAGAGATGAAATATTTAATATTTTCAAATTTCATATTTATTATTTTCACTTTTTCGCTCTGGTAACAAGGCTGCTTTTCCTTGTTACCAGAGCGAAGAAATGAAAATATCGGTGTTGAGTTCCACCACTCAAAATACAATGCCTCAAATTCAGCAGAAAGAGGTGAACGGATCGGAGTGTCTTAACATCTAGGTTCCCAGGTTCCCTCTGACTACCCTGCCAAATGCGGGATACAGCGTGAAGCTGAAAATTATTACATACATGTGTATATATAAAAAAAAATATTCTCAATTTTGTTTATTATTAATATTAAAACATATATAACTTATTATGATTGCTATAACTGATATTGTTATATAAAAGTAGATACAGTAATGTTACGATAATACACCGAAAGATTAAAGTTATTTTTTTCTTCATATAGAAAGGATTCCAATATTCCTGGTAGCATTTTTAAAATTATTAATAAATATTATTTAACCGCAAAATAAAATTATCCATAACATATTTATTAATAATTATGATCTAAAGTATATTAAAAATAAGATAATAATAATTTATACAATATATTTATTATACTTTATTGTAAAAGTATATTGACTGTAAAAAAAATATTGAGAAATTATATCACGTTAAGTTGATTATTTTTTATTTAAAATATGTCCAGTTTTTCCCATTAACCACTATGCAAAGTATTTAAAAAAGACAAACAAGTGATGAAAAACATTAACGGGGACAAACAAAAAAAAACTATAGATATATGGAAAAAAAAATCCAAAGTAAATTATTAAATATTAAAAATTAATTATAACTTACCTTTGTTCCGTCGATCACTTAATTATATATAATTTCCACGATTCACCATACAAAATGGAAAGCACAGTCACCTGTCGCGGCGTCTTGATGCCAACTGATTTTGTACAAGAAGGCTGCGCAGGCGCAAGTTAATTATGCAATAGCGTGTATTAGATATAGTACAGAGTTGAGAATTGTTTCCTTAGAAGTTGTTAATGCAGGTGGAGCAACACGTGACTTTTAAACTTGCTTCACGCTTGTTCCCGCATTAGCGGGTTAGACAGAGGGAGCTTAGTGTTAAAACACTCTGTTATAGACTTTCTGATGTTATTTATTATCTACGTCATACAAAAGCAAGTTGAATTAGGTCAATTCCTTACTCAATGATGACATTTGGCACAGAGTTTGGTGCCCATCTAAAGAAAGCAATTCAAACTAGAATCAAATTTTTAAAACTATCGACAGCGTGGCTCGACCTTTCTTTTAAAATGAAAAGTAAATGAGATCTGGATGATTTGATAAATACATTTAAGAGCTCAGCTGAATTATAGGAGACATGGAAATACGCATTGAAAAAAATTGTAGTGTTTAATGTCTTAGAAAACATTAAAATGTGCTAAAGTGTAAACACTCTCTCTCTCTCTCTCTCTCTCTGTCAGCTTTACGCTGTATCCTGCACACGACAGGGTAGGCAGAGGGAACTTGGGAACATAGTGTTAAGACACTCCATTCCACTTCCGTTTCCCACTTTCTGCCGAATTTTGAGTCATAGCGTGTTGAGTGGCTGAACTCAACGCCGCGTTTTGCTTTGTACCAGAGCAAAGAAATTAAAACATTAAATATTTAAATTGAAAATATTAAATATTTCATTACCTCGAGTGAGGTAGAACAAAAAACTAATATCGAAAATATATATAATATAATTTGATTTTTTAGAAATGAAACCATCCAAACCATTATTAAAATATGCGTGAATGGACAATAAAAAATAAAGCCACAGTGCAAGAATAAGAATTAGAATGGGAAAAAAGGAAATAATAATACCAAATCAGAAAAAATGTGTTATAGGAAAACCTGATGTGTGTTGTGGCGCAGCGGCAAAAAAAAGTGACTGTAACATTATAGGTTATGGTCGCGATCCCAACTTGAAGAAATAAATAAATATATATTGTCAATTATTCGCTGTGGTAACGAATCAAAGCATGGCGTTGAGTACCGCCACCAAGCACGCAACGCATCCAAAACTAAGCGGAAAGTGGGAAATGAAGTTTTTAAATAAGAACGGAGTGTCTTAACACTAGTTTCACAAGCTTACACTGCCTATCTTGGTATGTGGGGGGTACAGCGTAAAACCACGAAATATAATGTTAAGTCACTCACTCACTCAGCTTCACGCTGTATCCCGCACGAGGCAGGGTAGGCAGAGGGAACCCGGGAACCTAGTGTTAAGATACTCCGTTCCACTTCCGTTCCCCACTTTCCGCCGAATTTGACGCATTGCGTATTGAGTGGCGGAGTGAAGAAATGAAACATTATATATTTAAATTAAAAATATTAAATATTTCATTTTCTCGACCGGGGATCGAACCCAGAACCTGTCGGTTACATTCACACGCTAGTATAATTAAAAAACAAATCAAGTAAAAAACAATTTTCATTAAATAAAAATAAAGTCCCACTAAAATACCCTGCAAAAAATGAATCTGGATGCTACTCTATATAAAGTAATGAATTCTCTGAGAAAAGTCAATCCAAGTGAAAATTTATATATATATATATATATATATATATATATATATATATATATATATATGTATATGTATATATATGTATATGTATATGTATATATATATATATATATATATATATATATATATATATATACATATATATATATATATATATATATATATATATATATATATATATATATATATATATATATATATATATATATATATATATATATACATATACATATACATATATACATATACATATATATATATATATATATATATATATATATATATATATATATATATATATATATATAAGGCGTTGGGTTTCGCCACTCAACATGCAATATAAATTAAGTGTGAATCAGCTTCACGCTGTATCCCGCACTAGGCAGGGTAGGCAGAGGGAACGGAAGTGAAACCTAGTGTTATGACACTCCGTTCCACTTCCATTCCCCGTTCTCTGCCAAATTTTAAGCAATGCGTGTTGAGTGGCGGAAGTCAACGCCGCGCTTTTACCTTATTAACAGAGCGAAGAAAGGAAAATATTAAATATTTAATTTGGAAATATATCACAACCTGCAACATACGATAGCATATATATTCTATTTGGTCTGAAAGTCTAATTCTCTTGAAGTGCGTAAACACGTTTCTATGTACGTTTCAGCTTCAAGGGTCGACAGTAGTAATTATGGAGGAATTTCTATTTACATAAAACAAATATGCTTGATTATTATGTATGCCATTTTATATAATTAATGTATATTATTAGGGTTCTGTTCTTCAAAAAGTAAACACGGAACCCTGTTAGATCATTTTGTTGTCCGACTTGCACGATTATTTATCTTAAGATTGCGTAGAGATATCAAGTTGAAATTAATATCCATTATTCACGTTTATAGTTGAATAAAGAGTTGAGGTTAAGGCCTGTCGTGGCGCAGCGGCACAAGCGTGTGACTGGAAACGACAGGTTCTGGGTTCGATCCCCAGCCGAGGAAATGAAATATTTGATATTTCCAATTTAAATATTTAATGTTTCATTTCTTCGCTCTAGTAATAAGGCAAAGTGCGGCGTTGAGTTCCGCCACCCAACACGCAATGCCTAAAACTTGGCGGAAAGTGGGGAACGGAAGTGGAACGGAGTGTCTTAACACTAGGTTCCCGGGTTCCCTCTGCCTACCCTGCCTTGTGCAGGATACAGCGTGAAGCTAAAAAAAGAGAGAGAGAGAGATGCATCCATTTTGCAGCATTTTGTGTGAAATTCATTGCATAATCAAAACCTTTAGGGGTTCCTGTGGGTTACAGCGAGGTGAGAACTTGTGGTACAAGCAGAGGATAAAATGTAAACGTTGAAAATCGATAATTTTCATAGAAAAAAGACATTACACAAAATTAATGGATGGATACGCCCGCAATTTTTAACTTTGTTAATTTTTTTTAAATCCAATAGAGCATTTCCTATACTAATTTTAATACTTGTGGATCTAATGATGATTTGATGAACATATTTGGCTAGAAGTGAAGTTTTAATAAGTATTGCAAATTTGCTGCCATAAATTGTACTCCATTCCATACAAAATTTGTAAATTTTTATTAATTTAAATATGAATATATAAATAATTATTGTTCTTCCTGTTGACATATAATCCTGAAATTGTTCGACTAACCCTTGACCGTGTTTTAATTTGAATTATTATTCAAATATTGAGGCCTATCGTGGCGCCACGGCACAAGCGTGTCACTGTAACAGACGGGTCGTGGGTTCAATCCCCACTCGAGGACATGAAATATTTAATATTTCAATTTAAATATTTCATGTTTTCATCTTTCTGACTCCAACGGCAGTTTCGTTACTCAACACGTTACCTCTTCGTTTGGAAAACAGCGTGAAGATTAAAAAAAACTGAAACATTACGTTCAAAACTAAAATAAAAATAGTAATTAAAAAATAAACAGAAATTAAATAAAAAAAAATATGAAAATTTCGTCGAAGTCAAATGTTATCAATATTTTATACAACGAATTGCATAGAATCTGAACAAAGAAACTTCGAAACTTTGAAACCATTACATTGTATTTAGTTGCAAATGTTGGAATGACCCACTGAAAAGAAGTGAAATGTCAATGAAATAATTTCATAAACAATTCGATGCTAAGTGATTGCTTTGTAGAGGAGCTTAACGCCGCCCTCTGACCACAGCAGAGAAATGAATATAATTCTGAGTTCACATTGTATCCTACACAGTTTCCGTTAAAATATTTCCGTTCACCACGCACAACGCGTATTTTAGTATGTCTTATTTTGTGTATTTTTTTATGTCTAGCATTCTGCGCTCCATTCCGCGTTGGCAAGTTATGATTTTTTCTAATGTTTTTGTTATATTTCCATATTTGGCAGGCGAAGGTCAGGCATGGTATAAGACAAGAGTTCATAACCTTAGTCTTCAATTTGATTGACAAGTTGGTTTTAAATATTTCTTTAAAGCTCTAGTACTTATTCCATGTTAGCTGGGTCCTGCGCTCAATCTCATGTTAATTGTTTTGATTGTCGAAGCTTATTTATTATATAAGTTCATTTCTAGGCCGGCGCTTTTAATAGCTTTGTTTAGTGACTCTATCATATTCTGTAGCTTCTTTCTATTTTCTGATATCAGCACCAAGTCGTCGGTAAAACTTAGGTGAATTAAGTACTCAGTTTTTATTATTAATCTCGTTAAGTCCAGTCAAGTTTGCTTATTATCGACTCTAGTGTGGCTATTAATATTATAGGTGATAATGGGAGACCCAGACCTGTTTGACGCTTCTCTCTATAGGCTACCAAGAACAAGTAGATTCTAGTTTGACTCTACTTTTACTCTTCCTGTATATACTTTTAATCACTCTTATGCACTTCTTTTCTACATTTTGTGTTGTTAGAGTTTACCATATATTGTTGTATGACACCGAGGCGAATGCTTTTTTGTAATCAGTATATGCCAAGTACAAATGTCTATTTTTTCTTGATTTATCTCGATGAGAATTTCGATTGTGTGAATATGTGTCGATGGTGGAGAAGCACTTTCTGAATTCCGCCTGTTCGATGGGTTGTTTCGCTTCTAATGTAGAGCTAATTTTTTTGGTCAAGATTATTGAGAAAAATTATATGTACACGGCAACAGTTTTGAGTCGCCTTTTTTGTATAGCAAAATTATGTTAGACTCACTCAGCCCATTGGATGGGTGTCTCTTGTAATTCGAGGATAGCATTGCGTAATCTCTCTTTATATATTTGTTGATGAGTTTGTCGTGGCGCAGCGGCACAAGAGTGTGACTGTAACCGACAGGTTCTGGGTTCGATCCCCAGTCGAGGAAATGAAATATTTAATATTTTCAATTTAAATATTTAATGTTTCATTTCTTCGCTCTGGTAATAAGGCTAAGTGCGGCGTTGAGTTCCGCCACTCAACACGCAATGCCTCAAACTCGGCGGAAAGTGGGGAACCGAAGTGGAACAGAGTGTCTTTACACTAGGTTCCCGGGTTCCCTCTGCCTACCCTGCCTCGTGCGGGATACAGCGTGAAGCTGAGTAGAGTAGAGTAGACGAGTTTGTAAAGCGTCGAGATTTCGTTTATAATTGCTCTAGTTTAACGTAAAGATTATTGTAAATCATGTCTTCTTTTAAAAGTTAGAATGTACGTTCTAAGTATATTTTGTGGCCTTTCTTCGTGTTTTACGCTTCTCGCCCTTTACAAGCTTAATATGACATCTCTGATTAGGTTATCGTAGTATATCTGAATTAAGATAATATTCTCGGCTAACGGCTCTTGCGATATGTTAGAGTTTAGTTATTCCTTGAACTTGGTGACATTTCTCTTTGCTTATTATTGTGTATTTTTAACAGTTAGTCAACAGGTCGAAAGCTTTAATCATTCTTATGACGTTTCAGTCAATCAATAAACGTATTCGACAAATTGAAAAGCGTTGACATGCATTGTTAAAGTGCATTGAATTGTAAATTAATGTGACCCACTGAAATATACGGATGATGTGTAAACAATATAATGTAATAACAAACGGATGTGCAGCTGTTGCGGCGGCGGAAGCGAAAGTTTCGTATCATCGTCCTTCATTGTAACATTTAAGTAAGCGGTGACACGTTAAACGGTTCATTGGTTTTTTGTGTACATACTTACGTTTTATTTTGTTATTTCTAAGCTTTTATCATGATAAGGGTGATGATTTTTTTAGTGTCGTGTGATATGTGTATATGATAGGTTTTTATTTATTTATTTTTTTTATTTTAGGTATATCATTTTTAGTTACACACTATACGTTTCAAGTACACAGCAGGGTAGGCAGAGGAAACTTGGCAATCTAGAATGACGACCCGTCTTTATTAGTCTTTGCCACTTTCCGCCGTATTTGAAGCGTTGTGTGTTGGGTGGCGGAACTCAACCTTCCGTTTTGTCTTGTTACCAAAGTGAAGAAATGAAAATATTAAATATTTCATTATTTATATATATATATATATATATATATATATATATATATATATATATATATATATATATATATATATATATATATATATATATTTATATATACATATATATATATATATATATATATATATATATATATATTTATATATATATATATATATATATATATATATATATATATATATATATATATATATATATATATATATATATATATATATATATATATATATATATATATATATATATATATATATATATATATATATATATATATATATATATATATATATATATATATATATATATATATATATATATATATATATATATATATATATATATATATATATATATATATATATATATATCTATATATATATATATATATATATATATATATATATATATATATATATATATATATATATATATAAATATATATATATATATATATATATATACATGTATATGTATATATACATGTATATGTATATGTATATATATATACCCACTGTTACAGCGCTATTATTTATACATTTATGGTCATTATTTTTTTTACTTTAGGCATGTCGCACATTTTATTTATTAGTAATATTGAAAACTTAAATTATATAGTGTACTAGCGACCCGCTCACGGCTTCGCTTGTTTGATGTCTGAATTTTTGTATTTTTTAGTCGAGATTATTTTCGTATTCTGGACGTTTGACAGTGTCATTATAAAGATTATTTACGGGTTAAAATTGGGATAGATGTACCACCTTTTGACTTGACTTTCCTTCTTTTTATGTATTGTGCTGTTCTTCAATTCTATTCTTCTACTCTTTTTTTTATTTTAAATGTTGTTTCTTTGCTTTTCTTTTTTTCAGGCTGTATCCTGCATATGGCAGGCAAGGCAAAAGGAAAAAGGAAGTCTCGTTTTAGTTTTATTGTAATACAAGTGAATATGTACTTTTTTACCAGTACTTTATTAAAAAAATAGTAACCTTTTTTCTAGAGTGGAGTAGACTCCACTCTACTCATCTTCACGCTGTATCCCGCACATGGCAGGATAGAAAAAGAAAACTTGGCTTGGCTCCGTTTCATTCTCCACATTCGAATTTAAGACATTGCGTGTTGAGTGGTGGATCTGAACGCCGTGCTTTGCCTTGTTACCAGAGTGAAGTAATGAAATCATTAAATATTTAAATAGAACATATTAAATATTTCATTTCTTCGTTTGAGGATCGAACCCACAATCCGTCGTCGCTGCGCTACGAGATACCTCATTCTTTATCTATATAGAAACTAGTTTTCACCACCCAATATTCTTAAATAACATTATCGGTTTGTTGATAGAATATTATTAGCTTTTAATGCAACTCACTCATATTTTTGTATGCAAAAATTATTGACCCCATGGCAATTTTTGCCTCAGCTTCACGCTGTATCCCGCACTAGGCAGGGTAGGCAGAGGGAACGGAAGTGAAACCTAGTGTTATGACACTCCGTTCCACTTCCGTTCCCCACACTCCGCCGAATTTGAGGCATTGCGTATTGAGTGGCGGAACTCAACGCCGCGCTTTGCCATATTACCAGAGCGAAGAAATGAAACATTAAATATTTAAATTGAAAATATTAAATATTTCATTTCCTCGACTGGGGATCGAACCCAGAACCTGTCGGTTACAGTCACACTCTTGTGCCGCTGCGCCACGACAGGCCTCAGGCAATTTTTGCGCAATACAATAACGATATTAAAATAAATTGTGAACCATTGCTGCTTCGAAAGCATATTGCTTGTGCTTGTGTGTTGTAGAAAAAATATAGCTTGTGTCGCTGCGCCACGATGGGCCTCAATAACTTGACTAATTAACTTGCGTGTATCTTAACAAAGTATTTTTCCATATAAAATTGATTATAGAAGAGACGCAGTTTCGAGTTACCGAGTTGAAGTTGTCGAGAGAGTAGTAGTTACTGTTACTACATTGGCAAGTGGTGTTGTGCTCAACTGGCATACCCGGAACGCCATAATTTAAGAACTGAACTGTTTTGTTTTTTTTTTTATTTTTTGTTTTATTTACACTGATTTTATTTCTTTGTTGTAATTTTCATAATTTTTGAGCTAGAAATGTTTGCAAAGAATCATGGATTCTAACATTGCTATAATTATATTTTTTTTTATAGCTTTACGCTGTATCCCGCACGAGGCAGGGTAGGGTAGAGGGAACCCGGGAACCTAGTGTTAAGACACTCTGTTCCACTTCCGTTCCCCACTTTCCACCGAATTTGAGGCATTGCGTGTTGAGTGGAGGAACTCAACGCCGCGTTTTGCCATATTACCAGAGCGAAGAAATGAAACATTCAATATTTTAAATTGAAAATATTAAATATTTCATTTCCTCGACTGGGGATCGAACCCAGAACCTGTCGGTTACAGTAACACGCTTATGCCGCTGCGCCGCGACAGGCCTCTATCATGAAAAATTACAATTTAAAATGATTTAGAAAACTCATAACTACATAACAGAATCATATTGTTGACATTGACAATGTTACAATAACGTTGTGTGTGCGTAAACAAATCTTGTCCGCTATTGGCTTTTGTTTAATATACCTATACCAAGTAAAATTAGAATCGAAGCGTGCGACTTTCAATTAAGAAAATGAAATATTTAATATTTTCGTATTAAACATTTGATGTTTTCATTTCTTTGCTCTAGTAACAAGGCTTAGCGCGGCGTTGAGCTTCGCCACTTAACAAGCAAAGTCTCATGTTGGGCAGAAAGTATGTAAGGAACGGAGTGTCCCGACACTAACTTCCGAAATTGCCTCTGCCTAACACGCATATTCAAAGAATTATGCTTTTCAAATCATTTCTTATGTGTTTTAAACTTTTACAAGCGAAAATATTTAATTTTCTTTCAATAAATAATCTTAATGACGAAGATTTAAAATATTATAATTATATTCAACCATGTACGTAGTTAAGTAATGAACGTTCAATCGTACAAACTTTCACATTTATAAAACTTCTAAGATTAATAGTTTTTAATAGTAAATTATGTATATAAAATCATTTTATTTCATCATTACGTAAGCCTAATTATTTTTTTCTATACTATTACAACCAATATCTATTGTTTCTTTCATCTTCTTTTGACTACTATAGCTTCTCATGTAGAAGTTAATGAATAAACAGAAAAATGATATGATTGAAAACGAGCAAAAATAATGAAAGGCAGCAGGTATTGGACACGGTGATAACTTTTGTTGGTAATATAGATTTGTTACGACCAGCATAAATTGTACCTGAAAGAAAAAGTATTCATTATTTATAGAAATAAGATATATCTACATACAGAAAGGATAACTGCATTGATTTATATAGATATTTAACAAAAATCTTAGAAATAAGCACCTAGAAGCAAGTAAACATCTGCAAAGTAACCGTTATAACAGATTGAACACATTGTTTTGTGACAGAACCACTGTTCTCTCGTCGTTTATAATTTAATTAGTTTGGTGCGTCAAAGCGCGGTGTTAAACTCCGCTAACTAATGCGCAATCTCACGAAATTTAACACAAATTAGAGAAATTGGTATATGCAGGATTAATTGATCAATATACCAGATTTACTATGAAAAATCAAGAACTTACCAATTGAACCTTAGTCAAATGCTTTTTCCACCAGATAAACTTGGCATACTTTGGTCCTAGTGTTGCAATTCCATAATACGCGTACATCAATACATGAACAAAACTATTTATATTTCCAACGACCACAAAATGATCGGTCGGATGGTACATAAGATGGAGCCAGGTCCATGTGACCATAAGTGCGTGATGTAGAACATGGAGGAAAGTCACTTGATTATCTTTCTTTCGGAGTACGAAGAAAACTGTGTCTAGAAGGTCAACGTGTTTAGCTATGAAGTATGGCCAGATTTCTGTTATTACCTGTAATGGTTGGAATGGGCACGTTAGTTTTTGTTACACATTCTGTATTTATGTTGTAAAAGTTGAAATTGATTATATTTTTTATAAATAAATTCTACATTGGGTTGACTTTTTCACTCTCGTAAAAAGACAAAGCACGGCGTTGAGTTCTGCCACTCAACACTCAATGCCTCGACTCAGCGGAAAGTCAGGAACGAAACAGAGTGTCTTAATACTACTACTAGGTTCTCAAATTCCCTCTGCCTACCCTGCCATTTGCTTGATACAACGTCAAGCTGAGAGAGAGAGAGTATTAGATAATTCTTTTATAAATCTACTTTTTGAAGTTACCAATGGCGTATCGACTTGGAAAATATGCTGCGGACAGACTTTTTCACCAAGGCGTTCATAGAAATCAATTTCAATCAATAGATAAAAGTTAATTTTAAATAAAAGAAATCATAGCAATACTACTAATACTGATTATATGTAAAATTACTATTTTGTTAGCTCCTGTCAAATTTAATAGCAAAAATCATAAAGACATAATTGCCGAAAATTTTAAGTGAAGTATTTTTTTTAAATTTTTTTTAGACCTATACCGTTTTTGTCAAATTCAGTTTCTAACATATATCAGGATATATGCAAAACCTGGAAACCTTAAGGTGCTCCGTCCTCATTAGGAGACTGCAGTTTTCCAACTTTCAAACGAATTCTCGTGCATTGTTTGTTGAATAGCGTTACTAAAAGCCGCGCTTTTTCGTTACCAGAACAGAACATATAACATATTTCATTCCCCCGAGGGGGAATTGAACCTGTTATCTATTTACAGTCACGAACTTATAGGGTATAAGTTCTCTCTTACTCGCCATAACAACCTAAGTAGTTAAAATATTTGCATTCTTATACCACTTACAAATAAGTGATATTCTGTATTTACATAAATAATTACTCGTAGAGCATTAAAAAAATTATACTCACTTGTTGTAAACTCTCTCCCTTGGGACATCTGGTTGTTATAATTCCATGATTTATAATGTATCTTGTATACTGGAAAAAAACCATTACATATTTGTTACTTTTGTTTTATTATAATGTGTCTCCCATATCTTTATCTACCATTTTAGGGAGAAAAACTCAATGTTAAGACATTCCAATCATCTATTACCACTGTTTTTTTAGAGATATCGTAAGTTCGCTAAAAAAAACAACAGTCTTGTCAACAGATCGAGAAAATGATAATAATTAATTTCTCTAAGTGGGAATCGAATCGCCGCTTGCACCGTTGAATGAAAATCTGCAGCATGTTTATAAAGATGTTGTATATGCATTTTAAACACGGCAGTATTGGCAGACGGATTTCGGGAACGTAGTGTTAAGATACTCCGTATACCCCTTTTGGCCGTATTCTAAGCTTTACGTGTTGAGTGGCGGAACTCAACGCTGCAACGAAAATATAAAACATTTCATTTCCTCGAGTGACGATCGTATCCAATCTATCGCTTCATATCATTATCAGTCGAGTACTTGAGTCTTTGCGCCATGACATGCCTCATGTATGTTGTTTTTTGTCATTCACCTAGTACGTGCAGCGGTGGCTCGGCATAAAACAATTTATCATTATTCTTTGTTTATCAAAGATTTTGCTAAGGAGACAAACAATGTTTTTCATTTAACTTCACGTTCTACCTCACATACAGAAGGAAATCAAGGAACCATTCTAACAGTCGCATAATGCTCCATTTATGCAGTCAGAATCTGTTTCTCCGCGCCATGGTTATATAATTCAATAAAACATATTAATTTGTGACAAAGCAAGATCCATGATTTCCGCCTCTCAATAGGAAGTATCCTTACTATGTTCACAAAAGTGAAAAAAAAAATCAATGCTTTTGTACCGGATACTGCGTAAAGCCGGAAGAAATAGCAATAACTCATACTTACAAGAAACACCGCATACGCCGAGAAGGCGACTTGGAAGACATTATAAAACATTAAAGTTGTAGTTAATTGGTACGCTTGTCTTTTCTTCATGAATCGTGGTAACACCCATAGTACTAGACCGAGATATGCTCCAATGACCAAGGTAAGACCAATGCTCGTTTGATTAAATGTCCAAGTGTCCACTAACACTAGAAATATAATATTTATTATAAAATTTTATCAAACATATATTGACAGTTTCAAATTTATCATTTTTATTATGCGAAGTAGAAATGAGACGGGAAAATGGGGAATGGAAATGTATTAAGGATAGAATACTAAAATATTTATTATCTTTAATTACTTGTTCTGATAATGAGGCAAAACGCAGCGTTGTATTACGCCAAATAACGAAAGCCTTGTCAAATTAGGGGAGAATGGGGAACAGAGAACTTGGAAAGTTTGTGTTAAAAAATCCTATTAACACTAAGTTTCCAAGTTTCTTCTGATTATCCTAATATTTGCTTAATACAGCGTGAAAGCATCTATTAAAAGGTATTAATTAATACGTTTTGTATATTTATTATAGTATATTTAATGTTTTTAACTTCACGCTTTATCCCGCATATTCAGGTAGACAGAAGGAAAACCTAGTGTTAGACACTGCGATCCGTACTTTCCCGTATTATCCCTACTTTTCGCCGGATTTGAGATTTGAGACATTGCGTGTTGAGTGGCGGCACTCAAAGTGATGCTTTGTCTTAAATAAATGTTTAATTTGAAAATATGAAATATTTAATTTCCTCGATTGGGAATCGAACCCACAACCTGTCGTTTACAATCACTCGCTTGTGCCGCTGCGCCTCTATAGGTAAATTCATCATATTTAATATTCACTTACACATATTACGATCTATATCACTATTTGGATGCAACACTTCTAATTTTGTAGCCATTTTTTATTTTACAATCTACACCATTTAATACATTTGTAAAATCAAACAAGTGTCAGTCATGACCGTTTTCTGTAAATGAATAATTTTATTTGGATCAAAGTTATTTATGACAAAATTTAAATAGTGCTGGATAATTAGATCTTATATTTTATGTACAGAAATTAACATAGCGTTTTAGCTTAGGGTTGTCGGTGATTTTGACGCTATTATTTGGTTCTAATATAAATTTGTCGTGGCGCCTTTCCAGTTATGGTTTCAAGAAACTAAGGGGTAAAATATTTCTATACTTTCTATAGATAATTAAGGCAAAGCGCGGCGTTGAGTTCCGCTATTCGAACCGCAATATTACTAAATTAGAGAACGGAAGTGCCGTATTGGAAACAGAGTGTCTTAACATTAGGTTCCTAAGTTCCCTTTGACTTCACTGAACAGATAGTATGTGCGGGATAATGCGTGAAGTTATAACAAAACAAAAGAAACATTATAAGCTATTACTAATATATTTATTTTAAAATCGACAACCCTATAGGCTTATGATGTACACAAAAGACTTTGTATGTAAATTAATGATCCAAATTTAATTACATATTTTAAAATGTACTATGCACAAATTTTAATCAAATATATTAGAATAATTTAAATTTCTTTATATAGATGTAGTCGTGGCTATGATGTCAATGGGGCATCTGATGAAGGGAGACCTTCTCCTACGTCATAAAAAAAGACTGATGGACATGTCTTTTGTCTTTTTCTCAGCGTCCTGCTCGTGAGCAGGGCGTTAGCCCCTTGTACGTGGTTTCATGCGGCACCCATTAATATGAGTACGTCTTTTGGATGGGCTCCTGGCCCTTAAGGTAAGTGCACCTGGTTGGTGCTTGCTTGGAAGAATCTGATGGGATGAGCGTAGAGCCGTCTGGGCGGTCCGCCCACCCAGGTGAGACCCTCGGTTGCCCCGAGGGAGGCCCAGCTTAGGCGATCAGTGACCAGGACGGCAGCTCGTGAGTCAATGTTGGGATGTTGTATAAGATCTCTAGGGAGATGACGACGTGTGGCGTCTGGAGGTCGGGTGTGATATGAACATGTGCATCCTTCTAGTGCTCTTATATGGTGCCCAGATTTGGCCTTTGACGAATTCACAGAAATCCACAATTAAGGTTGGCCAACGTGCGATGGAGCGCAGCATCTTGGGGTGCTAAATTAATAGATTAATTTCGAAATACTGAATTGCGCTCCCGCACATAAATCGCTACCGTGAAAATAAAACAGCAAAGTTATAATATATATATATATATATATATATATATATATATATATATATATATATATATATATATATATATATATATATATATATATATATATATAATAAAAAATTTAGGTTTCCGTGTTGCATTCATAACAAAGTTGAATTGTAATAGAATTAGGTCACAGTAGTTATAATATAATGGTTTTTAAAACGGACACGTGTGAGCAAAATTTAAATAAGTATATTTATGTTGCCTATTATTTTGAAGTTGCTACAATACAATTATGTTGTTTTGCTATAATAATAGTGCAGGCTCTAGGAGGATATATAACATCTTTGTATATAATATAATTCAAAAGAATATTTACCATATTTTTTGTAAGAGCCACCTAATATTTGTATCATTATGGCATGCATTATTTGTAAAATACATTAAATACATTATGAAAACAAACATTTTGAAGTTTCTTTTCAAAAATATATTTTTAATAAATATTTTACTGTGGTAAAATTTATTATCCTATAAAGCTCATTTATAAAACGTTGCTAAGTGGCTGCCGGAAAATGCACAGCTGGAAGTTACTGTGCATTGAGAACTATTTTTTAGGATTCAAAATATTATTCACATGTAGGGAGAGGGTACGGGTACTTGGAAGCTTTGTTGTTAGTTATCGTTTCCATTAAGTCACTTCCGTTCACTGCTCCACATAAAGGTAGATTTGACATAGAAATTTCTAAAGCGTTAAGTTTTTCTATTTGTATAGAAACTTAAAAAATACATTTTTCTGTATACACAAAGGAAGTTAACTCTAACTTTAAGCAAATTTAAATTAAGTTCAAACATAGGTTAAGTCCGACAGAAAGTGGGGAACGAAAGTGGAACGGATTGTCTTACTAGGTTCCCAGGTTCCCTTCTGCCTACCCTGCCTCGTACAGAATACAGCGTGAAGCTAAAAAAAAAGAAAAAGTTAATCTTTAATGTATATTTTCTGCTTAATCCATTATAAATAAGTAAAATGTGTTAAAAAAACAATACAAAATTGATAAAACATTCTTTAGTTTCTCACAAAAAGTATTTTCCTGTTCACGAAACTACGTACATTTCACATAATCGTTAGCTTTTCAACTTATCGCAGGTTTCATATTGTAAATAGAAATAGTAAGGTCCGATTTAGTAACAGACGCAAATCGGTATAACGAGTTAAGACATCACCATTTTGTGTCAATCAGCCCGTGTTCAGCAATATTGCTTAAGAGCGCGTTTCCGTTATACCGTAACGTTTTTTTTGACTGGACGGTTTTTTTTATTATTTTCTATACTGAATCTAGTTTAAATTTTTGAGACATTGCGAGTTAAATGCGAAACACAACGTCACGTCTTTAATAATCAGACGGAAAATAAAAAATATTTTAACTATAAGTAATCATTGCCCCGGGTGAAGATTGAAGCGACAATTACTGCTTATGTCAATTTTCATAGGATAAATAGATAAAAAAAATTAAGGAACGTTTTTGTGATTTAAGCAAAATTAAAAAAGTTATAGATAAGATAAATATTGCAAGACTTAAGGAATTATTAGGAATTGAATTAAATATAACAAAATAAAGGAATGAAAATTTAAGAAAATAATCGATAAGATGGTATTAAAAGATCTATTTGATCATTATATATTTAATTAAATTAGTTATTTTATTTATTTAGGTCATCCAGCAGTTTTACAATATTTAATAAATATACAATTTTTAATACACTATTCGGAAAAGTACATTATTGTAAAACCATATAAAGGTTGACACAGCATGCTAGGTATAAAAATCTAATAATTATATATGTTAAAGATGTTTCGTTAGTTTGCAATTATCATTATATATTTAATTAAATTAGTTAATATTATTTGCTATTATTTTCTACTAATTTAAAATAACACTAAAACAAACAAAATGCTATAGTGATTTTTATATTTAAAATCATTTTGTCGTCACGTCAGAGGTTAATGCAACCAAACACTCTTGCGCATCTACGACAAAAAATGAATCCGAATGTAACTCTGAGATCTACAATTGTATTTTCTTCATATAGTTCATAGAAAATTTCATATTTATTATGTTTTTCTATGTTTAGCAACTCCCCATTATTCTGGAAAGGCGGAAGGCGGAAAAGTCTGATAATAAATTACTAAAATGAGCATATTAAATCATATTTTTGTGTTTGAAGCCTGTCATGGTTCAGGGGCACAGACGTATGTATGATTGTAAACACGGACAGGTTACGAGTTCGAAGAAATGAAATATTTAATGTTTTCAAATATCTGCTAGGAAAAGCGCGATATTGGGTACTGCTACTTATCATACAATACCTCAAATTTAGCGAAAAGTGAAGAACGGACTGGAGAGTTTGCGGTTCCCTTCGCCTACCCTGCCATATGCGGGATACAGCGTGAAAATATGATAAGTGCGATTTGAGCGTAGAATGATTATTATATTGACAAATGTTTGTTAACTGCCGTCAATTTATGATTATTATAGCAATAAAATATTTTAGAATATACAAATATAAATAAAAAAAACTATGAAACCTGTCATTGGATGAATCTGGAATTCGGGTTCGATTTCCACTGTAAAAGATTCAATGTTTTAATTTTCTTGTGGTAAAGCTATTTATATTTTTATTTTCTAGCTCTAGTAACAAAGCAACGCGCGGCGTTGAGTTCCTCCACTCAACACACAATGCGTTCATAATTGGGCAGAAATACGGGAAAGGTGATTGTCTTAGCACTAAGTTCCCAAGTTCCCGTTCCTACCTTGCTACGTATGAGATACAACAAGTAATTAAAAAAAGATCAGGAGGCGAAACCACAGGTAAGAACTGTTAAATACATTTGCAACTAATCAAAACACTTCAGATTTAGCCTTCTGAATAGAATTGGGCAATTTTGTACAAACAGTACTGCGAACATTTCACTTTCAGTATAATCAATAATCTATGAAGCAATTGTATGACATGGCAGTAAATTAAGCTTGTTTTAGCACACGTCTTTACTTGACGTTGTTTTTTTTACATTATATACGTGTATTAAGGCCTGATTTAGCGCAGGGGCCCGAGCGTATTACTGTAAACGCAATAGCTTATAAACTCAATTCTTCGAGAAAATTAGGTATTTATTATTTTCATGAATCTCGATCTTGAATTGACTGAAATACTTCGAAAGTTTGATGAGATGGTGAATTGTAGTGCCTTAACACTGTATTTCCTTTAACTATCCCGCTATAGCGTGAAATGAAAAAAAAAAAAACCTCTTATAATAACAGTGTTGCCTTTTAAAAGGTAGACATATATAGTATGAGTATCGATATTTCATATTGCAGCTCGACCTTACAGACTCGTCTTTTTTCCATTCTAATAATAGTTTAACTATTACGACAAATCTAACCCAATTTTGCTACTTAATGCTCATCGCGTGAATACTTTTTTACTTCTTTATTCGTTTTTGTATATTTTTCTTTTCAGATTTTTATGTCTCAAAAGGAAAAACTTAACTTTTATAGGATCACTTTATTGGCAGTACATCTGTTCAGATCATATTTAGCCATAAGTTACAATCACATTAATTATCAAGGAAGGTTATTGTTGCTGGTATTTTGATTCCACGGTGAATATTCCGCATAGGCAGAAAACTAATAATAGCCAAATACACAAATAAAGCGTAACAGTGTTTTATTTTAAAACCAGAGCGAGAAGACGAAAACAACACATTCCCCCGAATAGTATATAGTACATTGAATCTACAGCTATCACTTACTGGGAGCAACAATGACGTAATTACACATTTTTATATCAATCCATGCATGCAGAAAGACTATTACAAACTCTTTTTAAACGTGCAAACTTGCCTTTTTTACAGAAAAAAAATAATAATAAAATAAACCGAGGCCAAAAAATTCAGTCAAGGTCTTTAAAATTCCTTTAGATCCATTACTCGATTCCGCAATTTGAATTGGACAAGATAATGTACACTTCGTAATTTTGGACACAATTTGAATTACGTACGACGTATTAACGTAGTTAATAATCTATGACGTTTGTATGGCGAGGATGAGACAGCATAGTTATTAAAGTTAACTTTGGTTTTGGAGTTAAAGGCAGGGCCGAAAAAAGCGATAGATTATTTCGATTTAAAGTGGAGTAAATAAAATATTTTAACTTTTCGCTTTGGTAACGAGGCAAAGCAACATGGGATTCTTTGATATTTCAGCAAAAAGATTTTTTTTAAAGAAGTAAAAACTAATGAGAATATTTTTAGATACAGTACGATTGATTGCAATAAAGCACACATCATTTTCAAACTGCAGACAAATTATCTGTCCTACTAAGCCGATAGTTATTGTTGGTTCACGATAATACCCTTACCTTACTCCGCAGGTTAATACTCCACAGGTTAATTACTTACAAAATACAGCAAAAAAATGTTTAAATACTCGTATCTTTTAATAACAATGATTTAGAAGATTGATATTCCAGAGAAAATCCATTGAAGGGACAGTGGCAGGTCCATAATATTTGATATTTACTATCCCACATGGCTGTAATCCCATGGGCCAAGTCCAAATATTCAGATAACTTTTCGGTTTATGTTTTCACGATATTATCAACATGGTACGCTAGTTAATCTTTTAATATCATGTCAATTCTATTGGCAACAACAACAATACAACATGTCTAAGGGATTCCCCAGAGCTATGACACTCCCGACAAATGCCATCTTTTATAACATGTCTCTGGTAATTTTTTGCCTTGATAACTTTTTCTATAACTGCACAAACACGACTTTCAGTTTCCAATACATAAATTAAGATAATAAGGACACTGTGTTCACGTGGAAATCTACCAGCATACGCCAGTTATTTTTGTCCTAGGAATGTCCTAGGATGCTTGAGATCGAGCTGAGTCGGTAGATTTGATAGTGGAATGACAAGGTACAGTAGTGATAGGAATCGATTTTACTTATGATGGATTGGAGTACATAGTAGCGAAACGTGCCAGCGAAAAAACTGTAGCCAGAGCACGCAGTGAGAGTTTATCACAATTTTATGATGAACTTCAAACTATGGAGGGGCAGAAGCTCATATAGAAAATGAGACGTGCTCGGAACACAGCGATGCAAGATGTCATAAAATATCTTTGCGTCAAAGGTTACCAGGGCATGCTGCTCTGCAATTTTGTTTCTGTGAAAGTGAGATGCAGAAGCTACTTTCAAGAGCTGCTGAACATTGTCTTCGTCATGACCCACCGCCTAACCTCGAATTTGTTGCCCCAATAACCTTTGACGAAATTTGGAATTGCCTTCAATGCATGAAAAGCAGTGGGACCTGACCATATTCCGATCGAAGCGAGAAAATCGTTGGACTTTGTTAATGATCATACTTACAGATTTTTTTAACTATATATTGAACACTGAAAAGTTGCCACACGAGTGGCGTTTTAGTTTCATTGCGCCTTTTTATAAAGGAAAGGGCAGTCTTCAAGTTTGTGGTAGTATTAGAAGAATTAATCTTATGAGTCACACTATGAAGCTCTTCGAACCACTCTTGATGATCGATATCAGGCTCTCCCGAGAATGTACTGTACATTTTTGGCATTATATGACCAAAATCAATATATAAAACTTTCTGGAACATTTTCTTACCGGAAAGATTATTTAGCAATACGCTGGACACTTGCGACACGCCTTTACGCAAATATGCCCTTACCATGACGACTTGCTTGCATAGAACTGAGCTTAACATATACTTGTATAGACATGGTTTATTTTTATGTATCTATATTAGTATGGATGTTTTGATTGATATATCTCGTAATTTGATTTCATTAAAAGTAATGTAAATAAGCAATAAAAGTATTAAGTCTTTTTTCACATAAGAAACAATATTTAAATAAGTATCTCTTGAGGCCTCTCGTAGCGCAAAGGCACAAGCGTGTGACTGTAAACGTGACAGGTTGTGGATTTGGTCCCCTCGAGGAAATAAAACATTTAATATTTCTATTTTATTCACTGTGGTAACAAGACAGAGCGCAGTGCTTATTTTCCCTTTCAGAATGCTCCCAAAATTGCCGGAAAATAGGGAACGGAGTGTCTTAACACTACGTCTCAAAGTGCCGAAAGTGGGATATAGCGTAAAGCTTTAAAAAACAAAACTATTTATATATAGTATTAATTATATAAAGTATGTACGAATATATAAATTATGAAAAGGCAGATTTTGTTTGGTTGAACACATAAAATAGGCTACTAACGCTGCTATTTTAAAATGTCTTTGTATTTAATATGAAAGGGTATATTACATCACAAAAATACCTATAGAAGTGGAGTAAAAATTAAAAAAAAAACGTTATCTGTACTAATTATTATAATAAAACACATTGATCTCAGTTTTGCATCGACAAAAATATTTTATTTTAGACTATTAATTAATTTAAGTTGTAATAGTTTCTATGAAACCCATTTTACTGTAAGATTTAAGGGGCGCTTAAAATGTGTCATATTTTAATTATTTGCATTCAGCCACGCGTGCGAAGACTAAAAGAAGGAAGAGAAGACGAAACTAAGGAAGTTAAGTAAAAGCTAATGTTTTATATATCTCCAGAGACCTTTGTTACGCAGCGGTACAGTGTCCGACTGTAAAAGCATTGGTTGCAAGTTCATTCTCATTGTCATCGTTATTTTATCGGTCTCGTAAGACCAAAGGTATCAAAGCCAACAATCAAGATCATTGCTCAAATAAAAACTGTGGAACCAAGCTGATGTGCTGCCACACTCACTCACTCGCTCAGCTTCACGCTGTATCCCGAACATAGTAGAGTAGGCAGAGGGAACTTGGGAACTTTGACACTCCGTTCCGCTTCCGTTCCCCACTTTCCGCCGTATTTGAGGCATTACTTGTTGAGTGGCGGAACTCAACGCCCTGATTTGCAATGTAACTATAGTGTATAAAAGAAAATATTAAATATTTAATTAGAAAATATTAAATATTTCATTTCCTCGAGTTGTGATCTTGGGGTGAGTTTGTACCGCTGCGTCTAGTAAACCACTTTCATTACCCATTTTCCGCCTAATTAGTATTATTTATTTATTAGTTGTAAAAGAAGCATAACTCAACATCGCGCTTTACCTTGTTACCAGAGCAAAGAGATGAAAATATTAAATATTTCAGTACCCCAAGTGGCGATTGAACCTACAGCCTGTCAAGTTTGCAGCCAGTACCCGCTACGACTGGCCTATATACATAAGTACATCATGAAGAGATATGTGATCATATCCGTGCTGTCGGCAACTTGTACGTTATGAGTCACATATGTACTTTCGATTGCAAAAGCGTACCACTTGGTTGAACATTACTATGTAAATATGAATTAGGTTGTTATTTACTATTTCGTTATATATCTTGGGTTTTTTAACACATTCATGTTTTAATAAATATCTATACTAACAGTTGCTATATATGGCGGAGGAGACAGAGGGAACTTGGAGATCTAGAGTTAAAGTACTCCATTTCAGTCTCCACTTTACGTCAAATTTGCGGTATTGCGTATAGTGTAGCGGAACCCAACGCCGCGCTCTACTTTGTCACCATAGCGTCGAAATAAGAATATAATGTATTCAATTTCCTTGACTGAGATTTCAACGCACAATCTTTTGCTTTTACAGTCGCGTGATGGTGCACCTGCGCAATGAAATCAAATTGAGAAGAATTAAGAAGATAAACATCTAAACTGCAAAATTTCTGTATTGAATGATTTTTTTCTTTGCATTGGAAAAATCATTTGCTGAGAAGCTAAATTCTATATTGCATTACGTTTATAGGCCTCGATATAACCTCCTGTACCTGCTGTCAGAGTAACTTATGGTTGTTTTCATTTGTGAAAGCAAAGACAAAGGCAATATTTTGTATACATTGTTAGTAATAAAATAAATACTATAAGATCTCCTTTTAAATATAATCAAAATGGATTTAGAAAAGTGTCTTCTCTCTTTTCTTTTTTATTTTTCTTTCAACTTCACAATGTACTCCGTACACGGCAGGGTAGGCATAGGGGACTTGTGAACCTAGTATTTAGACACTCTGTTCCGATCCTCACATTCCACCGAATTAGAGGCGTTTGAGAGGTAATGCGTAACTCAACGCCGCCCTTTGCTCTGTAATCATAGCGAATAATTTAAAATATTGAATATTTAATTACAAAATATTTAATATTTCATTTCTTCACGATTTAGCACACGCTTGTGCCTCTGCATCACAGGCTGTCGTTTCTAATATAAAATTTGCTTCAAACGGGATGGTACCTACAACTACATATTACGTAAAATTAGACGTATCTGGGCCCGTTCACAGTCTTTTTTATTACAGGAAGAACTGATGAGAAGTTAAATAACCTTGCATTGTTATTTCGATATACTTAACATAAGAGACAATGTATGAAATGCAATTATTGTATGAACATTGTACATACATATGACAAAACCATGACGTTTTAACGTTTGTTCGTAAAGACGACGGTTAAGGGTTCTATTCCCACTGGAGAATTATTTTCATTTCTACCCTCTGGGAGCAAGACAAAGCGCGGCGTTGAGTTCCGCTACTGCAATATTTCATATTCATTAATAACCAGTGGAGTATTTACAGGTTAGGTTAAGGATAACAGTTTAGTTTAGTTGTTTAATGATGGTATTAGGAGCGTGTCAGCTAAGGATAAGAGCACATCAGTCAGTAATATTTATTAAGGTTATATATGAGTATGACATTTATGTTTTTTTTTTTTCACCAATCTTGTCAGAGTTGTAATATATTCCGCCCTTCGAAGATAAAAAAAAAATATTATTAAAAAAATTGACGATGTGAAGGCAGTCAAATTCCTCATTCACTCACTCGTTCTTAGTGTTAATTTTTTAGAAAAGATATTCATTTAAAATATTTCTCCATTTCCATTCTATTCTCAATTTTTCCTCAATAAAACTTAAAATCACAATTATAAAAATTAAAAGACCAAAATAAAATAAAAACCTTAAAAAAAGCCTGAAAAACCCGTCCCTATCACATTATTAAGACACCACCACACTCTTGCGAAACCGCTACAACCGCTCGCTCAGCTCTCAGTAGTGAAGTAGCTGCTGAACGTTTGTGTACTACGAGCGCAACGCAACGTGACCTTGAGGTGAGTGTGGCAATACCTTAACATTGACTTTGACAGATGCTTTTTTAATCTGTGTTGTGTTTTTTAATCTGTTGTCAATATTTGGAAGGAATTTGAAATAGATGTATAGTCTGTGGTTTTTTTTTATCTTTGACCTACTTTTGGTTTTTTATCTGTGTTAGGTAGTTTTTTTTATGTTGGTATTATTTTTTTCCAATACGATTTTATTTTACTATAATTTTATTCCAATCAACAATGATAGTGGAAGATAAGCATGCGTATGTAACGGTTGTGGGTTCAATCTCTACATCCACTAAATGTGAATATTCTCTATCTATTTTTAAATTTTATTTTGACATAACTACAAAATACTTTTATTGTATGCAAAGTTTAATGAAAATGGACATATTTTTAACCAAATAAGTATATATAATATAGAAATGCATATATAAATATTTTATAATAATAATGATTCTTTTGTTGAAATTTGAAATATTTTAACACATTGCTGTATATAATGTAACCACTACTTGATAATTACGTAAATAGTAATAAATTTTATTTAAATTTGACTGTAGTTATAAATATATATGTAAAATCAAACATGTAGTAAGTATATAATCATAGTGCCCTTGAAAGGTCTGTTGATAGTTGGAGTTCGATTCTGAATTCATAATTATATTTATGCGATTGTCAAAACTAAATATATAAACTTCTTAGAGGTCTGTCGACTGTCTTCGCTCTGGTAATAAGGCAAAACGCGGCGTTGAGTTCCGCCACTTAACTCGCAATGCCTCAAATTCGGCGGAAAGTGGGGAATGGAAGTGGAACGGAGTGTCTTAACACTAGGTTCCCGGGTTCCCTCTGCCTACCCTGCCTACAGCAGGATACAGCGGAAGCTGAAAAGTTTATATATGTATATATATATATATATATATATATATATATATATATATATATATATATATATATATATATAAACTGATAGTAACATGTTTCACCAATTAAGTGTCTTATCAGAAAAAAGTAATTAAATAGTTGCAGATCTTGCAACATCTGTGCAGTACAAAGTTGTTAACACGCGATATCCGCACTGAATAGAAGTCCCAGTAATTAAAATACATTTTTATGTCTCTGTTAGAAGTTAAAAATTCCTTATAGGATCACATTTCTTAAAATAATATGTAATATCCAGGTGCTTTTGAGCAAAGTTAAAATCAAGCCTAAAAGTCAACGCAATCAAAAGAGAGACGGCATTTTTGCTGTGATAGTGTTTTACACGAAAATCGCCTTGTATAAATCGTATAGGGCACGCACGTAATAGGGCAATATTTTTTTTTTCTTTCCTAAATGTGACAAATGTTATTTAAAATTAGTAAAATAATAGAGGACTATCGTGCAGAGGCATAAGCGTGTGACTGTAAGCTAAACAGGTTCGATGAATATATATATATATATATATATATATATATATATATATATATATATATATATATATATATATATATATATATATATATATATATATATATATATATATATATATATATATATATATATATATATATATATATATATATATATATATATATATATATATATATATATATATATATATATATGTATATATATATGTCGTATAACTCGTTTACATGAAATTAATAAATATTTAATTCCCACCGTTTCATTGGCTTACGTTAAAAAAATGTTCACGTTTTAAATATGAAAATGATAATTTTTATGATTTAAATATGAATAAATGTATTAACAATTGGCAACAACAATCTTTGGATTCATAATAGGATATCCTAAAGCGAACAATTTTATTGCTTTGTTGAACTTGTATAACAAGTTTTTACTCTTTTCCAATTAAAATTATAATAGATCAGTTGTATAAGTCTATCGAAGCTGAGTGTTTTTTGCCGAACGTCTTAGTGGTGTAAACCGTAGTAAACACTATAGTGAGATAAAAAAATAAAGTGAGTTTCAGAAGAATAAAGAAATTCGTCACTAACTTATCTTTGTTGATTTTGTTAATGGAACGAACTGGATGTTGGGATTAAGGTGTAATTATGGTAATGTATACATTTTTTACCTTCACGTTATATCTCACACAAAGCAGAGTACGCAAAGGGAACCTGGCATCCTAGCCCCAAAACAGTCTTTTACCAATTAGGACATATCTGTTGACTGATTACTGCTGAATTCTTGAAGCATAGCGTGTTGAGCGGCGGTTCTTAACGCTGAGCTTTGCCTCGAGCGGAGTGCAATTTAATATGAATATGATAACTATATATATATATATATATATATATATATATATATATATATATATATATATATATATATATATATATATATATATATATATATATGTATATATATATATATATATATATATATATATATATATATATATATATATATATATATATATATATATATATATATATATATATATATATATATATATATATATAAATATATATATAATATCACATTTTTTTCCTTCTTTTAACTACGCTCTGTTATACAGAATAGGCATAACAATTCGTTCTCATTAAATAACTACCGTTTCCCCTTTTCCACCGAATTAAGGCTTTGTTTAACCGAATTTTTTTATACGTTCAAATAAACCATTACCAAAGATACCTTTCGGATGTGATATATCTGTTTAAATGTAAAAATCATTTAAGAAAAGTCGTGGCGCAGCGGCACAAGAGTGTGACTGTAACCGACAGGTTCTGGGCTCGATCCCCAGTCGAGGAAATGAAATATTTAATATTTTCAATTTAAAATATTTATTGTTTCATTTCTTCGCTCTGGTAATAAGGCAAAGCGCGGCGTTGAGTTCCGCCACTAAATACGCAATGCCTCAAATTCGGCGGAAAGTGGGGAACGGAAGTGGAATGGAGTGTCTTAACACTAGGTTCCCGGGTTCCCTCTGCCTACCCTGCCTCGTGCGGCATACAGCGTGAAGCTGAAAAAAGAAAAAAATAATAATAATAAATATGGCATACAAAAAACTGTAATGCGACGCGACTGTAACTTTTCCTGTAACGTAACTTAACTTTTACGTAATACTTACTGACTTATTTGACAACGTATTCTTAATAGAGTTTGCTTGTCGATAATTAAAATCTTGCCAATACCTTTGTCACTGTAGTAAGTTGTAAATTATTATTATTCATTATATTCTGAAGTCTTTTAATATGAGGTGAGGAACGGGAGTGGGACGGAGTGTCTTAACACTAGGTTCCCAAGTTCCCTCTGGGTTCGATCCCAGTCGAGGAAATGAAATATTTCATATTTTCAATTTAAAATATTTATTGTTTCATTTCTTCGCTCTGGTAATAAGGCAAAGCGCGGAAGGTCAAATTCGGCGGAAAGTGGGGAACGGAAGTGGAATGGAGTGTCTTAACACTAGGTTCCCGGGTTCCCTCTGCCTACCCTGCCTCGTGCGGCATACAGCGTAAAGCTGAAAAAAGAAAAAAAAATAATAATAAATATGGCATACAAAAAACTGTAATGCGACGCGACTGTAACTTTTCCTGTAACGTAACTTAACTCTTATGTAATACCTACTGACTTATTTCTCAACGTTTTCTTAATAGAGTTTGCTTGTCGATAATTAAAATATTGCCAATACCTTTGTCACTGTAGTAAGTTGTAAATTATTATTATTCATTATAATCTGAAGCCTTTTAATATGAAGTGAGAAACGGAAGTGGAACGGAGTATCTTAACACTAGGTTCCCAAGTTCCCTCCGCCTACCCTACCATGTGCGGGATACAGCATGAAGCTGAGTATGAAACCTATCGTGGCATAAAGGCACAAGCGTGCGCCTTTTATAAGAATGATTGTATGGACGATCCACTCGCGTGATAAAATATTTAATATTTTAGTTTTTTACATAGCTCTCGAAATGGGCCTTAAATTTAGAGGAAAGTGGAAAACGATAGATGTCTTTATAGAAACGGAATGAATGCTACTGGGTTCCCAGTCACTATATACATTAGGTTCACAAGTTTCCTCTGTCTACGTTACCATATGCGAGTACAGTGTAAAGCTGATAAAAAACTATGTATTCAGTAGCATATTTTTCGATTTTACATCGTCCCACTGCGTTAAATTTAGCGGAAAGTCGGGAACGGGACGAACTGTCTGAAAATTAGGTTCCCAAATGAACTCTGCCTACCCTACAACGTGCGGGTTACAGCGTGAATCGAAAAATGCCCTAAAAAGAAAAACAAATATCAAATATGTAGGATATCTTTTAGTAACAATAACTATTTTTTGTTACAAAAGTAAGTGTTGTATTACAAAAGTAAGTGTTGCCGACCAATCTTGATCATTCAAGCAGAGACTAACATTGCAAATTGCGAGCCTTTTGGCCTTTAATGCTGTTTCGACAGCATTATGTCATTATTCAGTTTAAATTAAGTAACAAAAAAATTGGAGCCTGTCGTCGCGTAGGGATAAAAACGTGCGACAGCAAAAATGACAGCTTGTCAATGATTCAATCCCTACTTGAGGAAATTTAATTTCTGCTTTTACTTAAGAATAGGTTCCCAAGTTCCCTCTGCTTACCTTACCATATTCGGGATTCAACATAAAGCCGAGTATAATGAAAACTAAAGCTAAAAACCAGAATATATTTATTATAACATTAAAATCTTATTACACACAAACAACCAAAATAACTGAATATGGCTGAAAACAATATTATTATTATTTATTTAGACTTTTTCATTATTAACATGTATATGCAACTGATATCTACATTGCATTGCACTATTGCCTAACCTAAGCCGTTCACCTCTAAAGGTAAACCCTAACAGAACGGATCGATTCATATTTCGCGACATCGATTTCAAATTTACTCTACTCTACTTAGCTTCACGCTGTATCCCGCAAGTGGCAGGGTAGGCAGAGGGAACTTGGGAACCTAGTTTTAAGACACTCCGTTCCCCACTTTCTGCCGAATTTGACGCATAGCGTGTTGAGTGGCGGAACTCAACACCGCTCTTTGTCTTGTACCAGAGCGAAGAAATGAAAACGCTTAATATTTAAAGGCCTGTCGTGGCGCAGTGGCACAAGCGTGTGACTGTAACCGACAGTTTCTGGATTCGATCCCCGGTCGAGGAAATGAAATATTTAATATTTTCAATTTAAATTATTTAATATTTTATTTCTTCGCTCTGGTAATAAGGCAAAGCGCGGCGTTGAGTTCCGCCACTCAACACGCAATGCCTCAAATTCGGCGGAAAGTGGGGAACGGAAGTGGAACGGAGTGTCTTAAGGTTCCCAAGTTCCTAGGTTCCCAAGTTCCCTCTGCCTACCCTGCCTCGTGCGAGATAAAGCGTGAAGCTGAAAAAAAAAATATTTAAATTTAAAATATTAAATATTTCATTTCCTCGAGTGGAGGATCCAACCCAAAACCTTTCGGTTACAGCCACGCGCTTGTGACGCTGCGCCACGACAGGCCTCAAATTTGTCTTTATTATCAAATTCAAATTCAAATTTAAAATATTATTTATTCAAATAGGCTTTAGCAAGCACTTTTGAATCGTCACAACATAAAATTACCACCGGCTCGGAATGCAGTTCTGCTGAGAAGAGCCGGCAAGAAACTCAACAGTTGCTCTTTTCAATATCGAATAAAGTCACAATTTCATTGTTTAATACAATAGTGAATATCTCTCAAATTTCCTCAAACTTGTTAAAACACTTATAAGTTCGTATTAAGACATTTACTTTGCCCATTTTTCACCCTATTCTCGAAGCATTTCTCGCCCTATTCTCGTTGCGGAATTCAACGCCGCACTTCAACCACTTAAGAAGTTTCATATTGAAATTAATATTTTAAATATAATAAAAGCGATTTGAATAAGTGAAGTGAAGTAAGAAAGAAAAATCTTGAATAAGTAACTGGCTTGTTTTGAGGAAAATTATTAAAAAAACTACGATTATTCGTTCTTAATATCCCTAGTATAGGAAATTACCAAAATTACATTTTTTTCTGTAATTTATTCTGTATTTAGGCCATTAAAAACACTTTTTACACGTCAGGTAACATAAAAATGTCAGTAGTGTCAGTCCTATTGAAAATTAATACCACCTTTGAAATGTCATAAATATCAAATATACATAATATAAAAAAAAAAACATAAATCTAAACGGATTCTGTTTGGATTTATGGTTTTTTTTGCGTTGCCCATTTTTCACCCTATTCTCGAGGCATTTCTCGCCCTATTCTCGTTGCGGAATTCAACGCCGCACTTTAACCACTTAAGAAGTTTCATATTGAAATTGCCTATTATTGTGTAATCTAACTGAAGGAAATTAATATTTTAAATGTAATAAAAGCGAAACGTGCAAAAGCATATTTTATATAGTTGCTTATGAATCATACCATAAATAGTTCAGCTTAATCCTGTATCCCGGACAAAAAAGAGGAGGCGGAGGGAACCTAGGAACCTAGAGTTAAGATTGGTGAACCTACCAGAATAAGTAACTATTAAATCAAAATAAAAGCAACTATTAGCACATATTGCATCAACGACACTTTGCACAAGATTACTGCAAGGGTACAAAAAGATCACACTCAATAAATGTCGACATCGGCTTTGGCTTTGTAAAAAAATGCTACTGTTTGATCATAGACCAAGTGACAAGTTACGTTAGAATTTACAAAATCTAGCTTACTTACCTACATAAATCATACGTGGTATGGTGCACCAGGAAAATTTTTGATTGAAGCCTGTCGAAAACTATGCGAGTGTAAGCGTGACGGGTTCTTTTGGATCGACCCCCATTCGATGAATTGAAATATTAAATATTTAAATTCTTTGCTTTAAGAACACAAAACGCAGCGTTGATATCCGTCGCTCAAAACAAGCAATACCTCTAAATTCGGTGAAAAGTGGGGAACGGAACGAAGTGGCTTTACATTAGGTTCCCAAGTTCACCCCTGACTACCCTGCCATATACAATATAGAAAATTAAAAAAAAAGAGAACGGTATTATTGTAGCCAATCTTGTGTTACAAATCGGATACCATTTTCAATACATCATTTCAATATCACTGAACGCGAGTATACTTACATCGGAGTACGGAACAATATGTATTTAAACTAAAATTAACATAGACAAAACATTATATTAGGCCTGTCGTGGTGCAGCGGCACAAGCGTGTGACTGTCACCGACAGGTTCTGGATTCGATCCCCAGTCGAGGAAATGAAATATTTAATATTTTCAATTTAAATATTTATTGTTTCATTTCTTCGCTCTGGTAATAAGACAAAGCGCGGAGTTGAGTTCCGCCACTCAACCTCAAATTCGGCGGAAAGTGAGGAACGGAAGTGGAACGGAGTGTCTTAACACTAGGTTCCCGGTTTTCCTCTGCCTACCCTGCCTCGTGCGGGATACAGCGTGAAGCTAAAAAGAAAACATTAATTATTGTTCTTCCATACATTTTGAAGCTTATCAATTTTTCTTATTTCTTATGCTCATACTTGGGTAGCTTTTTCTCTACGATCCAGATAGAGCTGGTTGGTTTTTTGTATGTTAACTTTGTTTCATTGTCAGACAATTACTTATTCTGTACACGCAATGTTTGACGAACATATCCAATTTTAAATTTAGCAATTTATAAATAATTTAATTTTTTCATATTGCTGACATTTAACAGCATGTGGTAAGTAAGCATGATAACAAAAGAGGAACCGTTCTTAGAACTTTTGAAGCGTTTCATAATACTTTTATTATGATTGATAGCAATCATCGGTATCAATGTAGAATATATATTTTTTTTTAATTATATTGATTTAGCTTTAAAGTACCATAACAGAGTGTAAGGAGGCGTTTTCCATTTTCTTCTTTGTTTAGCCTAAGCATTATTTATTAAGTGGCGGTACTCAACGCCGCACTTAGTGTTGTTACTAGAGCGACGAACTAAAGATAGGTCAAAGGCTCAAACGGGAATAGAACCCACAACCATCGTATTCTCGTCCCGCCACTGATCGTAATCAGATACTGTGCCGCTACATCACTAGCTCCTTAACATTATTTTGAATATGATTTATAGTCATATCAAATAAGACATTAACAAAATGATTTTTAAGAATTACTTTAGCCTCTTCTTTTTCAGTTTCACGCTGTATCTTACACTTGTGAGGGTCGGCAGAGGGAACTTGGGAACACTTGGCTGTGCTTAACACATACACACACACACACAATACGCTCAATTATCTTTTAATAACATTCAATATACAGATTTTACATTTTGATATTTTAAAAACTTGATTAATTATGATTGCACCGAAGATATATAATTTTGGCAATTTAGACTGGCATTATTTTAATATGCTAGCGTAATATTGACAAAAAAATGTTACCTGTAGAAATTAAACGAATTAAAATATTGTATAACAGTAACTTACTGATTTCACACAAATGATTATCTATTAGGTATATACTTCTGAAAATAGGTTTCAAAATATTATTTAACTACGCGATATACATAGCTACGTTGAGTTACGCCTTTTCACACTCATTGCCTCAAAAAATTGGGGAAAAGTAGGGAATAGAAGGGGCTTAATGAGAACGGAGTGTTGCAGCTTTTCTCTGCCTGCCCTACTAATACGTGATTAAGGTATAAAAAAAGTAAATTAACTTCCGGGATAAAATGTCCAAGTAATCATTTTTAGTTTCTCCCGTCTTTTTAAAGTTGCCTATCATCGATTCACCACCATAATTTATGTCTAAAATTTTAAATTGGTAGAATAAAAAGAACCAAATCACTTGCCAGTAGAGTCTCAAGATCTGTCGCGATAAAACACCTAATTATATTTATTTCAAAACTTCCTTTTCTGTGCAGTCAGTTAAAATATCTTTTCAGACTCGCCCTTGACCTGAATACTCGTTAGAGCGCAGTATATGCAACATTTCTCTCATTCAATTACCTGTTTCCGAAACGTCAATGATAACTAAATTATTATTATTATCATCGCTATTGTGAATTTACGTACATATCAGGGTAGGCAATGGGAACATGTGAACATATATATAAGGAAACTCCGTTACCATGAAGACACTGTCGGCTAAATTCTAGAGACGCGAGAATGAATCAACTTAACGCCGCCGTCTCGAAATATTAAATATTTCACTTTCCCGAATAAAGAGACTGAAGTATCCAATATGTTTTAATTACGCAGCAAAAACATACAAAATGCAGCCAACTCGATGCAAAATACTTGTATCTTTTGATTGTGTTGATATAGAAGCTTGATATATTTTGTGGTCTAAGATATGATGAACCCATTTTTTATACTAATTTCGTCTCGATACCTACATGCGTCTCAAGATATACCATAAAAGGAGAACTTGGGAACCCAATGCTAATGATAGATGGACAAAAAAGGGTCCTTTTTTCCTACAATCCTCCTTGAAAGTAACAAAAATATAAAACTTCCATACTTTTCTAGAAACAATTTTAATATACACACATTTTTAGGTTGAAACTTAAACGGTGCGTCGTAGAAAGTGTCGCAATGATATAATATCGGTTGAGTTGTTCATACCGTAGTGACCTTGACTCGCTTGCCACTTACTGGCACGCAAGTTCGATGACCATTCTATGAATTACTAGCTTACTGTAACGCGGCTTCGCCTGCTTAAAGGTTAGTTCCACCAAGTTCCAAGGTTCCCAGGTTACCACTGCTATCAAATAAAAAATAAGCCTCGCCTCGCCATAAAAAATAAGCACAGCATTTTTAAAGCTTCACGTTGTATCCCGCACATGGCCGGGTAGGCAGAGGGAACTTAGGAACCTAGTGTAAAAATACTTCCTTCCATCCCTAACTTTCTGATGAATTTGAATTTGGATTGTGTATTGAATGCTAAAATTCCACGTCGTTCTCTCGTCTTGTTTCCAGAGCGGAAATATTAAATTTTTCATTTCCTCGAGTCTGAATTGAACTCACTACCTATATCGTTTATAGTCACAAGCTTCTGCCACGACAGGCCTCAGCACATTTATACCTCATAAACTATATTAACACTAGAATTAAGTATAATATTTTGAACATGATGTGTAAAATGGCGCAATGCTGTCGGTCTTTACGACCTTAACCCACTGAGATGATCGGTGCAAGAGAGTATGAAAATATAAAGCAAATATTTGTTTGTTTACTTAATCTTAGATATATTTATATTGAGAATATCAAAATATTATATTCACGTATGTTATTTAAATATTTGCTTTGTATTTTATGACGTCAATTGATGATAGAACTTATAATCTTTTTGACTTTTTCAATTGAGATCTATTCAACTTTGGTATATATGCATATATTTGTAGGCCTGTGTCCTGTGGACTGTGGCCTGTGGCCTGTGGCCTGTGGCCTGTGGCCTGTGGTCTGTGGCCTGTGGCCTGTGGCCTGTGGCCTGTGGCCTGTGTTGCAGTCTCGTGGTGCAGGGGCAAACACGTGGAGGTGTTTGTGGATTCGATCCTCACTCTACTAGGAAATCAAATATTTAATGTTTTCCTTTCTTCTTAGTAGTTGCCTTTAGTACGGTGTGCATTTGCAATTAAAATGATTTACATATGAACAATGATATAAATATATTGTAATAAATATTAACAACGCTTAAAAATTAGCTCAAAAATTACTCACTCACTCAGCTTCACGCCGTATCCCGCACGAGGCGGGGTAGGCAGAGGGAACCCAGGAACCTAGTGTAAAGACACTCCGTTCCACTTCCGTTCCCCACTTCCCGCCGAATTTGAGGCATTGCGTGTTGAGTGGCGGAACTCAACGCCGCTCTTCGCCTTATTATCAAAGCGAAGAATTGAAACATTAAATATTTAAATTGAAAATATTAAATATTTCATTCCCTCGACTGGGGATCGAACCCAGAACCTGTCGGTTACAGTCACACTCCTGTGCCGCTGCGCCACGACAGGCCTTACAAGATACATGAATAAATTAAACTGACAACACGCAGCGTTGAGTTCCGCTACTCAACAACTCACGAATTCGGGCAAAAGGTGAACTTTTATATTTATTTTTTTTAAATACTAAAGACAATCATTTTTGACAATATCAAATAAAAAATTTGATAAAAATATGAACATAATTTAAAAAAGCATACGCTTTTTGCATATACATAAGTATAAGAGATGGTCTTACAAAATTCGCCGATCTTGACCTCAATATGCGACGTTAAACAGGCGAACTGGCCATTTTACTCTATAAATGTTAAATTTTAATTTTGGTACGTGCAAGCATTTGAATTTAAGCACAATCTGACCGTAAATTTGACAGTTGCGGGTTCGATGCCCACGTGAGGGAATAAATTATTATATATTATATACAAATAGTGGATATCAAATATATTATTATTAAAGTTATTAGGTTTTAAGGTAGTTATTATGTATATATATATATATATATATATATATATATATATATATATATATATATATATATATATATATATATATATATATATATATATATATATACATATATATATATATATATACATATACATATATATATATATATATATATATATATATATATATATATATATATATATATATATATATATATATATATATATATATATATATATATATATATATATATATATATATATATATATATATATATATATACCAAATATATGCGAGTAATCCGGTTAAAATATTTTTAATTAAAATGGATACAAATAATGAATATCAAATATATTATTATAAAAGTTATTAGAATTTTAGATAGTTATTTATGTTAAGCTAATAATTTTGGTATCAGAGGTAACTCAAAAACCTAGTCTTAAAACACTCTGTTTTCCACCGAATTTAAGTCATTGAGTGGCGGAACTCAACTCCACGCTTTACCTTGTAACCAGAGCGAGAAAATGAAAATATTAAATATTACATTGCCTCGAATAGGGACATATGTGCCTCTGTACAACGAGAGACCTCCGTAAATAAACACAACCCCTTTATTACCCACAACGCCTTTGGGTAAAACCTGGAAAGTATATAGACCTTAAAACAAGTTTTTATCTTAATGTATGTCATAAATTAAACGACTTTTAAGATCCACTTCCACAGACACTTAAGATATTAAAGCTATTTTATTGTTTCTATATTAATAATAAATAAATTTGAGGCCTGTCGTGGCACAGCAGCACAAGCATGTTACTGTAATAGGATTTAAAAAAGAAATCCAAACTTATATTTAAAGTTTATAAAGTTGTAAAAATATACTATATATATACATAATATTTGTCTAGCAAACGTATAGAAATTCAAAAATCGCTGGATTTAAACCTGCGCGGATTCAAATCTCAAAAGTATTTTTCATTCCTAACATAAATGTGTTAATTAATACTAATTATAATAATTAATACTTCAAAAATAGTAAAAACATTTGTATACTAGTTATTTATGACTCAGCTTCACGCTGTATCCCGCACACGGCGAGGTAGGCAGGGAGAATTTGGGAACCTAGCGTTAAGACACTCCGTTCCACTTCCGTTTCCCACTTTCCGTCGATTTTTTTTACGGAAAAGACGACAAACGAGCGTACGGGTCACTTGGTGGTAAGTGATCACCGTTGCCCACGGCCCCAAGTAACTCCAGAGGAGCTACAGGAGTGTTGCCGTCCTTTAAGGGCACCGGGGCCCGGCATTACCTAATGCGAAACGCAGTAGCCAAAGCCACTACTTAACGCCGGTCTTAAATGCCGGGGGTGGTAATAATCTGGTCGAGTCTGCCCATGCGTGTTGCCATTACTGACAACGTGACTCTACCACACGCACTTTAGTTGCCTCTTACGACACCATCAGTACCAGGATGATCCTATTCTAAGCCGGAATCACACGGCATAAATTAAATTGTTCTCACATCTTTTATTAAATCGTTCTCATATCTTTTATTAAATCGTTCTCATATCTTTTATTAAATCGTTCTCATATCTTTTATTAAATCGTTCTCATATCTTTTATTAAATAGTTTTCATATCTTTTAATAAATCATTCTCATATCTGTTATAGAGCTTTCAGTGGATTCCTCACATAAAACTCGGTTCGCTGTTTCTATAAAGCTGACAAAATGTCGCAAACATTTATTTCGACATTATCAAACGAGTAGCAAGCAAGTAATGTTCGGAAGGAAATAATAAATTTTAATGATTTTAATATCATATATTTTCATTTATTATTTAATATAGTTTTTTTTTAGTTTTACACTGTATCCCTCATAGGACAGTGTAGGCACATGAAACTTGGGAACCTAGTTTTAATGGTACTTTCATTCTGTTTCCCAATTTGCGCGGAATTTAAGGACTTGTATGTTGTGGCAGAACTCGACATCGCGTTTGCCTTCTTACTAAAGCGAAGAATTTCTCCAAATGGAAATATTAAATATTTCATTTCGTGGAGTGGAGATCGAACTCACACCTGCCACGGTAACACGCTTGCCCCAAAAAATAAATAGTATAAATATTTTTCAATTACATCCTGTATCTCGTATATAGTAGGCTTAGGCCAAGGGAACCTGGGAACATAGTGTTAAGATTATTATAAGAATCAAACTCACATCCATCGTGTTAAAAGTTACACACTTATGCCAATACGTCACTACAGATCTCTATTGTTTAAAATAAATGATCAAATACTGTTTTTAGAGTCTACTGTCTGTAATATACTGTATATTTTCACATATGTAAAAGACTTAAACGTGCGCGCGGTGTGACGTAAGGAAAAACTATGTACTTTTTATGATAATATAAATTTAAATTGAGACGCAGACGCAGATGCGTGTAACTGTAAACACGTAGGACGTGAGTTTGATTTCCATAATTGTCTTAACACTATGTTTCCAGGTTCCCGTGGCCCGGGCTTGCTATATACTAAATAAGTTTTTCATAAATACTTGATACAAACTATTTTATATTAAATAGTTACAGACTCAAACAATAAAAGGTGTAAAAAAAATTGTACGTTTTGTGTGAAATTATCACGCACGTAGGAGGATTAGCGGAATATTTTAATCCAGTGATATAACACTCTGTTCCTGGCATTTCCTGTTGAGTGACACTCAATGTCATGTTTAGGCTTACAAGATCAACATAAAATCAAAACATAAATAAGTTGTAACAAGTGTATAAGAATTTCGACATAGTTTGATAAGAACGTATGGCTTAGTCGGACAGAGTGCTTGGACGGTTTCCAAGAGGCGCGGGTTCAAATCCTGCTGTTTTTAAAAAAAAAATACGTTTTTTAAATTTAAATTTGATAAGATCGAGGAGATTCCTCGAGTGAGAATCGAACCAACAACCTGCGTTTTTATACGATTTAAACTTTGCCGCTGCAATAACAAAAACGCGGGTAGCATTTTCCTACATTTTTCCCGAGGTTTGTATACGATTTTTGACCTACCCAGATCCACTTAAGACCCTAATACAAGCTTAATAATGCGAACTTTTCACCAAAGTGGGTGGGCAAAAATAGTGTTTTGTTAACCAAACAAAAGAACTGTTATAGATATGAAAAGAATTTTCCTTATATTCAGTTTTCCGGAAATCTTTATAGGATTTCCGGAAAACTGAACATAAATTGGATTGGAATTAGAAAACAAAATTATTGGTCTCCTACAAGGAACTAATATGTCAAAATTCAGCATGCATCCTTGCACTTGGAGTGTCTTAACATTAGGTTCCCAAGTTCCCCCTGTCTTCCCCTTTTGTCATTAAGGCGTAACAAACAAACATACATTTAAATTTAAAATATTATTATGATAATATCCAATGTCATTTTATTTAAACAACCGAACAGTTAAGTAATTATGACAATAGCTGTCACGTACCAGCTATTATAAAAAGTCGTCACTGTGACGCAGTGTTATGATGCACTTGACCTAAATCATTGTTTCAAGCTAATTTCTCATTTTTTTTATTTCACGCTGTATCCCGCACATTGTAGGGCAAACAATGGGAACCTGGGAACCTATTGTTAAGACACGTTCTCATTATGATACTTCCAATAGCCACTCAACTCTAAGTTATCTATGTAATGAAAAAAAAAAGAGATTCACGCTTTTCCCGCAAAGGTTAGAAAGAATATATTTTTAAGACACTCCATCCCCCACTTATGAAATAATATAAGTACAAATCATCAAAGCGACAACGGCATTATGTTGAGTTTTCAAAACGTAGAAAATTAGTCACAGGATCGAAATTCGATCGTGTTATGATGTAGCAAGACCAGTTTTTTTTTAGTAAAATTTATTACATATCATTGTAAAATACTGCTTTAGCGTTAATTTTCGCACTCATCACGCAAATACGGCGAAGATTATAAGAATTTGGTTTAATGGGAAAAGTGTGACTTACCACAGGGTTCCCGAGTTCCCTTCGTCTATCCTGCCGAATACAGAAAAAAGATAAACTAAAGCTAAAAAAAATATTATTAGCATTGTCATAATTCGTAGTACATTAAGGATGTTAGATAATAAAAACCAACATGATGCTATATTTCCCGTTCTAAATAGGAAAAAGCTATTTCTATTATCAATGAACAAACATTTAATTATGCGTCCAAATTTAACGTTGAAAATGACATATATATAAAAATAAAACTTATTATATCACTAGTATACTTTCCGGGTCGAGTAGTTCCCTAAACGCGAACGGAAGTTGGAACCTAGTGTTAAGATACTCCGTTCCGTTACCCACTTTCCGCGGAATTTGAGGCATTCTGTGTTGAGTGGCGAAACTAAACGCCGTGCATTTGCCTTGTTACCAGAGTGAAGAAATGAAAATAAATATATTATATGAAAATATTACATTTTTCGCTTCTCCGAGTAGGTTTCGAATCCACAACCTGTCGTTTACAGTCACACGGTTCTATCCCTGTGCCACGACAGTCCTTAACTGACTATTTCATTAAAAGTCACAAAAGTACATATTAATTGAAATGAAGAATGAATCCAAATATACAACGCATATACAAACAAATACGTATTATGAACGTCAAAGGTTTTGCCATTGTTTCCGCATAATTTTTTCAATTATGTCTCGTGACGCTAACTGAGACACACTTGACCTGTTGCTTTGAACTCTAGAGTATACTGCCAATTGAAATGTTTACACAAATAGAAGAAAATATTGCGAAAATAATAATATGATATATTTAATTTTATGTACATACATTTTTGTTTCTTTTTATTTAACTATATATATCATTAATCTGAATAATCTGTAACTGATCACTGTTTGTATATGAAAAATATAAAAAAAAATACCACTTCACTTAGCTTTACAGCACGGCCCCGAGTAACTCCAGAGGCGCTACAGGAGCGTTGCCGTCCTTTAAATTGGAAGGGCACCGGGGCCCGGCATTAGCTAATGCGAAACGCAGTGGCCAAAGCCACTACTTAATGCCGGTCTTAAATGACGCCGGTCTTATAGGCAGGGTAGGCAGAGGGAACCTGGGAACATAGTGATTAGACACTCTGTTTTCCACTTTATTAAAGTGTCCAAAATAGTGACTTAGTTTTTTTTGTCTGTTAGTCTGTGCAAACTCGATTTACACTATTATATTTTCGCAACATTCCCTCAACATTTACTTTCATAGCCGGCTAGGAGAGATTTCTTATAGATATAAATCCACTTTGATCTATTGCTTACGTCAAGATCGATGAACCACCCCCTAGGTTCCCTTAACTAGAGTATTACGTAAAGACAGAGAAGACAGAGTTAACCTTATATAAAAACATCGCTCCTCAATCGCATTTCTTATTCAGCAGCGGAACTCAACGCCGCGCTGTCTTTTGTTACCAGAGCGAGGAAATAAAAAAAATATCCATCCGAATTAACAGGAACCTTTCACAGAACTTAAGTCTAAAAGATGTATTAATATGTATAACCTTTTAATATACGTGACATATAACATTTTGAACTTCTTTGTCTTCTTCGTTGTCGTATCTTAGAGAGAAATTTAAATGTATATTTAAATGTATATTTAAAATAATCTTTTGATATAAGCATTACTTACTGCCTGTGTCATATAATATATATGTATGTGTGTTATATATCACAACTATTAACACTTGCGTGATGCTATTCACGCTTTATCCCGCATTTAACGGAATTAGCATAATTAACAGCTTCACGCTGTATCCCGCACTAGGTAGGGTAGGCAGAGGGAACGAAAGTGTTATGACACTCCGTTCCACTTCCGTTCCCCACTTTCCGCCGAATTTGAGGCATTGTGTGTTTAGTGGCGGAACTCAACGCCGCGCTTTGCATAATTAACTCAGTGTTAACACATTTGCTGCTCTACCAATTCGCTGTAGACTCGTATCGTATTAGAAAAACAGGAAAATGAAAATATTTCATTCCCACAAGTGGAACGGAAGTCACAACCACCGCGTTTACAGTCAACCGCTGTGCCGCTGCGTCACAATGCCAGTTTTTTGCAAGCATTTAAAAAAACTCTAGTACTTATTATCTTAGTAAAACATCTAAAAAATAGGCTAAGGAATATAAAAGTCTATCGCACGTGCAAATCTTTCAGTTGAAGGGCACGTCCATATTAGGTTTTTTTGCGGCAAAAAAAAACGTTTTGTCATATATTTCCAGGGTCAAATTAAGTGAATCCTTTATTTTAACATAATATAAAATATATTGATGCGATGTATGTATGATTTATTGTTTCAATTTACCGGACTTGGGAACCTTGTGATAAGACACTCCGTTCCACTTCCGTTTTCCCCCTTTCGGCCGAATTTTGAGGCATAGCGTGTTGAGCGGCGGAACTCAACGCCGCGTTTTCCCTTCTTTGCTTAATATGATATTGTAAAATATTTTTGTAAACCGGAAATAATGAAATAACCATAATGTACGCGGACGAAACCACGAGTGGTGTGTTTTATGAGCGACAAAGTAGAATCCGTATGTAAGACATTTACTTAACAGTAGGTTCCCAAGTTTTGGGTTACTGATTCCTTCCAGCGTGAAGCTGTAACTTCTAAGCTTTAAGTTAAATTTTAGTAATATTTTTGTCTATGTTCCTTATTGGATAAAATAAATTTGATTTATTTCTTAGTTCCACTTTATTGGTGACTGTTTGAAAACTTGTAAAGTATGGCTGACATTCTTTACAACCAAAGGAACGAAATGTATTTATTTATTTAAATAAATTTAATCTCTGACCTGTAGTGGCGCAGGTGCAGTGTTGTGTGTGGTACTGTTGACACGAGAGTATGTTGTTCCAAATGAAATATCAATATATTATATTATATATGAAATATATAATATATTGATATCTTCATTCTAGTAAAGAGGCACAGCGCAGCATAAACCTGACTGTTGTATAACATATGCATAATATGTGCTTTTCTTCACACTTTCAATTATCCGAATACTTAAGAAGAAAAATCAAAAAAGTCCGGTTAATAGAGTTACAACTGTATATAATATTTCGCAAATAAAATGTCCAATTCATGAGTTTCGCAAGTGCAAAGCAGTTGCATTATAAGATAACTTTTAACCCATTGATGTACAACGTTGCTTCATAGGCGGATCCCTATACGTCTAAAGGTCACTATAATCATTTTATAGCTATTATTTCGTCTGGAATTTAACTAGATACAGTATAGTTATTCCTTTGGAATGATATTTTAGATTTTTAGTGTTTCATTGAATGGCATCATTCATAAAATAATTTCAATTCAATAAATACATATTTTGTAATTTATTACTTGCATATTTTAGTAAAGATATTTAAAAATATGTATTAACTTTTACAAAATTCAAAATATAAAATAAATGTTCTCACAAATTAACAACGCTTATTGATAATAATCAAATTTCCTTATTTACAGACATTCGAGAACAAAAGGCGATTCTACATAACACATATTAACGGTAAGCAATATACATTTTTTTGCTATAAAAAAACAGAGCGGCGTTGAGTTCCGCCACTCAGCGAAGAATGTCTCAAATTCGGCGGTAAGAAACTTTTACTTATAGTAAAAGTACTTACACTCATCAAAGTAACATGATAAAGCGCGGCGATGAGTTTCGCTCGCAATGACTCCTAGGGAACGTAGTGTCTGAACACTACGTTTCCTCCAACAACGGTGCTATACGGAGGCTATGGTAAAATCAATCGTCAATTTGAATTAGAGTCGAATAAACAGTCACAATTTTTAAAAGGATTTTGTGTGTTAAAGGTTATTTAATACCTAAATAATAATTTTATGCGCGATTACACGCCTCGTGAATGAAATACTCGTTCCAGTCGATTATTATTAATTATTTGATGTAATTCCATTGAGGCCTGTCGTGGCGCAGGTTCGATTCCCAGTCGAAGAAATGAAATATTTAATATTTTCAATTTAAATATTTAATGTTTCATTTCTTCGCTCTGGTAATAAGGCGAAGCGTAGCGTTGAGTTCCGACACTCAACAAGCAATGCCTCAAATTTGGCGGAAAGTGGAGAACGAAAGTGGAACGGAGTGTCTTAACACTAGGTTCGCGGGTTCCCTCTGCCTACTCTGCCTCGTGCGGGATACAGCGTGAAGCTGAAAAAAAAACCATAAATAATTTTGTTTGGTAAAGTCGAACTAAGATTCTTGCGTCGGTCTGGTCTTTCACGCCTAATCATATTGTACGATAGCGGAAACAAATTTTAAATATTCAAACAATCAAGAATTTCTGGTTTAAATCGTTATTTCTTATACAGAATTTGAAGTTAATTCATATATTTAAAATATATTAATATACGTAATTCGTTAAATATATTAATATACTTCATAGTAAAAATATTGTGTTTTTGTGTATACAAAAAAAGAAAAAAAAAACATTGTTACTCGAGAATCCGTTTTGATATAAAGTGACAATTATGACACTGTATAGCAAAATTAACTGCTTAACATAGATTTTTTTAAAAGCTTCACGCTACATCCGGCACATGGCATAGAAGGCAGAGGTAACTTGGGAACTTAGTGTTAAGATACTCCGTTCCGTTCCCCACTTTCCGCCTAATTAGAGACATTGCGATTTGAGTTTCGGAACTCAACACCGCGCTTTGCCTTATTACCAGAGCGAAGACATGAAAACATTAAATATTTGCATTTATTATAAAATTTATTTTAGCTTCACGCACTATCCCGCTCTTGATGTGAGTGATAGGCAGAGGGAACCTGGGAAACAAAGATTACGACGCTCCATTCCCATTAAGACACTTACTTCCAACATCTTACTTCCAACATCTTCCGAATCCCGCTGAATTTCTTGTGCCGGTTCTTCTTCACTTGGGTTCCCTCTGCCTACCCTGCCTCGTGCGGGATACAGCGTGAAGCTAAAAAAAAAAATTCGCCCGCTTGATTTCCATTACTTTTTTTGTCAACCTCAATTATTTTCTTGTTTAAATAACATTATCTCTTTCAAGATAATATCTGTGTATTGAAAACTAACAGTTTAGTTGAATGAATAAAAATTTTACAGTAATTCTATTGTAAAAAGTAAATATTTAAAATTGACGTAACTTTTTTTTTAAAAAACTGATTTAAAAAAAATAAAACTCAACGTTAAAGGAAGGTTGATAAAATATAGTAGTGAACGTGTATTTATATCTGGTTAGATGTTTTTGAGATAAGCGCTTACAAACGTATAGACAAATAAATATACATTTTGTATATCTTTAATAAATATGAACTATAAGATTATTAAATATACTAATAAGGCAATGGGCGGCGTTGAGTTGCGCCACTCAACACGCAATGCCTCAAATTCGGCGGAAAGTGGGGAACAGAAGTGGAAAGGAGTGTCTTTACACTAGGTTCCCGAGTTCCCTCTGCCTACTCTACCTTGTGCGGGATACAGCGTGAAGCTGGAAAAAAAAAGTTAAATATACTTTCCATTTCATCAAGTGATCAGTTATAAATATAGATTATACTTCCTTAAGAGCTATTTATATGGAAATCGGGAAAAGAAAATATTTAGTAATCGAACCTCAAAATCGTCTATTCATAGTCACATATATGCACCTGAGCCAAGACGGCCTTCATTGGTTGTATTTGTTATCGTGAGACAAAAAATATACCTTGCCCATTTCTCGATTCAAAATGCCGATTTCATCAGAGAATCAACAATAACAACCATCTAGCAAGTAAATGAACATACGTGCATATGCATCAAAAACAATAATTTCCAACTGACGCAGTCGGGTAAAAAAACAGAATAATTATCTTTATAATTAGTTTATGTAATCATTACTTGTATTTAAATTTTAAGTCATTATCAAAATCACAAATGTATAATATACATTCTTAAAACTATCTATTGAAATATGATTAAAATGAGGAAGGGATCAGAGTGTAACACCAGGTTCCCAAGTTCCCTCTGCCTACCATGCCATGTGCGGGATACAACTAAAAAACAATGATTAATTACAAAATTTAAAAAAAAATCGGACCACTTACACTTATTTGTCTCGTTCATATGTACGTTTACGTATGCGCTCAGGAAAGCCCATGTCTTATCTTTTCCTCTTGCATCAACTCCATTGAATAACGTTTTTACCTTGATTCATGTACTTAACTAGAATATTCGAATAAAAACGTCTGCCTTTTGTTTTATATTATAGATTTTAATGTTCTTTTTGTTAGCGGAGGGTGACTTTTAAGCTGGAAACATAGTGTTAAGACACTCCGCTCCACTTTTTCGGCATTGCCTTTATAGTGGAGTAGTGAAACTCAACACTGTGATTTGCTTCTTTAAGGAAATGAAAATATTGAATATTTCACTATCCCCGATTTGGAATTGAACCAACAGCCGTTGCCTTTATATTCAAATCCTTGTACCGGCCTCAAGTTGAAAATCAGTGATTGATAATTTCTATATGTAGATTTAATGTACCTCATAATTAAATTAAATAAGTTAGAAAATGTACATCTGGTATTGTAGTACATTGTGTATCGTGTATATAATTAACTCACTCACACAACTTCACACTTTATCCCGCACATGGCAGGGTAGGCAGCGGGAACTTGGGAACCTAGTGCTAAGATACTTCGTTCCACTTCCGTTCCCCATTTTCCGCCGAATTTGAGACATTGTGTGTTGAGTGGCGGAATTCAACGCCGCGTTTTGCCATTTACGAGAGCGAAGAAATGAAAACATTAAATATTTAAATTGAAAATATTAAATATTTCATTTCCTTAAGTGAGGATCGAACTCATAACCTGTCGGTTACAGTCACACGCTTGTGCCACTACGAAACGACAGGCCTCACGTGTATATAATTGTGAATACTAATTTTACCGCAGAGGCATTTGGACGTCCAAGTGATGTGGATTCAAATCACGCTAATTTAAATTTTTTATACGTTTTCAAAATAAATATTAACTTTTCTTTGGTAAGATAAAATTTAGTATAAGTCACACAAAGTATAACTCCTGAGAATGTCGTGGCGTTTCAGCGTTGAAATGACAATAAAAATCATTTAATCATATTAAGTGATCCAGAGTTTAATGGAAGTTTCTAATAGGCACAAGGTACTTGGAAACCTTGTGGTAAGTTACTTTTGCTGACCACTTTTTGTCAAGTGGTGGAACTCAACGCCGCGCTTTGACTCGGTACCAAATCGAGGAAATGAACATTTTAATATTTCATGATTCGAATCGATTCCACAACATATCTCGTTTACTGTTGTACGCTTATACTGCGCCACGACAACCCATAAATAAGCACAGGCGCTAAGAATTATGTAAGAAATATTGTGAATTCATTCCTAGGCCCAGTAATAGCTCTGACCAAGTACTCTAGATATCGCAAAACTTAATTGTACTGTGTTCCCTAGCAGTATAGGCAGAGAGAACGGTGATCCAAACGCTACGGTCTCGGCATACCTCTTTCGCCTGCACTGTCATCAATCTCTTCATATATATCCGCCTCCACTGTCATCAACCTCTCCATATATCCGGGGGTTTCTTGTGCTCTTTACCTGATCTGTACTGTAAAACACAAAATAAAATTTCAATTCAAACCTATTGGTTCCTGAGATAAGTGCGTTTATGCAACCAAATTGTTTAACATTATAATATTAGTATAGATTTAATTTTACCACTTTGCAAGCACCTCGCGTACGACTGTACCTCCATAGCCGTTCTCAAGGATCATTTGTAAATCATATCTTTGTGACAACAACATATGGTTTTGGCAAATAATGTAGGTACTGTGGACATATTTAGTTAGTAGTGACGGTACAAGGTCACAAGGTACAATTTAACCTTAAATTGAAGTTAGTTAGGTATATATGATATGTTTCTATGGCTTATGTAAGATTTGTTATTTTTTAAAAAACGTATTTCTTATTTTTCACTTAGTAAAGGAGAATATTTGTTTAGAAAACTTTAAAATATTATATATATATATATATATATATATATATATATATATATATATATATATATATATATATATATATATATATATATATTTATATATCATTTAATATTTTAATTTCTTCGCTGTGGTAACGTGGCAAAACGCTGCTTTGAGTTTCGATCCAGGTAATACACTCCCTACTTACGTTACCTACTTTCTGACACTTCTCAATGAGAATGGAATGATGCTTGTAAAAAATCAACTTTAAACTAAGGTGAATTTACGTAATAAATATGCATTATGAGAGTCATAAGACTTGAACTGTTAACAAAAAATCACTACTAACAAATTAATTTTGTCTTGAAATATTACGAACAATAATTTGAGGTTCTACAATAATAACTTCTTACGAGTGAAGCAAGATAATTAATATCGGCCAACGCGGCTCAACACTAGCGTGCTACTGTAAAAAGTTGTGGGTTCAATTCCCACTCAAGATAAAGAAACATTTATTTTTTTCTATTTCCTCGCTCTGGTATAGAATATCACGCAATGGATCCGGAATTCGGAGACAGAAAACAGGAAACGGAAGGTCCCAAGTTCCCTCTGCTTACATTGTTATATATAGAATAATGCGTAAAGTATGAAACAATGTAGATTTTCAAATTAAAAACAAAAACAAAACAATATCAATAAAAAAATTTCGTACTTAAAAATTGTATAATTCAATGTATTATCCTGTACAACTGGTCACTACCTCAGTATTCATTGCGCGTCGACACTGTACGATCATGTGAGTTATATGTTTACATCCTTTTGACGTTAATATATAACTATTAAATGTAATATAATATATATTATATGTAAAATATATTATATTTTACATATAATATATATTCGTGATGTGAGGCCTGTCGTGGCGCAAAGGCAGGCGATCCCCATTAGAAGAAATGAAATCCTAATATTTTCAATTTAAGTATTTAATATTGTAATTTCTTCGCTCTGGTAACAAGGCAAGGCGCGGTGTTGTTTTCTGACGACACGGAATGCCTCACATTACGTCTTCCTACCCTGCCATATGCAGGATATAGCGTGAAGCTGAGTGAGTGAATATATTTTTGTAAAAATCCTGTCCTTTAAATAACTTTATAAATGTTCTACAATGTAGATAATTATATAGAAAACGACACATTTAAGTCGTGTCGTGTCTCCAAAATTATAAGCTATATTATTAAATATTATTTATTAACTTCAAAAATATCTTTTTTTTACAGATATTCGGATATTTCAACTTAAAATCCCAGCAATGTTGTTCACAATTCTTCTCTACATGTTCTATTGCATGGTGTACACCATTCTGCTAGCAATTGCTGGTCTCTGGTGCTTCGAAGAATGTACTCTGACTGAGGAAGAAGAATATGAATTTATACATCATCATCGGGCTATGCCATATTGAATGTTCTACTATAGTTGAGCGTCGGTCTACTCATGTTGATTTGGTCTACTCATGAGACTGTAAGTACGTACGTATTATTTTCCATATATATTTTAAAACCATAACCAATTTATCTACTAACTATGTTATTATTATCTTTACAATTAGAGAGAAATTTCTTTCAATATAAGTAATAATATAATTCAATATTAATATAATTATAAAATTTGTTAAATCACTTCATGAATAAAAAAATAATAAATTTTAAATTTAATATGAAAAATAATAATAAATTTATATAAAAAAAAAATATGTTTATGTTTAAAAATAACAAAAAGTTGTTAGAACTTTTGAGGGCCCACAGAAGGGTGGGATAAGGGCCAACTCTATACATATACCACTTTTACAGTTTCACGTTCTCTCACATATGGCAGGGTAAGCAGAGGGACTTTAGTATTTAGACACTCCGTTACGTTACGCCACATTTTCCGCTGAATTTGAGATATTGCGTGTTGAATTACGGAGCTCAGCGCCGCGCTTTGCGCTTTCTTGCCTCGGACAGTCTGATCAAGTCATACACAACTTTGTTATTAACACTCGATTAAGGTAAAAGATAATATTTAACAAATTCTAAAACTCAAGTAATTACAATTTTTAAGTAAATAAAGAATGAATTGTATAAAATCCTATACTAACTATAAATGGAACAGGCTGTGGGTTCGTTTCCACTCGAAGGGAAGAAAAATTTAATATTTTCATTTCTTCACTCTGGTTACGAGGCAAATTGCGACATTGAATTCCACTAGTCAATAGTCCTCCAGAATTCAAAATTGATGAAAGGAAATGTTTTAATGGGAGTGTTAAAGTAAAAAATAAAATGTTGGGCAAGGCATATTATATTATTCAATTCAAGAATATTACCATGATAATAATGCGTGGGATTAAATGCTGTTGGTACCTACTCATTCAGGAAGCTAACTATGTTATATATCTACTTTAATAGATATTTTGAAAAGAACAACAACTGTCGAGTTTCTTGCCGGCTCTTTTCAGACCCGCCTTCTGAGCCGGTGGTAGCTTTCTGCAGGACTGACACTACAGACAATTGTATGTAACTTGACGATTCAAAAGTGCTTGTAATGGCCTATTTGAATAAAGAATATTTTGGTTCTCAAGTACCTTCTGCCAACCCTGTAATGCCATGAAGCTAAAAAAATCAAATTTCTTATACGGAGAAGTTAAGCAACGAATAATAGGGATCCACAAAATTATAATAAATCTTTTGTTACACAAAGACAGCAATTATTTAATTGCGCATGATTTGAATGATTTTTTTAAAGTAATTCCATTAAAATAAGAGTTTTTTATTTTATTTATCTCGTTAACTGATTTTTTAAATTTTTATTATCTTAGAATATTTTAAACAATTTCATGGACGAAAGTACTATGAAGAATAGTGTTGGAGGAAGGAATAATCGATCTTGCTTCCAAAGAAATATAAATTATGGTATAAGCTTAAAAACCACGCGATACCTCAAATTTTCAACTGAATTATTTTATATTCTCGATGTATCCTGCACACAGTAGTAGATCCTAGAGACATGGCGTGTTCAGTGGCGGAACTCAACGCCGCCATACTGGTTTCTTAGCGGAGCTGTAGAATCAAAATATGAAATATTTTATTTCAACTAATGTAGATTGAACTCATAACCTGCCACGTTTACAATTCTATTTGAGAATATCACAAAATAAAAATAAATACTAAAATTATCTTAAGGAAATGACACCGCGTGATTGTCAAATAAGGGAAAAAAATATGGGAAAGACGCAACATGTACAAAAAATAATGTTAGTGAACGTATTGTTCATAGAGTAGTGTATAGCAGAAAAATATTAAAATTTGAAGTGACTACTGGCACAGTGTCACTACTGTACGACTATAAACACGAGGTTACGGATTCGATTGCCATTAGGTATAGTTAAATGTTTAATATTGTAATTATATTGCAATCAATATCTTAGAAAACAATAAGGCTTTAAGAATTCGGTGGAAACTGAGGGACGGAAGTGTTAAATCGGGAACGGAGTGTCTTAATACTAGATATCAATGATCTCTCTTTCTAGTACAAGTGCCTGCATAGAGCATGTACCTATAAAAAAAACTTGAAATAAAAAGACCCTGATAACATTAACGTCTAATTAAGATGCGTCTCTACAAGCAGTGACTTTACGTTGGTATTATTGGACGTTTTTATAAAAAAAAAAAAAAAAAACTAAAATATTAATTAAATAACTGTTTACTTAACTTAATATTACACAAAAAACGTGGCGTTGAGTTACGCTACACACCACACAATGTACCGTAAATTGAGCTGAATATCGGGAACGAACATCTTAATAGGTTCCTTTTGCCTAACCTACTTTACGGGAATACGCGTGCAGAAGCGTGAAACTGCCTTTTTTTGAAACATCCAATAGTTATATAAAACAAACTTATCTAATACAATAACTTTGCAGAATTACTCAATAACGTTAATTAAAAATTGCAATTTTGCTCGACCGGACGACTCGAGCTTCACTCTTGTTGAAACCTCTGTACATTTCAGTAGTCTGTGCAGAGACGGTAAAGCAGACGGCTTTAACTTATATAAACATATATAAGAATATTTTAACGACAAAACAATGGTATGTCTGAATGGAAGCACTGTGTTAGAATATAATTATAATTAACAAATATTAATTGAGATTTAAAATTAATTGTATTTAAATATTAATTGAAGTTTGTATGGATTTTGTAAAGGTGTCAACTAATTTGTGTGTCGTAAATTAGTTCTGAAACCTGGAGACGTGAAGGGAATCGTTAACAAGAGGTAGGTGATTGTTTTTAATGTAATATTATAATAAAAATATATATATTACATACCTCAACTTAGTTGAGATATGGGCCTGTCGTGGCGCAGCGGCACAAGAGTGTGACTGTAACCGACAGGTTCTGGGTTCGATCCCCAGTCGAGGAAATGAAATATTTAATATTTTCAATTTAAATATTTAATGTTTCATTTCTTCGCTCTGGTAATAAGGCAAAGCGCGTCGTTGAGTTCCGCCACTCAACACGCAATGCCTCAAATTCGGCGGAAAGTGGGGAACGGAAGTGGAACGGAGCGTCATAACACTAGGTTTCACTTTCGTTCCCTCTGCCTACCCTGCCCAGTGCGGGATACAGCGTGAAGATGAAAAAAAATATATATATATTTGTTTCCCTCTGTATCCCGCACATAGCAGGGTAGGCAGAGGGAAATTGGGAACCTAGTGTTAAGACACTCGGTTCCCCATTTTCCACTGAAATTGAGGCTGGTGTGTTTTGAGCGGCGAAATTCAACGCCACGTTTTGCCTTGTTACTAGAGCGAAGAAATGAAAACATTAAATACATCTTTTCAATGTATTAAATGTTTTGAACCCAGAACCTGTCATTTGCAGTCACACGCTTGTGCCGCTGCGCCACAACAGGCCTCAATATATTATATAGCTTATTTTTTTTGTGATTTATGAGATTTTTGTGTTATATATTCTTATTTCGCATGTAGTTTAGTTATAGAAATATGTACATATTAAATCCAATGTTTAAAACATTGTACAGTGAGATTAATTTCTTTAATATTTTTTTTAAGCGATATTGCTAAAAAATATTGGTAGGAGATGGAGATATAATTCATTTCGTTTTCTTTTACCGATTGTAGAATATTTTATTGCGTAGAAAAATTTGCAACATAAAATGTTGGCCCGTTTTATTTAAAATGTTAATCCATACTTAGCGAAGGTAAGTACTTATTCAGATAACGCATAAAAAAGTGAACGGGAAGGGAAGGTTGGACGTTTTCCACGTTCCAAATTTTTAAACATTTATTAGGTATATAAGTAAGATTTTTATTTTCGGTTATTTTAATTCTTACAAGAATCAGTTAGTCAGTTAGTCTGTTGTGCGATTCCGGCTTAGAATATGATCACCCTGGTACTGGTGGTGTCGTAAGAGGCGACTAAAGTACATGTGGGAGAGTCACGTTGTCAGCAATGTCAACACGCATGGGCAGACTCGACCGGATTATTACCACCCCCGGCATTTTAAACCGGCGTCAAGTAGAGGCTTCGGCCAGTGCGTTTCGCATTTTCGTTCTTGTCCATAAGAAAAAAAGTGAATGAAAATATTTATTTCCCCGAATATAACTTAAATACTCAGCTTGACGCTGTATCCCGCACGTGGCAGTGAAGGCAGAGGGAACTTGGGAACCTAGTGTTAATAAACTACGATCCACTTCCGTTCCGCCCTTTCCGCCGAATTTGAGGCATGCGTGTTGAGTGGTGGAACTCAACGCCGCGTTTTGCCTTATACCAGAGCGAAGAAATGAAATAATTAATATTTAAAATTGAAAATATTAAATATTTTATTTCCTCGGGTGGGGATCGTACCCAGAACCTGTCGGCTATTATTCACACGCATGTGCCCATGAACCATTGCTTTTTAACTCAGATATTGTGAAATCTTTCAGTTCCTTTGAATGTAAAGTTGATTAAAACATCAGAAAATAAAATAGTATAATGTTAATAATAAATAATATTTTTATCAAATATTTTAATTTTAACAATAATAATATAATTTATATTTTTATTAAAAAAATATATAATGCCATTAATTTATATTTTTCGTACAAGTTTTGTTTTTACATGCCAGCTTACAACTTAACTGAATGCCGGTCGCGGCAGGGGCACAAGCGTGTCACTATATACGCAGCAGGTTGTGAGTTCGATCGAGTCGAGGAAACGAAATATTTGATATTTTCAAATTAAATATAGAGAGTTTTTATTTCTTCGAGCTTGTAACAAGGCAAAGCGCGGCGTTGAGCTTCGCCACTCAACACGTAATGCCTCAAACTTGGCGGAAAGAAAGGAAGTGGAATGGAGTGTCTTAACACTAGTTTCCCAAGTTTTTATTTATTTCTTTATTTAGAAATAATATCAAAAATACACTTTAGATATTCAAGGAAGAGAGAAAGAAATACAATAAAAATATTGCATAGATTAACCGAATTTGACTTTGCGTTTTGTCAACCAGAGAACGGACAGGAAAATAATTTAAATATCCAAAGTCAACATCGGCGTTAAGTTCCTCGACTCAACACTCAGTGGGAAACGGAAGCATCTTAGTGAGAACAGTGTAAATCAACTAGGTTCCCAGGTTCCCTTTGGTTCGTGGGGATGATCACTCAATTTACTTTACTATATTCAATCATATATACATTTATACATAAGAAAATGTTAAAAATACAAAATAAATGCAGGAAAAACATAGAAAACACATTATTACTTGCATACAATTAAATAACAAGCAATATAATGTTCTTGACTTTGAAATATAATGTATAATTGCGTTGTACAATTTACTATGAAATTGGTGTTAATTTTAATATACCTTTATAAATTATATGTTATTAGTTATAAAAATTTTCCAACTTCACACTGTATTTATCACGTGACAGGGTAGGCAGAGGGAACTTAGATGAACCTAGATTTAAGACACTCCGTTCCACTTCCGTTTCCCACTTCCCGTCGAATTTGGAGGCATTGCGTGTTGAGTGGCGGAAGATGACGCCGCGCTTTGCTTTGTTACTAGAGCGAAGAAATGAAAATATTAAATGTTTTCTTTCCTCGAGTGAGGATCGAGCTACCTGTCGCCTTTACTGCCACAGACTTGTACGCTTGCGAGGCGTACTTACTTGCGTTACTTTATAAAGTGTGATTTTTTCTTAAATATGTGCAAGATAAATCACGCCCAGCATTGTGAGCTGATTTAAAAAAGGGCAGAATGCATGTAGAAATAAAATAATTTTATAATTTCTTGTAGTTGATTAGAGATAAAACAAAATTTTAACAAAAAGCCCTGAGGCTTGTCTCGGCGGGATGTAAATTTCATTTATTCTGTCTGGTAACAAGGCAAAGCGCGGTGTAGAGTTCCGCCATTCAATACGCAATACCTCAAATTCAGCTACAAATATGAAAGGGAACGGTTCTTACAAGTATATTCCCAAGTTCCCTTTGACTTCCCCACGGCCCCTCTGTACGGGATACAGCGTGAAGCTACAAAAAATAGCTGACCTATAAAATCACTATCTTGCTAAATCCTTGTAACTTTAAATGCTGTACCGATTTTCATGAAACATTCAAACTAAAAAATCGCATTCAAATGGGTTCATTAATTCATGAGCTACGGTGTCGCAGACAGACAGACAGGTCAAACTTATAAAACTCGGAGGTTAAAATTAATATATAACAAAAACTTAATTAGCATAAGTATTTTGGACTTAAAAATGCCGTTTTTGTTCTTTTCTACTGAAAATTCAATAACTTGCAACTATGTACCTGTTTAAACACTCTTAACACTCCATCATTCAGCTCGGCGGAAAGTAGGGGCCGGAAGTGTTTGATTTTTAAAGCATTGCTTGTTGAAAGGCGGAACTCAACTCCGCGCCTTGTATCATCAATTACGCAAATAAATGATAATATTGAATATTTCTTTCACTGAGTGGAGATCGAACCACCAACCGTCACGTTCACAATCACACCCTTGTGCCATCGGTCCTCACCGGAAGTCAGAGTTAATTAAAGATTACAGCTATAAATCTGTATGTGATATAATTTCATGTTTATTTTAATGTTCTTTATTAAATATTTTATTTTATACTCGATAATATTAAAATACTTAATTATTTAAAGTACATTTACTATAATTATTTTAGTAATAATCACCAGCTCAATACAATGTGTATGGGAATTAAATACAAAAGATGTTTTATTTTCGTTAATACTATTTTACATGGACTTTGTAACTACAGTTAAAGATAATTTATGTTACTCTCAACTCAAGTAATTTTACGTCCAATAATATATTACTTCGACATTTCGTGTGTTGATTTGTGTGCATTGCCAATATATTATATATATATATATATATATATATATATATATATATATATATATATATATATATATATATATATATATATATATATATATATATATATATATATATATATATATATATATATATATATATATATATATATATATATATATATATATATATTTTTTTTTTTTTTTTTTTTTTTTCAATCATATATGCCTGTCGTGGCGCAGCGGCACAAGTGTGACTGTAACCGACAGGTTCTGGGTTTCATCCCCAGTCGAGGAAATGAAATATTTAATATTTTCAATTTAAATATTTAATGTTTCATTTTTTCGCTCCTCAACACGCGATGCCTCAAATTCGGCGGAAAGTGGGGAACGGAAGTGGAAACGGAATGTCTTAACACTAGGTTCCCGGGTTCCCTCTGCCTACCCTGCCTGTCGTACGGGATACAGCGTGAAGCTATGTATGTATGTATGTATAAAAGAGATACACGAGAAAATAAAGTTTGGGAACCTCTGCTTTCAACATTATATGGAATATATTATGTATATTAAAATACAGCACGTTTAATTTTTATTTCTAGTTTACACTTATATTGTACTAGATAAACCATTATGTCAAGTTCAATTACAAAAATAATTTCATAATCAGCCTTCTTTTGACAACCTCGCTCATGTGTACTTACTCGTACGTACACACGTATGTGTTAGGGTCATTGTCGTATTACCAATGTTTAAAGAACAAACTCAAATTTTCTTAAAATATGAATTTGTATTTATTTAGACATTCTTTTCCTTACTTAGCTGTTTCCTTGGCGGAGATTAACGCCGCTTTTAGTTAAACTAGAGTGTGGTATTAACAAAACAATGGAAATAAAATTACAACACTTTATATATAGGTTTTAATAAAAGATGACCTTATTTACAACTGATGATATGGTTAATGTCAAATGGTATATATATATATATTTAATCGTATTCTTCAATGGAATTTTTAGTCTTAACGGAACCCAACTCCACTTTTTCCTTTTCGTTCTTTTTTTGTTACCAATGCAACGATATAAAAACAATTCATTCCATTTCTTGTTACTAATGCAACGATATAAAAACATTTATTTATTGAATTTAAATTTGAAAAGCGTAAAAAAATTTTGAACAAAGCAGGATTCAAACACTTTTTTAAATTTAAGTTTAATATTTTCTGTCCTAAGTGTCGAATAACACTTTAAAAAAAAAAAGTAAAAATATTTATTTCTTGCCTCGTTACCAATGCAACGATATAAAAACAATTCATTTCTCGACCGGAAATCAAACTCACTACCGACGCATTTCATAAACTGAGCAGCAACATAAATCATTACTAGACACTCTTCACCTAATTCCTAAAATTTCATCCGGAGAATAAAAAAAAAATATGTATAATAACTGTAATCATATCTAATTATAAAAAAAAAAAACTAATTCGCACGGAAGACATGCATACTGGTATATGTCAGTCAGTACTTGAATATTGTGCAAAGGTGCGCGTGCGCGGGATATTGCACCAACGACTTAAAAATCGTTACTTTCGGAAGTTATATATGGAAATGGCATGAATAATAGCATTTTTGCGTTGATTATTACTTATTATGAATTATTTTATTATGATTCTGTATTGTAAGGCTATGTTGGTGTAGGCAGGTGCGTCTGACTGTAAATACAAAGGTTTTGTTTCAATTGCCACTTATGGGATGATAAATTCGTTTATTTAAATATTTGATGTTTTTGGTAATAAGGCAAAGCGCGGCGTTGAGTTCCGCCACTCAACACGCAATGCCTCAAATTCGGTGGAAAGTGGGGAACGGAAGTGGAACGGAGTGTCATAACCCTAGGTTTCACTTCCGTTCCCTCTACCTACCCTGCCTAGTGCGGGATACAGCGTGAAGCTGAAAAAAAAAAGAAAAAAAAATAATAATTTCTTCGCTCTGGTAATAAGGCAAATCGCGGCGTTGAGTTCCGGCACTCATCATACAATGCCTTAAATTTGGCGGAATGTCTTTTTCCTCTAGTCGAGGAATCCCAGACGCATTGGCAATCTGCTGCTGTAACGCTGTATCTCAGTTACTCGTATAGTTTTATATCGATTTTGATTTTGAGAAGAAAAAAACGTTAACTCTTTCCCTATTGTTTCGAAACACGTGAGTATTTTCGTACGTAAAATTAAAATATGCACATTTTTATACGTACGTACGTTTTTACTTTTTTTTAGCAGTCAACATCTCCTGCATGGTAGGCAAAGGAGTCTAACGATAAGACGCTATCGTCGTCACGTTCTAATAATGCTTTGAAATACTTCTATTAATTAGCTGGCGTAACTTATATAATCAAATATACTCAATCAATATATGTAAAACTTATAAATGTTTTTTAACCGGATTGGCTTTTGGAAACCCGACGATCCTAGAATAAATACTAATACTAAATACTTTACTTTAAGTTACAGAATGATTCCGCACATGGCATCGTAGACAGGCAATTTCCAAATTTAAAGCAATGCGTGTTGAGTGACGTAACTCAACGCCGCGCTTTGCCACAATACATAAAATATTAAATATCGTTTGCTAATATAAACATTTAACTTCAACAATCCACTGGTTACAATTCATACGCGAACGTTTGACACTAACAAAGTAACATCGCAAATGTCGTTTACTTTAAACAATGGGACAGAAAAAAAATAATGAATATGACGTAAACAATGCAATTGATACAAAAAATATATTATTCGTTAGTAAATATTTTCGCCTGTCGTGATATAGGAGCTGTAAACGATAGGTTGTGGGGTCGATTTCCAGGAAGTGATCTTGGAAATTAAATTCAAATTTAATATTTAATGTTTTCATTCATTCGCTCTGGTAAAAAGGCAAAGCACGGCGTTAAGCTCCGCCACTGCGTCAACATACAATGCGTCAAACTCGGCGAAAAGTATGGAGTGTGAACACTAAGGTTCCCAAGTTCCCTCTGCCTATCCTGTCATGTGCGGGATACAGCGTGAAGCTGAACAAAAACAAATACTTGTGCTGAATGATTTACTTAATTATTTCATCTTGATATCTTGTAATCTTGTTATTACATCCATTTAATTGGCTAAAACAAATGCATCTCGTGTAACAATAGTAATAAATAATGATGTTAACCAGTACGTTGTGTGTATTACAGAATTAATAAACGTTCTAGGCAAGCACAATAGATATGTATTTTCTTGAGATGATAGTGTAATGAAACGAATCAGAAGATACTTGGGAATCGAGTGTTGTGTCTCTGTTCCCATTAAGGCACTGTCGTTGATCAGTTTCCGTTGCCATATTAGTAAAACCAATCAGAAGATACTTGGGAGTCGAGTGTTATGCTTTTGTTCCCATTAAGGCACTGTCGTTGATCAGTTTCCGCTGATTTTTACACATTGCATATTGGTGGAGCTCAACGCCGCGTTTTGTCTTTTTACTAGAGGGAATAAGTAAAAAAAATTAAACATTTCATTTTTTTCGAGCGGGGATCGAACCCACAACATGCCTCAATCTCTAGATTATATTTAGAATTCTAATATAACAATAAATGTTCTAATACAACCTAATTAGCATTAAATAACTGATAAATTGATATCCCCCATTGCGGGGTAAGAATAAAGAAATAAGTGACAATTATACCTTTGAAATAGACTCACTCAGCTTCACGCTGTATCCTGCACATGGCAGGGTAGGCAGAGGGAACACACTTTTTCCACTTCCGTTCACGACTATCCCCCGAATTTGAGACATTGCGTGTTGAGTGGCGGAACTCAACGCTGCGCTTTGCCTTGTTAACAGAGCTAAGCAATGAAAACATTATTTTTTTAACTTAAAAATATTAAATTTTGAAAAAAAAAAGAAAAGACTGGAGCCAACATTTCATTCTAAAGGCGGGTAATCATTAATTTGGTAATACTTTTTAACACACAAACGTTTTCTCACAACTTTATAGTACTTGGGTTGATTCTGACTGCCGTGCTAAGAGCGGGATACAGCGTGAATACCACTGAGCCACGCCTTCATTTTTATATCAATTCCACACAAAAACGTACAACAAGCCCGCAAATCATTTTAATATTTATGTACCATTTATAAGTGACCCTAACCTAGATGATGATTATATGATTAATAAGTAAAGTTTACATTACACAATGTTGACTAAAGCTGACCTTAGCTCTCTAGTCTAGCGTAGCTGGATGAAGGAATTCTCTCTTATTTAGGCCTGTCGTCGCGCAGAGGCATATGACATGTTGTAAGTGCGATAACCACTCGAGGGAATGAAATTTTTAATATTTTCAATTTTAATTACTTCGTTCTGGTAACAAGGCAAAACGCGGCGTTCAGTTTCGCCACTCAACACGCAATGAATGAAACGGAATCTTAGACTAGGATTCCAGGACTAAGACTAGGTTTAAAAAAAGTCTTCCGGTATGCACAAAAGATAGGAACATTTTGTTACCAAAATGAGGAAATGTAAATAAATAATTTCCCCGAATAAAAATCAAAATCACCACTGTCGCGTTTATAATCAGCACTTTTCCTGCACATTATACAATTTACTCAAAGTTTTATCAAAATCGATTCAACCATAATGATTTAAAATTATAATAAGAATATACTTAATATAAATATAAAATTATAGCACAAAACCTAATAAACGAAGTGAAGTAAAGTAGCAAATTGCATATTTCATGATTACAAAGATAATTTCCATAATTATCGAGCGATCTTGACACGCACGGGCTGAAACTTGTGCTACCTTTGTATTGGTTATAAAAGGTTTGTTTTGCTATTTTTATTATTATAATCATTAAAATTATGCATTTAGTTCAAAGGATTTCAAATTATGTTAGTTTCACTAAATGATTCATGTCAATGAGAAGGTTATGATTTATGTACTTATGTATGTACGTAAGGATATATTACGCAATATAAAAATACGATTTCGTTGCCCTCTTTTTTCAGAAATTAGACACTGGTCGTAAAATCTTATCCCATTTGGGAATATTCGTACAACACATATATTATAAATTGAAGGATTTGTTTCGTTAAAGGCGATAATCTAACGGAATTACTGGTTGGAATAGAAATTTTCCATTATGCTTGGTATTCACTTATTGATGATTTGCCTGTTTCTTTTTCACCAACGCTATAAAGCTGTAGGACCTTCTAATCCAAGCTACTACCAATAAATAGCAATCAATTCCCTGTTCTCTAGAAGTATGGAGATCATAATAAATATCTAGCTCGTCGTATATCTAGAGGATTACTGATTGATTGGTGACTATCAATGTACTACGTCCAGGGATTATTCTTCTAGTTTATCTATCCTATTACTGGGATTATTAAGAGCAAGGCACCAGTTTTCTAGAAGCGCCCAGTTTAACCAAGTCACTACAACTCTTCAGACCAAACCACTTCTATTCGGATGCCACACTATGAATCATCATGAAGAAAACATCAGAATTAATTTCTTCATTTTATCACTGCCTTCAAAAAAGCTTTCCACACCAGATTCTGGTTAATTGAAGTCCAGCATCCGCCTCGATGAGATTAGTGTTCTCATCATAAACTAGTACTTGTAAAGACCCTGCCTCAAGGGTATTATCTCAGAAGACATGGACAAGGAATATCTCAAGGTATCAAAGGTGCACAGAGAACGGAGTGTCTTAACACTAGGTCTCTACTACCAGTTTCTCTACTATTATAATAGCGTATATTCCACATTATCATATTATGGGAGTACTCCCAAATAACGAGTTAAAGAAATATATTTTGTTGGTCGAAATTAATCTTGTTCAGAAAGATTTTTATTTGTAGCGCCATCTCTTGAAAGACTAGCGAATTAAAATAAAAAAGTTTCTTTAGGAAACAGGCATACGATTAAGGTAATAAAGTAAATATTAATAAAAAAGTCAGTTTTATGTACTTTCTTCTTTCTTTCTTAGCTTCACGCTGTATCCCGCACGAGGCAGGGTAGGCAGTGGGAACCCGGGAACCTAGTGTAAAGACACTCCGTTCCACTTCCGTTCCCCACTTTCTGCCGAATTTGAGGCATTGCGTGTTGAGTGGCGGAACTCAGCGCCGCGCTTTGCCTTATTACAGAGCGAAGAAATGAAACATTAAATATTGAAATTGAAAATATTAAATTTTTCATTTCCAGTATTATGTACTATTTGTAAATAATGGCGTTTCAAATATTTTAATTAAAATTTATATTGCTTATAGTTTCTGTCATACACCAAATGTTTTCTAGTTCAGATAAATATAATATTATGGCCTAAGCTGAACTCCTCCAACGTTATTACGATGAGTTGAATTCTCCTTCACTCTAGAAGAGAACGCGCGGTGTTAAGTTCCACTCAATACGCGACGACTCGTACATTTGGCTAAAATTATGGAATATGTCTTAATCAAGCCACACCTTTACTTTGAGATAACACTTGACAAACACTTGAAAGAGTTGCAATAGAAAAGTTAATGAAATACATGCGAAAATTAGAAACCTTCGAAGGCCAGTTGTATTTGGAGACATTGGCCGACAAATTAGACGTTCACCAATTTAAATAAACAAATGTGTGTAGTGATGTAGTTACGATGTGGCACAGTGGGTATGACATTATTTAGCTTTACGCTGTTTCTCGCCCGTGGCAAGATAGGCAGAGGGAACCTGGGAACCTGTCAAGAGACTTCCGCTCCATTTTATGGCTTATATAAAAAAAAGAGAATATAACGTTGCACATTTGCATATTGCAGTTTGTACCGAATCACAAACAATTTCAACTATTGCAATGGATATATCTTTTACAAACTCTCATAAATTTCTTCATATATGTTGTAACTGATGTTGTATTGATTATGATGATGGATAGATAGTCTTTTGTTGCATCTAAAATATGTGTACATATATATTTTTTTTCTATATACCTGAGTAAATGAGAAACAACGCACAAACGAAACTACTGGACTTAGTTAAAATTTTCCTTGTAGTTAGGTTAGAAAGAGTATAAGGAAACAGGAATGTATATATGACAACAGGGATTTGCATGTTATATCTATTTAGAACTTGCATTTTCTCAACTAGATATATTTTGTTTTTTTTTTTTTTAATATACGCTGTATCCTGTTTGAGGGAACCTTGAATGTTTAAGACATTCCGTTCCCATTAGGATATTTCCGTGTCCTACTTTCCGTTAAATTCCTGGAGCATTACCTTGTGTGATATCTAAAATTTTATTCACACATCTCTGCTTCTTAACCTCAATATATAATGATGAAAAATAGTAATAGATTGTGCAGCGTTGAGTTACGCCACTCCATACGCAATATCTCATTTTTGAGTGAAAAACGAGAAAAACAGGGTCTTAAAACTGAAAAAAAAAAAAAAACAACTTCTAAAATAATTTAATAAGAAAGGCTCGTTACCAAACAAACATCTCATTAGCTGACCAAATTAATATGCGGTTCAGTTTTAACTGGCACATCGTCATTCGAAACGTTACAGCACTTTCTCCTAAAGACTAGAGTGTATTTATCTACCGGTTAGATGATTTCAAGTGCTAATATAATTTTTAAATTAAAAAAATATTGGCAGATGACATGGCAGAGTAGGCAGAGAAAACTTGGAAAACTAGTGTTAAGACACTCCTTTGTTTTTCATATTTACGACTGAATTTGAAATATTACGTGTAGAGTGATAGAAGTGAACACTGTACTTTTGCCTTGTATAGCAGAGCTAAGAATGAAAATATTAAATATTTCATTTCCTCGAGCGGGATTGAAATAAAAATAGTTTTAAAAAATATGTATTTGTGTTTTATAAAGAAAACATTATAACTGTATGGGCGTTGTGGAACAGCGGTATATCTGATTTTAATAGCGACGGTTATTAGTTCAATTTCTACTCAGAGGAATGAGATATTTTCATTTTTTTTCGTTTTGTAATGTGACAAAGAGAAAACATGACGTTGAGTTCCGTCAATCAACTGGCATGTCTGAGAAATTTAGTGGAAAATGGGAAAAAAGTTAAAAATAATATTTATTAATTATTATTTTACTAAAAACACATTAAATCTTTAAAAATCACATAACATTAAAAGGTATAAATCATTGTATTGTTAAAAAAAATAAAAATCATAAATAAACATTATTTTTAAATCTTACACTCTTAGCTTACACTCAGCTTCACGCTGTATCTCGCACATGGCCGGATCGACAGAGGGAACATGGGAACCTAGCTTTAAGACACTCCGTTCCACTTCCGTTCCCCACTTAAATCACTTACGGTAGCCATACATTTCCTACACACTAAAAGTTTAGAGCAGCGTAGCTAAACACTGCATTTTACCTCGTTACCAAAAAAATACTAAGAAATCAACATCCAACAGGCCTCTATCAACTGAAATAATCATTTCTTCAAGCGGTAATCGAACTAACAATCAACGTTCACGATAAAACATCGCCCCACTGCGCCTCTGTGGCCTCGTGGCCGCAACTACTTGCGTATTTACGTTTGTGGGGGTTAGGTTGTGTTCTCAATAGCTCGTCGGTTATCACAGCGTCAACACTTTCCAAGCTTTCGCTCTTTTTGTACTTGATGTGTTTGAAATGATTTTTTATTTTCATTTTGTACGTTTAAGATGACGTGTTTTGGTGTTTTTCGGTACATTTTTATTTTTTATTTTATTTTATTTCTTGTTTAAATTATTAAAATTTAATTTAATTTACTAATTATATAATTTAATTTTATATTAATTTAATTTACTAGTAACAAAAAATTATTAATAAATATTTACTATGGAATAATTTTATTAATATTTATTTTTTTTTCCTACAGGTGACAGCTTGCGAAGTGCAAATTGTTTCCGTGACAAGAAAGTGACTGGAAAGTAAAAATAAAGTGTTTAAGTGTATGTGAACTTAAGTGTAGAAGTGTTAATTTTGTCAAAATGTCGGGCTTCGTCAAGATCGCTATAGATGATTATTATTCAGACAACAACTGGACTGAGATCATCAACAAGTATTGGATGCTGGCGGAGAGAGTTTCAGGTACGCTATTTATGTGTTTAATTAAAATTTACTTACTTATAGAAAAAAATATTATTGTTTTTCTTTCTGTTAGGCAGAGGGAACTTGGGAACCTATAATTAAAACTCGATCTATTTAAATACTTCCGTTTCCCATTTTCCATATTTTTACTATTTTTAATGTGTTAATCCACACTTAGGAAACAAAACTACTAATTTAGAAAACGTACGCAAATTTAGCGGTATCCAAGAGGCGCGGGTTCAAATTTTTATACGTTACCTGAACAAGCACTTTGCCGTAAATATATTATTACTTCAAAAAAATATTGAGTTTCATGCAATTTTGAAAATTCACTATGATATTTCGTTGTTAGTTTTTATATATTATTGCTGATAGTGGACTAGGTTAAGTTATAGACTAGTGTTAAGATAATTCATTGTGGAGCAATAAACTTTTATTAGTTAATAGTTATATTAATTCCAGAAAAGACTATTTAAAACTAAGTTATTTTTAAAGCAAATTAATTATAAAGATAAATAATATTATTTTCTTAATTTTATGAATTTTAATATCTATTTATATATATAGTATATAAATAGATATTAAAATTCATAAAATTAAGAAAATAATATTTATTTGAGGCCTGTCGTGCTCGTGGCTCAGCGTTAGAAGCGTGTGACTGTAAGCGACAAGTTGTGGGTTCGATCGCCACTTGAGGAAATGAAATATTTAATATTGTTAAATTAAATATTTAATGTTTTCATTTCTTCGCTTTGGTCACAAGGCAAAGTACGGCGTTGAGCTCTGACACTCAACACGCAATGTCTCAAATTTGGCGGAAAGTGGGGAACGGAAGTGGAACGGAATGTCTTAACACAAGGTTCCCAAGTTGCCTCTGCTTATCCTGCCATGTGCGCGATACAGCGTGAAGCTGAGTGGAGTGACTGAGTATTTATTTCTTAGTTCTAGTAAGAAAGCAAAGCGAGTCAGTACTGAAATTTGGCGAATTGGGGAACGGACAGGGGTGTCTGTCACTAAGTTCTCAAGTTCCCTTTGCTTAATATGCCATGTACGAAATCTAGCATTTAGCTGAAAAAAAAAAAGTACTAGCTATCATTGTGGTATTTCTTTTGTACGTACCACAATGCTTCAACGGTACGTACAATTATCACGTGTTTATAATTATGCATATTATAACCTCTTTAGAGGCCTGTCGTGGCGCAGAAGCACAAGCGTGTGACTGTAAGCACGACAGGTTATAAGTTCGATTCCCACTCGAAGAAATAAAATATTTAATTTTTTTAACGAAATATTTCATATTAGGCTCTATTATTGTACTCTTAATTTTTTTCACTTTTGTAAGATGTCACACGAGGTTTTAGGTTACGCCACTTAACATCTCAAATTCGGCGGAAAATGGGGGACGGAACGAAAGACCTTAACACTACGTTCCCAAGTTCTCTCACTCTACCCTGCCATGTAGGGAAGCGCAGAATATAATATATAATATATTTTAATCTTAATCACAATAATAATATAATATATTTTAATCTTAATCACAAATTGATTGACAAAAATACTATTTTCAATATTTTTTATAAAGTAGTCTATATCTTAAAATGCCACAAATATATGCGTCTCTGTTAAAGCCTTTCTCAATTTCATATTTAGAAAGTATTAAATGAATTTTTAATAGAGACAAATATTTACAGATGTATAGTTAAAGGTATAAGTTATAAGTTATAAAATAGTTATTATTTTCAAATTAAATATTTAATGTTTTCATTTCTTCGCTCTGGTAACAAGGCAAATCGCGGCGTTGAGTTAAAATTAAATAAATAACCACAAGACCTGTGCTAAGATCTTAGAAAAATAGAAATATCGTCTTAACAATATTTATTCAGAATGATAACATTCTTGTATTGCTGTACATATGCATAGGAAATGAAAGTTTGATTTATTGCACTAAGAGCTAAACTATTCACGTTAAATCCGGCTTTGTGTTAATAAAAAGTAAAATCTCGCCCACAGATCTTTTAAAAAAAATGCCAAGTTTCGATAACACTGATGTATTATATAAATAAAAATGTGATTCTGCTTATAGAATATTCAATATTTGAAAGCTGAAAGTATTTTTTTAGCTGTATGCCACACACGGCAGGGTAGGCAGAGGAAACTTGGGAACCTCGTGTTAAGACACTTCGTTCTACTTCCATTCCCGACTTTATGGCGAATTTAAGGCATTGCGTGTTGAGTGGCGGAACTCAACGCCGCCCTTTGCCTTGTTACCAGAGCGAAGAAATGGAAACATTAAATATGTAATTTGAAAATATTAAATATTTAATTTCCTCGAGTGGGGATCGAACCCACAATCTGTCGTTTACAGTCACACGCTTATGCTACAAAAAATATTAGCATTTCAAATAACCAATTAGCATGGTCGTGACTAGAATTATTGAAAAATGGACTTCATATAGAAACAGTTTCTAAGTAAGGGATTTTATTCACAGCGATGTTTTTGTAAACATACAATATATTATAATGTATATTGTTTTTCAATAATCAAACGAAATACTTTGTTTAGTTATTTAAGTCCTTTATCGAATCGAACCTGTGATCTTCGTCACTATAAGTGATTTCCGTCGAACACAACTGACTACTGTAGCCATGACGTGCTTGACATAATAATTAAATCGCGCGCTATATGTATGTATACTTATCAGTTTGATTAATATCTCAATCGTCTCTCGTTAGTTACGAATTATCACTTTCCTTCTTTGAACCATCGTCATAAGTAGACCGAAGAGAAATTTCTTTAAAATAATTTAAATAGAAGCCTGTCGAGGCATAATTATGCAACTGTTAGGGCGACAAGTTGTCAGTTCGACCCCCAAGTCTCTTAATACAAGGTTCCCAAGTTCCATCGGCCCACTCGGCCATTTGCAATATAGCGAAATCTAGCGAATATAACTTACATTCGTTTTCATGTCATTTTTTACAACTTTCACATTTATAATATATTTAGGATTTGAAATATCTTTTCATCAATAATTAAATAAAAAAACTGATATTTCCGTTATAGCAAAAAAATGTTAATTTTAATAACATAAAAACTTTAGAGCTGTATTCAAATTATAAAAAATGCGTTATTATTAACATATATATAGTAATTTATATAATAATATGAAAATAATGTTATGTTCATATGTTGCAACTTAACATTATTTGGAGGCTTTGTGGCACAGGGACAAAAATGTGTAACTAAACGCGACAGTTTCAATCCAGACTAAGAAAAATGAATAAAATATTTTCAAATTGAATATTTTATGTTTTTATTTTTTCGCTCTGATAACAAGACCAAGAGCGGCGTTGAGTTCCGCCACTTAAGACGCAATAGCTCAAACTTGTCCGAAAGTGATGAATTGTCTTAACACTTAATTTTCGACTTTCCTGCAGAATATAGAGTGAAGTTGAAGAAAATGATATAATATTAATTGTACTTATTACCCTATATCTACATTTAATTATTCGACGGGAAAAGTGAAACTGCTGGTAAAAGATTTCCCTTTATCTGCATCCAGAGTGAATATTTTTCATTATGAATTTCTATCTGTATTTGCAGTGTTAACTTTCATCATTCAACACTAAATACCTCAGTGACCTAATGGGAACGGAAAGACTTAACACTAGGTTCCCAGGTTCCCTTTGCGCACCATGCATTTACGAATATCTGAATAAAGCGTAAAGCTAAAACCAAAATCTGTCTTAGATAACTTAATACAAGTAAAGACTTTCTCCGATAATTTGACATCGGCGCTTTAGCTATAAAGCCCATAGCAAAGTCGTTATTAAATTTTTCAATAACGTGAAATGGAAAGTTCGGAATGTATAAGATTGACATAAGTGAGGTCACGTGGTTCGTTTAAATGCTATCGGCATACATTTCGTAGTAGGTACTCTTTTGATGGTGATATCAACAGATTATGTATAATGTATAGGTACACATATCAAAACTAATAAATCATATTAAATAACATTAAATAAAATTTCATTGCCACTAATTATGCAATTAAATTCTAGTCAACTCAGTGACTGTGTGGGTAATTTTGGTTTGGGAAAGCGCAACGAAAGAGGTGGACGGTTAATTCGGTTTGCTTCGGAAAACAACTTTAAGTTTACGAATAGTATGTTCATCACCCCCGAAGATTATACACATGGGCTTATTGCAATTAGATTAATTATATTCTCATATGGACGCGGTGGAGAACATTTATTCAAAATGCCCATACCTTACCAGGAACCGATTGTGGGTCAGATCATCAACTGCTATATCTAAGTTAAGAGTAAATTTGAGAGCAGCCAGAAAACAAAAACCACAAAAGCAACTAGATGTTCAGGTCACCTCAAAGTTTTTGGAATATATACGACACAACTGGGAAAAATGGACACAAGAGGCAACATTGGATGACGGATGGTAATTTGTCCCTAATTGATGAGAGACGTGAGGCTTCGATGTAAAGGTTTTGAATCGATTATCCGCGCAAATTCAAGCGCCTACCTAAAAAGCATAGGCAACGAAATCGAAACTCACTCTGAAAAGTACGAATCCAATGATTTGTACCGCAAGATTCGCTTTATCACCAAATCATTGTCTTCCAAATCATCGGTCATTGAAAACAGTAAAGGCGAAATGGTTACGGAACTCGATAAAATCTCAGAGACCTGGAAGATTTACTATCAGTCTCTATTTCAAGACCAACAATCACGAAATATTTCACCAACAGAACCCGGTGAAGGAGAATTGGAGCCGGATATACTATTATCCGAATTGCAGGCTGCCATCAAATACCTCAATACGACGGAATACCCATCGAAACTATCAAAGCCCTAGGTGAATATGGTACTCGAATGTTCCTTACTATTTGTAGCAATATATGGCAGACGGGAGTATGGTCAGCCGAATGAACTCACACAGTCTTTACTCCTTTACACAAAAAGGGCTCTACAAAAAAATATGGCAATTACTGTCTTCAGAACAAGCTGGCTTTTTGAAGGGCAAGGGAACTAGGAGGCAAATTCTTATAGTACTCCAAGTCATAGAGAAGTCACGGGAGTTTAACAAAGCCATTAACATTTGTTTTGTAGTTTTTTCCAAAGCGTTCGATTCTGTGAAGTGGTCCGTTTTATGGAACACCTTACAACAACTAGGCACACCGAAGCACCTAGTACACCTTCGAAGACAGTTATACGAAAGAGGAACTGTCTCAGTGCGAACAGACGATATCCTATTAAGCAAATTCCATATTAGCGCAGGTGTCCGTTAAGGGTGCATAATACCACCACTACTCTTTAACGCTTACACCGAGCTCATAATGGATATCACCCTTGAAGACTGTACTGACTGTATAGATGGTATAGCGATTGGCGGTTACAGACTTACAAATTTGCGCTACGCCGATGATACAACCCTAAATTCGCCTTTAGTGCTCAGCGTATGGAACAACTTCTCCTGAAGATGGAATGCGTCAGCCTTGCGTTTGGATTAAAGATCAATGGCATTAAATCGAAAATGTTGATCGTGGACCGCGCCAACAATAACTCGCCAAAAGTGACTCATATTGTGAATTGTGAAGTAGTCCAGTCGTTCATATACCTTGGTACTTTAAACACAATCAATGGAGGATGTATTGAGAACATCAAAAGCCGTATGGCTATAACCAGAAATGCAATGGATAAGTTTAGGAAGACATGGATAAACAGAAATATCACCAAAAGCACTAAGACTCGATTGGTTCGGTCTCTTGTTTTCCCTATTTTCCTTTACACTGCCGAGACGTGGACATTGCGAGAGATGGACAAGAAAAATATTAACGCCCTGGAAATGTGATGCTAGAGAGAGATGTTCGGGATATCTTGGACAGAATTCCGTACAAATGTATCCATACTAGAGGAACTCGGCAACAAAGAGCGACTATCATCTCTTATAAAAAACCCGCATTTTGAAATTTTTCGGCCACATCTCCAGGAAGACTCCATAGATCGGCTCGTGGTACGGGCCGGGTGGAGGGTACTAACCACGTGCTAGGTCACCCATGTAATGGACCGACCAAATAAAATCAGCTGTGGGCGGCCAATTACATGAGGGCATCAGAATGACGACCAATATAACAAAGTGACGAGAATCACAAAACCCAAGAACGTGCCTACGTGACGACCACGACCGCTCTGTCAAGAGCACAACGAGAGAGAAGAAAAGAAATATGCAATGCCTACGGCAATTCTATGGACAAAACTTCCTAATGGGAACATGGTACGGAATCAGGTTCCTAAGTTCCCTCTTCTTGTGGAATACAGCATAAATATAAAAATAAAACAATAAAAAATTACACCACAACGTATGTTTTAATATATTATACTATATTTACAACGTATATTTTTTTATATATATGTAGTAACATATTTTTTGTTATGTAAGTAATGTTATATATTCATATACCTACATAAGAACTGTCAAAAGGCCGAAATTTTGATTGGAGAAAGGTTAAGTTTATATACAATTCTCGATACAAATTTGGCCATGGTTAATATTTTAAGTGTTTATGGATGTTTTTTTTATTTATTTATTTAATATTAAATAAGTGAATAGGTGGAGGAACCTGGGAACCTTATGTCATGACACTTCATTATCATTATGACATTTGTCTTCCCCACTTTTTTCACTTATGAAACTCCACTTATCATCTATTTTAAGATATTGTATGGTAGTGGGCGTAACTAAACTCAGCATTTTATAACCAAAACAGAATAAAAATAATTAATAATATACAAGATATATAGCTATATATTTATACAGTTTTTACGATATTTTGTATCTATGAAGGCCCTCGTGGCCGGGAGGCATCAACGTGTGATTGTAAACGTGACGGTACTGCGTTGGATATCCAGTCAGAGAATAGAATATTTAATATTTTAATTCCCCGCTCTGGTAACAAATTAAAATTCGGCCTGAAGTTCCACCTTGAGAAATTGGTGACAACTGGGGAACGGAAGTGTCCTAATAGGAACGAAATGTCTTAACAATAGGTTCCCAGGCCATTACAATATGTTCCCCAGCCAATTACAATATGTTCCCCAGGCCATTACAATATGTTCCCCAGCCAATATTATTTTTAAACTATACTGAAAAAAATAAATATCCATAATTTTCTATCTATTTTACTAGTAGTAACAAGTTTTGTATACAAAAATGGACTTTCACATTCTCTAGACTGTAATATATTTAACATCGTTAATTTTTTTTCAAAATGTTAAGTATCATTTTCAATGTTTCGCTATTAACTGGTTCTAAGTCAAATAGGCAGTGAAAGTTTAGCAAACACACTTACATTAACACATTATTTGTTATGAGAAGGTAAATTTGAAAGGTATTTTTTTAGGTTCACACTATGTTCCAAAAATAGGTGGAGGGAACCTGGGAACCTATCGATGAAACTTCGTTCCTATTAAGATATTTCACCCTTTCCAATAAACTAGAAGAAAAGATTAAAATATTGAATATTCCATTCCCCTAAATGGGATTTGAACCTACAATCGTCACATTTAGAATCAGGCACCTGCGCCACGACGGCCTCTCCGATATGATTTTCAATGGATATTAATTCCACATATTTTTATACAGTAAAAATTAACACGTCAGCGTTAAGTTACGCCACTCAACATGCAATGTGGACATTTCAGCTAAATAAATAAAAAAAATTGTCCAACTAAATATTTATTGACTTAACTTTTTTAATTTACCAACATATTGAAAGAAAAAATAGTGAAAACTGCATTAAAATATGTGTTGGCCGTTTTCAACATAAGTCACGAATAAACACAAAGACAAAAAAAATAAAAAAAAACTATTTTGGGCCCAATATCATTAATAAACGTCGCCTATAATATTTTTTTTTTTATATATTTTCCATGTACAGACAGTAATCAGTTACAGATTTATTATAAGTATAGATATATTATAGTATAATGAAATATTAAAAAAAGCGGTAGATCCAAAGTCTAAATGAACGTAACTAGTTAGGTAATACACGACCTCGCCCTTGCCAATGGATATCGAACTTGACTTTCATATCGTATTTACATACATATAATATATTAAAATTTGAAAAAGTTTAACGTATTTATCGCAAAGTTGATTAGGTATAGGGCACATTGTGAAATTACTTTCTCTCTGTTCCGCCTGGATTTTAGTGACTACATGTTGATTGGCGGAACTCTACGCCGCGGTTTGTCTATGAATGTAGGTATCGATTCGACTTGCAAATATAACCTCGATAATCTAGATTGACCTTAGAAAACAAGTTTACTGGGGAACGGTATCGTAAAAAGTATGAAGTTCCGCCGGATGTATGAAAAGGTAGATGACAGTAAACGAAACGAAAGAGGTAGGAGATGTCGTTACTTTCCTCTACTTTCTACCTGTAAGGTATAAAACGTAAAGCTAAAAATACCGTTTTGTTTTTGAAAGTACTAAGTTTTTTTTTTTTTTTTTTTTTTCAGCTTCACGCTGTATCCCGCGCTAGGCAGGGTAGGCAGAGGGAACGGAAGTGAAACCTAGTGTTATTACACTCTTAGTCTGTTTGTATTCCCGTAGGTCCTGAATAAATGAACTGATTAAAGTGTGGCTTTATTTTCGAAGGCCTTGTTCATTTTCGGTACTTAGCTAAGTTTTATGAAAATTGGATAAGCAGTTTAGATTTATAGGTCAAGAATTTTTCAAGATCTTAAATTTTGTTTGCTTGTTTAGAGTAAACAATATCAGAAATATATTTAACGATATATTATTGTTAGAGCTTCAACTTTTACTTTTTCTTACTCTCATTTTAACTTTGGTTATACTTGGGTTTTGTTCCTAACTTAGGAAAGAAACATGTTATTTAGAAAACGTATAAAAACAGCTTGGACAGTTTCCGAGAGAAAAAAAAAATTGTACATTTTCTAAACATATGAAAAATAGTAAGCCGTAGTGGTGCAGTAGTACAGTGCCTGACTTACAATTCCGTGGTCATGGATTCTATCATTGTTCCGCAGAATTAATGAATTTATTTCACAAAATCAAATCGACTCCAATTTCTTTATGTATACTATGTTCACACCATCATAAAACTGCCTTTTACCCGACTGTATGACACAAATAGGGTAACGTGTTTAATAGTCCATGTAGATAAATATGTATGTACGTTTCTATGGATTTTTCTTCAGAATTTTAAAATCGACAAAAGAAGTGATATAAAATGAAATATATAAGTAGAAAATTTAATATGTAAATGTATTTTCCATCTATACTAACTTAAGTATAGAGATAAAAAATATAGTTATTTAAGGTATGGCGTGCCCTAGTGGTACAAGCGTGTTACTGTAAACGCAATAAGCTACAAATCGATGCCCATTCAAAGAAATATTTTTTTTATATCTTATTTTCCTTGCTTTGGCAACGCGCAGCATTGCTATCCGACGGGAAGTAAACAACGTGTCTAACCTAGAGTTTAGGTTCCCAAGTAACACCTGCCTACACCGCCAAGTGTGAGATACAGCGAGGAACTAATAAGTAAACTTGCCCAATTATTCACAGATCCTCGTGTACAAGGATGGTTTCTCTTCGACACACCCATCGCCACAGTCGCCATGGTCGTTGCGTACTTGAGCTTCGTTATGGTACTGGGTCCAGCGTGGATGGCGAACAGAAAGCCTTTCAAAATCAAGAATGTATTAGTCGGTTACAACGCAGCACAAGTTTTACTTTCATCGTATATGTTTTATGAGGTAAGGGTGTGTCAATAATTTTATCACTTTCTTTTATTGAGTTTACATAGTGTTTAACCATATTGAAATGATAGACCTTTCTAAGAATTTCTAACATATCTTAGTACTTATAATAAATCTGTATCTGTATATGGGAGAAAAATTTAAAAAATCATTTAGAGGTAGTTTAGTAATGTAATGGAGCCCAAAGTATTTTTTTTTATCTTTTTGTTTGTTTGTCTGTGCGTTTGTACGCGTTAATCTCGGAAGCGGCTAACCCTATACAAATTCAGTTTTCACTATTATATGTTGGCAACGTTCCCACATTTTTCTCATTTCATTTTGGCAACATTTAGACAGTAGTACCGCATTTTTCAAATAAAAAAAAATCTAAGAAACAATCTTATTTTTTTTATTACTAACAATTTTTTTATATATTACGGTTGCATAATTCCATAAACGAGCTAATGTATGGAACCTTGACATAAGTCTTTGACTACACTATAGGCCAAACCGCTGTAAAACATTACAGAGTTAACTTGCGGTGTTTCGCCCTTGTTGCGATTTAATGGTACTTTTGACCTTAATTTTGATAAAAAATAGATGTTTAGTATTTTTTTAAGGGCATTCATATAAAAATTATTATAATAATAAAGAGAGATCTGTTATATTGAGGTCTGTCGCGTGCCACTGTAAACAAAAGGTTGTGGGTTCGATCCCAACTCGAGGAAATGAAATGATTTAATATTTTCAATTTAAATATTTAATGTTTTCATTTCTTCACTCCGGTAACAGGGCAAAACGCGGCGTTGAGCTCCGCCACTCAACACGCAATGCCTCAAATTCGGCGGAAAGTGGGAAACGAAAGTGGAACGGAGTGTCTTAACATTAGGTTCCCAAGTTCACTTTGCCTACCCGTCCGTGTGCGGGATATAGCGTGAAGCTGAGTATAAAGAGAGATTTAGCTTCACGCTGGATCTTGTACCTGACAGAGTATGGAGAGGGAATTTGGGATCCCAATGCTGAGACACTCCGTTCCGTTTCCCACTTTCCATCGAATTTGAGGCCAAAGAAATGTGAATATGCAATATTTAATTTCTTCAAACGGGAATCGAAGCCAAGACCTTTACAATCACATACTTATGCGAATGTGCCGCTGCGATTTAAGAACTTAATTTATAAAATACATTTTTGTTTACAGCATTTAATGTCAGGATGGTGGTACGACTACAGTCTCAGTTGTCAACCGGTCGATTACAGTGACAGTGAAAAGGCGAGACGGGTAAGAAGACAAATGTATTTTTTATTGATTTATATTTATTTTTTGATTTTTTATTTAGCTATTAATCAATAATTTCCTTTCGTTAATTATTATATTTTATTTCGGTGGCTGTGTAGCAAAAACTACTACAAATATATATCATTAATAACACTTTACAGAGGCTCGTCGTGGCATAGAGTCGCAGGTGTGTGACTGTGAATGACAGGTTGTGGGTGAAGTGAAATATTTAAATGAAAAAATATTTTCAAATGAACTGTTTAATATTTTCATTTATTCGCTCTGGTAACAAGGCAAAGCGTGCAATGTCTCAAACTTAGTGGAAAGTGGTAAATGGAACTGAGTGCCTTAACACTATATTCTCACGTTCCCTCTGCCTACCCTGCAATGTGCGGGATATAGCGTGATGCTGAAAAAAAAACACTATTCAAATATAAGTCATGTTGAAGCTAGTGTTAAAACAATGGAGTGTTTTAACACTAGCTTTTCCACCCATTTTCCAAGGCACCGTGTATTGTATAGCAAAATTCAACATCTCTTCACAAATTAAAATAAAATTTAAAAATTCAATCACTTACATTGTCTTCTAATCAGAACAAATACAAGTCCCTCTAATGTAAATCGAACTTACGACCGTCCCAAACACAAGCACACTATGTACCACTGCGCCACGATGGCCTTAAATAACATATTCTAAGGCAAAATGTAAAATTACAAAGATAGCAATACGCGAACTCATTACTCATAGAAAGCGGAGACGAAAAATACCGGTTACTGGCCGAGAAACAATTGAAGAGTTATGATGTTATAGAATGATAGATTTAATTAAGTGCTTTGTCGTATACGAGATGGTTGTCATTTTAAATCTTGTTTATGTTTATTTTATTAAATATCTTCTATTTACTCTCTCACTCACTCAGTTTCACGCTGTATCCCGCTCATGGCAAGGTAAGCAGGTAGGGAATTTGGGAACCTAGTGTTTGGAGTCACCGGGTTTAACGCCGTATTTTGCTTTTTTCTAGAGCAAAGCAACATTTAATATTTAAATCGAAAATGTGAAATACTACATTTACTCGAGTGGGGTCTAACCCACGACTTGTCACGTTTACAGTCACATGCTTGTATCGCTGTGCCACGACAGGCCTCGAAAATCTTCTATAGTTTGCTGTCTGTACATAAGTAATATAATGATAAAAAAAATATTGGAGGCAACTATCAATGCTATTTAAATCAAAACAGTGACTTTTTAAAATGTTTATCTATCTGTTAGTCTGAGCGTTATTTTACGCTAATCTAAGAAATAGTTTTAGCGATATAAACGTAGTTTTCATTTTTGCCTTTTAGTATTAATGTTGAGATTTTTTTTAAATCGGGTCATAAGTAACAACATGTATCGACTAAAAATTATGTATCTGACAAAATTACTACAAAAGTCTCAATGTAGCAATAGTATGCCCATTTTCTCTAATATCAAATTATTATTAGAACATAACAGTGAATCAAGAGTGAAAAAGAGGTAAACTTCAGGCGGGCGAAGAAGAATTTTTATGGATTTTAGTTAATCAAAATGAGAATTTAAGATTTTTAGCTATATCCGCTTCCGGTATCTAATAAAAGTGAAGATATCTAATAACACAGAAAGGAGTCAATGACTTGTCTTTTTTATTTTTCTACATACATTCTACTATAAAAATAAAAAAAATTGTTACTTTTGTTATGGCGCCAAGCTACAAGGGTGACCTGTCTACAGGTTGTGGCTTTGATCCCCTCTTAAAGAAATGATTTTTTTTTATTTATTTATTTACAAACAAGGCAAAGCATGGCGTTGAGTTCAGTTAGTTAACATGCAATGCCTCAACTTCGTTGGAAAATTAAAGACAGAACGGAGTGTCCTAACACTAAGTTCCCATGTTCCCTTTACCTACCTTGTCACTAAAAATAAAATCATCAACTTCACAATAAAATAATAAAAATTACTTCAATAGGACATGTCTAACCATTCATAACTCTTCACATGTCGGTCAAGTTCATGCGGACTCGTTCGCACGCGTACTTTCGAATTGTTATTTATTTTCAGCATTCGACAAAAGAGAGACAGTCACTTTTAAACATGTTTTTAAGAAGTATTTTTTTAATCTACGTATCTCTCGCACATGGAGAAAAGAGGATCTTCATTCTCTAATTTGTACATATTTTCAAATTATTGCGTATTATTGGATTAGCGTAACTTAACGCCGTCTCATTTGTAAGGGTCTGTAGATATTTTTAAAATAATTAAATTATATCTACTATTTTTTTTAAATAATCAAACATCTATCAAACATTATCAATGATATTGAGCTAAATGGAACATGAGAAAAATATTAAATAGGTATCTGGCCAGTCGTGGCCTACGAGCATACGACTGTAAACGTCTGTCACATTGTGGGTTCAATTCACACTCCAGAAAATAAAAAATATATATATTTACCACAAGAAATTCAGCGGAAAGTGGGTAACGGAAGTGTTTATTTGGGAACACTAGGTTTCCTGATTCAATATTTAATATATTTTATAATCATGAAGCCTGAATATCACAATACTAAGTTAAAAAAAATGTTTTTTTTGCCTGCTGTAATCATGGCGGTTATAGGTTCGATTCGCTTTTTTCGCTTTATTTAATTACTTCGCTTAAGCTTCGCTTAATAAACCCAAAACGTCGTTAAGTTCTGCCACTGCCCACCTACGGAATAAAACGTAAAGCAAATATAATACAGCATTTTCAAATTAACCGCAACCTCTACTTGACGTAAGACGCTTTCACTGTTCATTGGACTGAGTGGTTGCGTCATTGCAAAAGTGAAATTAGAGGTGTTATTAGTGAGGTGTCTTTTGATATTGACCTTCGAAAGAATGCTGATTTTTATTTAATTCTTATTGTTTAAAAAATAGAATAAAAATGTGATTGTTTATAAAATTTACTTACATAATTTTTTTAGGAGATGAGTGTCTTTGCATGGAAGATATATGTATTAGAGAAATCTTATATTTTTACTCGCTTATCTCAAAAACGAGATGCTTAAGCAATTTTCAATATTATATTTTAATATCCAATCTATATACATACATACATAATGAAATGTTTTCTTACTCTGGTAACGGGGCAAAGCGAAGCGTTGAGTTCCACCATTCTCAACGGAAAATTAGGACGGAGTTGTTGTAATAGAAATATATAGTATATAATAAAGTGCCTTAACACTATGCTCTCAGGCTCCCCCTGCCTATGTGCCTATGTTACTTAACCGGGATACAGCTGTGAAGGTAACAAAAAAAAGGAATAACATTATAAATACTGAGGTCGTCGTACTGCTACAGTACAGCGCGTGATACATAAACGCGAACGTCCTGAGTTTAATTTCCACTATAGGATATGAATAGATATACATATATGTATGTATATGTGTATATATATATATATATATATATATATATATATATATATATATATATATATATATATATATATATATATATATATATATAAAGAGAAAGAGCTTAAGGTGAGGACTACTCAGCTTCATGCTGTATCCCGCACGAGGCAGGTTAGGCAGAGGGAACACGGGAACCTAGTGTTAAGACACTCCGTACCACTTCCGGTGAGGACTAAAATATCTTTATTAAAATATTATAGGTTCTCTATGCCAAGTCTGATATAGGAGTGAAAGCGTATTCTTTCACAATACGATATATTAATTTAGTTTTCTATCTTTCTGCATATTTTAGAAAATAAGTCCACAGTTCATAAAATATATTATACATTTTTAAATTTTAGAAAGTTTATTTAAATTTATTATTGTAATGAAAAATTACTGTTTTAATTTAATTATTACCGGCGAGTAGTGGGAACGGAACGAAGTGTCTTAATACTAGGTTCCCGGGTTCCCTCTTCCTACCCAGCCATATGCGGGATAAAGCTGAGGATGTTAATATATTTTTGAGGCCTGTCGTACACACAGTGGCACAAGTTGTGGTTTCGATGAAATATTTAATATTTTTATTTCTTTACTCTCGTAACAAGATAAAGCGCGGCGTTGAGTTAAGAAAAATATCAGTATTGATTTTTATTGCTTCACGCTCTTACATGTAGAGGAGTAAGTTATCGAAACATTCCATTCAAGACTCTCTTTTCAGACATAAGCTAGTTAAGTGGCGGAACTCAACGCTGTACTTATATTGTTACCAAAGCGACAAAATATCTCAAACTTTATAAAACAAAAAATACCATAATAAAATGTATCTCACGTTAAAAAATGGCTTTTATTTTGTTATTCAATGTAATTTTTAATATTCATACACATATTTAGCAAAATCGTACTGAATTAATTATGTAAATTATTTGAATTACATTTTTTTTTGTTGAGATATAAACTAAAAAAAAATTGTATTACATAAGTACTTCATAGACAATTAACTTTATCATTTATGTATATATAAAAATCTAATTCGTTTTGTACATGTTCATTTAAATTGATATACGATTATAATAACGTATTTTCTTATAATTGGGCCCCAGTGGCGCAGTGGCACAAGTATACGACTGTAAAGTTGTGGGCTCTATCCCCGCTCGAGTTGGATCTCGCTCTGGTACCGAAGTATGTATGGGAACGGAGGCTCTCAAGTTCCTTTTGCTTACCGTGCTATATGTGAAATACTGCGTCTTGCTAAAAATATATTTAAATATGAATTATATATAATAATATACAATTCATATTAGTATATATATAATATTTACTAGGTGCTGCCCTCGGCTTTGCCCGCGTAGAACTGCAATTTATTTCATGATGATAATTAATTAATGTCTCATTGACCCGACGTGATGCCAAATAATCAACTTGTTGACTACGACTGCTTTCCGCTTGGTCCGATGTTTGAGCTGTTCTGAAAGCAGCTGACGTGCCGCCTGCTCCAGCCTTCTCAATTCCGCTTGAGGAGGAGTTTCTTGATCCTTAGCTACATTCTTAGCTCGAGCATCTTTCGACCTATTGTATGTATTAAAATTGCGCTTCCCGGGCGTGTTTCAAATACAAAATGAAGAATCAATCCCAAGAAATAAACAAAGCTTTAATTGAGAAGAAGATTATTATTAAATTCAATAGATTGCATTTTATTACGCAGAACCAATCGACACCGAAATAAATTACAAAGAAGATAGTTTTTATTGCACCGCAAAGTCACAGTCGTTTATATGCAATTGGATATGGCATTTTGATATCGCGAAGTAGAATACAGACAATGCCATCAATGCCTCACTAAACTATTCAATGCCTCACTAAACTATTCAATGCCTCACTAAACTATCCAATCCGTGATTGATGAATATCGAGAGTTCTGTGTTATCCGAATGGAGTATTTACTCGGGATAAAAAGTATCCTATCACCCAAGTCAGCTCGTACCCTGTCCGTATATCAATTCCAAACTGTATACCAAATGAACCGTTTCATCAAAATCCGTTCAGCAGTTTCAGCGCGATTGACGGACCAACATCCAAACAAACAAACTTTCACTCAGCTTCACGCTGTATCCCGCTCATGGCAGGGTAGGCAGAGGGAACTCGGGAACATAGTGCGAAAACACTTAGTTCCACTTCCGTTCCCCACCTTCCGCCGAATTTGCGGCATTGCGTGTTGAGTGGCGGAACTCAACGCCGACAAACTTTCACATTTATTATATTAGTGCAAAGTGTGATATTTTATTATTATTTATATGTTATTTATATATATTTATACTTATTTTTTATCATATGTTAATATATTGAATAGTGTTTATTTTATATTTTTAATCCTCACGCAAAAGGAGAGGATTTTACCTGTATGTCTGTCTGTAAACAGTATCTGCCTTAAAAACATAATATATATTTTTGCCTGAGGCCTGTCGTGGCGCAGCGGCACAAGAGTGTGACTGTAACCGACAGGTTGTGGGTTCGATCCCCAGGCGAGGAAATGAAATATTTAATATTTTCAATTTCTATAAGTAAAATAAGTAATAAAATAAGTTTCATTTCTTCGCTCTGGTAATAAGGCAAAGCGCGGCGTTGAGTTCCGCCACTCAACACGCAATGCCTCAAATTCGGCGGAAAGTGGGGAAACGAAAGTGGAACGGAGTGTCTTTACACTAGGTTCCCGAGTTCCCTCTGCCTACCCTGCCTAGTGCGGGATACAGCGTGAAGCTATAAATAAAATATATATATATTTTTTTACAGATGCTACACTTATGCTGGGTGTATTACTTTTCGAAGATTTCGGAGTTCGCGGACACTGTGTTCTTCGTTCTTAGGAAGAAGAAGAGTCAGATCACATGGTTACATCTTTATCATCACTCGTTGACGCCTTTTGAAGCTTGGCTTTTAGTTAAGTTTATTGCAGGTAATATATTAAATACCATTTTTTGTGTTGGTTTTTTTATTTTTCTTTTTACGCTTCATGCTATATCCTACACATGGCAGGGAAGGCAGAGGGAACTTGGGAGAATCTAGTGTTTAGACATTCCCGTTCCCCACTATCCGCCGAATTTGACACATTGCGTGTTAACTGGCGGAACTCAACGCCGCGCTTTACCTTGTAACCAAAGCGAAATAAATTAAAACATAAAATATTTAAATTGGAAACAACAGATATCTTATTTAAGGCTCACACCGTAACACTTTCTGTTGCCATTAACATATTATGTATTGAAAAATATTTTTTTTTATCTTTCTCGAAGGTGGCCACGGAACATTCTCGAACATAATCAACAATTTAGTACACGTTATAATGTACAGCTACTACATGATGGCGGCTATGGGGCCTCAGTATCAACAGTACTTGTGGTGGAAGAAACATTTGACGACATTGCAATTGGTAAGTCACTCACTCTCTCACTCACTCACTCACTCACTCACTCACTCACTCACTCAGCTTCGCGCTGTATCCCGCACACGGCAGGGAAGGCAGAGGAAACTTGGGAACCTAGTGTTTAGACACTCTGTATAATTGGTAAGTCAAATACTTACATAAATATTTTTTTTATGTCTGTCTTTTGTATTAAAGTAAAGGGGCTGTTTCATTTTTTTAAATGTTTTTTTCTGTGTGTTTCTGTACTAATTTTCGAAGTACGGTACGTTCTTTTTTTTTAGTTCCAAAAATAGAAGAGAAATTATGGAGCTATTATATCAATATAGACATTTTTTGATATACCGTAAAAATAGCCAAGTATTTTTTTTATTGAAATATTTAATATTTTAATTTTATTCGATCTGGTAAAAAGGCAAAGCGCTGCGTTGAATGCTTCAAATTTAGTGGAAAGTGGGTAACGGAAATGTCTTAATAGGAACGGAAGGTGTTAATGATAGGTTCCCAAATTCCCTTTGCGTACGATTACTGCTACGATCCTGCGTCAAGCTGAAAAAAAGTCATTGCTTGGAAGCAAAAAGTAATAAAAACTTAAAAGTATAGATAAAAAAATTTAGAGTATATAACAATACAAATAATATCAATTATACTGTATTTCTCAGATAATTTACTGCATACAAGTCACTATGACTAATAATTTGAACAAATTTGTCATAGCATTTAAAGTAATTTCAGAAATAAGTAACGCAACACATCCGGAGCAAAAAGAATTTTGCACATTCTAGATCTATTAGGGCCTTTCGTACCGCACCTAGAATTCCGCTTGCTTGCGAAAACTTGTACTACTATGTAACGTATACTAACACTTGAAATTATCTTCAACAAAGTACTACATAACATTATTTATATGAGAGTTTAAAGGGAAAGAAATTAAATATTATATAATAAAACGTACAAAATTTGGATTTGACCGCACCTTTTGGAAACTAAAAAAAATCCCTACAAAGACGCTAATAACATAAATAATTGTAATAGCTTGATGAGAACATTATAGTTGGGTTATCGGAGCGATTTGGTGAATTTCAAGAGACGCAAGTTCAAATCCCGCTGAGTTATAACGTTTTATACGTTCTCTAATTCAGTGTTTTTCTCTCCAAATCTTGAATATATTTGAATTATAGAATTATTTAAAATATAAAGGGCTAGGCTTCATTAACTTCATGTAATTTGAAGATATTAATACTGAGCTTCACGCTGTATTCCGCACAAGGCAAAGGTAGGCAGAGGGAACTTGTGAACCAAGTGTTAAGACACTCCGTTCCACACTTTATGCCAAATTTGAGGCATTGCGTGTTGAGTGGCGGAACTCTCCGCGCTTTGCATTGTAACCAGAGTGAAGAAATGAAAACATTAAATATTAAAATTAAATATTTCATTTCGTCGAGTGGGGATCGAACCCATAACTTATCGTGTACAGACACACGTCTGTGCCGCTGCGCCACGACAGGCCTTTTTTAAGATACAACATGTCAATAATGAACAACAATGTATGAAAAAAAAATATCGCCGATTGCAAAATGTATTTAGTAAAAATTAAAAATACGTTTTTAAATTTATACTGTCGTAGTACAATAAGAGTGTTTACATGAAACGCTACACTTATCAGTTCGATTGAATATACATATGTACTAGAATTACTTTAATTTTCACGCTCTGGTACTCACTTCCGCCACTCATCACGCAATGTGTTGAAATTTGAGCGAAAACTGGTGAAACAGAGAGCCTTAACACTATATATTCTTTACCTAAATTAGTGCATACGGGAAAGAGCGTGATAGTTTATTTCTAAATGAATCAATATATTTATAACTCTATATCTATATTTCATTAACTATATAATAATGAAATCGACAATTTCATCATCGTGTTTTCACGCAATTTGCGATTTCAATGTTAGACAGAATCACGCAAAAGTTACTGAATGGAACAAACAATCTTGGCGGCGTGTAAAGACCACGGCTGCGACGGTATTGTATGGAAAACAAATTGAATATTTCCCATGACCCTGTAACAAATACTAGGATGGGGGAGATGAGGGCAAAATGCACCTGACGGAAACGTTAGAAAATATTAAACGGAAGATTTTTGAGGCTTGTCGTGGCGCAAAGAAGCAAACCAGCCGATTTTTTACTCGAGGAATTCAAATATTGAATACTATTATTTTCTTGCACTACTGACAAGGCAAAGCGCGGTCTTTGGTTCCGCCACGCAATGCCTCCAGATTTCGGCGAAAACTGATAAAAAAGATCTGCAAAATGTATGTGACTGTCTGAAAATAAGTGTAGTAATGATACGCTTAACTGCACAGCGTTATTTTTATGGTCATTTCTTAAAAGCGGAGAAACCAATGATATCACTATACTATTTCCAAGAACAGATTAAAAAATGGCTGTAGACAGAAAAATAGACGCATTATATAGATAAATATAATAACTATATCTTTGGTATCATTGTAATGTAAACGTATCTCATGACGAAATTATTCTATATATATATATATATATATATATATAATATATATATATATATATATATATATATATATATATATATATATATATATATATATATATATATATATATATATATATATATATATATATATATATATATATATATATATATATATATATATATATATATATATATATATATATATATATATATATATATATATATATATATATATTATATATATATATATATATATATATATATATATATATATATATATATATATATATATATATATATATATATATATATAATATATATATATATATATATATATATATATATATATATATATATATATATATATATATATATATATATATATATATATATATATATATATATATATATATATATATATATATATATATATATATATATATATATATATATATATTACTGATATTGTGTTTATACAACGTTCCAATACTTGGAAGGTATTCAATAGACGAAGGTGTACGTCCTGGTTTATTTTTTAATATGTATATATTATTTTAATACTGTGACTGCAACTTTTCGTGCTTCATTTTCACATTTACACCTCCAAAGCCTCTTTTTTCCTTTTTTCCGCTCACGACAGGAAAGACAGAGAGAACTATAGAGAACTTTTGAATCTAGTGTTAAGGTCGTTCCGTTTCTCATATTGCACTGAATTTGAGACATTGCCCGCAACTGTACGCCGTGATTTACCTTCTTACCTAAGCCAAGAAATATAATGATGAAACATTTCTTTCGCCGTGGCACCGCCAAAGTTAATATAAAACCATAAACAAGTGAAAGATACTTTCATGTGCACCACAGCCATTAAAACAAGAAGAAAGATATTGTACAATTTCGAACAAAAGACAAATACTAGAACGAGGTCGCCAGATGGCTTAGGAAACTATAATTATGATCAAACCAGCAAATGCTGAATTACACAAGTCAATTTTAACTGTAACATTTAATTGCACAATATTTTGTTGTTTATTTTTGATTTTTACTATTTATTGTGCAATATTTGTGATAGTATGGTTTTTATTTTGTGAAAGATGTGGTTGAGACTAAAATGTGTAGTTTAAAATATCAATATTGAGGCCTGTTGTTGCGCCTGAGACTGTATATTTACTATTGGACGGGTCGTGGCTTCGATACCCACTCCAGGAAATATTCAATAAGATCTTTGATTTTCGTGATTATTACACATTTTAAATGAAATATTTAATATTTTCAATTTTTATATGTTTTCATTTCGCCGTTCTGGTCCACCCGCAGTGATTCCTCCACTCACCACTTTCCGGCAAAATCGAGGCTCATTTGGGAACCTAGTGTTAAGACACTTCGTTCTTATTCAGACAGGTTCACCATTTTTCCACATGAATATCCTTCATATATATTAATTCATCTTAAATATTAATACAACAAGCATGTGATTGTAAACACGTTTGCAAGATCGATTTTCTCGCAGGGAATTGAATGATAAAGTGCAGCGTTGAGTTCCGCCACCTAATACACAATGTCTTATAAGTTCAGTGGAAAATGGGAATCGAATACTAAGTTCCATCTGCTTACTCTGCTATAAATATGCAGGATGTAGACTGAATTCAAAAATATTTTATATTCTCTATAGACTTATTTCAACTTACTAACTACGCATAGATATCAATTAAAGTTTAAGGTACGTTAAATCAACCAATAGTAAAATATAAATATTTCACTATAATCGCACCGTTCGGATACAAGGGATTCTTGGTTTATATAATAAAATAAATCTAAATTAACTTTTATTAGCTTCACGCTGTATCCCGCATAAGGCAGGGTAGGCAGAGGGAACCCGGGAACCTAGCGTTAAGACTCCGTTACACTTCCGTTCCCCACTTTCCGCCGAATTTGAGCCATTGCGTGTTGAGTGGCGGAATTAACGCCGCGCTTTGCCTTATTACCAGAGCAAAGAAATGAAACATTAAATATTTAAATTGAAAATATTAAATATTTCATTTCCTCGACTGGGAATCGAACCCAGAACCTGTCGGTTACAGTCACACGCCTGTGCCGCTGCGCCACGACAGGCCTCATTAACTAATTACGTACATTTGCCAGTATATATTTTTGTAAACCCCAGGTTTTGAGAAACTTCACGGTAGTCCTTGATCACGTGTATACATGTAAAATTGTTGTATATACATGTAAAATTATACATTTTCTTATTAAATATAATTATGCAGTGGTATAAATATACCACATACTTAACAATATACTTTTTTAAATAAAACGACATAAACGTTGCTATGGTAACGCGTATTGTACGCTTTAATTACCCATAAATACCTATACAATTTACAATCACCAACCAAGTAATACTTCTAAAAACTAAACACAAGGCGCTAAAAACCGGGTTATTTGATACGATCGTACAAGGAACGGCCGATTTCGACACGAGCAGCGGAACGCTATATCCTTTCTCTGTTCGTTACAACTTGTAGAGAACGTATAGACCTTCGGATGTAGAGAAAATTCGTACTTTAATATGTAAACATCCGCACGCGGCTTCGCCTGCTTGAATTGGACGATTTTATTTACTATAGTAAGTTTTAAGACACTTTTAAGACAATATCTATACATTAAACATAAAAAAAAAACTGCTAAATGAATAAAAAGTTTTGCACCAATTTTGTCGAACTAAATATTTTAAATTAATGTTATTTATCGACCAATTTCAATAAAACAAACACTAAAACCTAGTTTTAAGAAACTCCGTTCCCTTTTATATAGGTAATATTTAGTTATAATGTACAATATTTTAAAATTTAAACTTAAATATTTCATATTTCAATTTATTCACTCTGGTAAACAAGGCAAAGCGCGACGTTGAGTTACGCCACTTTACTCACAATGCCTCAAGTTCAGCGGGAAGTAGAATTAGGTTCCTAAATACCCTTTATCTACCCTGCCATGTGCGGGACACAGTAGAATCCTGATTAGAGTAGTATACAGTTTTTATTCTCACTCAGCTTCACGCTGTATCCCGCACGAGGCAGGGTAGGCAGAGGGAACCCGGGAACCTAGTGTAAAGACACTCCGTTCCACATCTACAGTTTTTATATATAAGAATATAATAATGTAACAGTAAAGATATAACGAAACGCACAGTCACGTACGAATAGCGATTAAAGTATCGAATAAAAGGTGTTTGATCGAAAGTACATATAGAGAAAGTTCGAAAGCTCTTTACTATGAGAATTTGAGACCCTACTGTGACATTCATGATAGAAAAGTAAAACCAAATATAACTGGGTTACTTAAAATTATAATGTTTAAATAAGATCTTAGTGTGTATCTTCTTCACGCTGCTTCACGCTTTATCCCGCATAGTGCAGGGTAGATAGAGGGAACTTGGGAACCTAGTTTGAGAAACTCCGTTGCGTTTCCCACTTTCCGCCAACTACTGATTTGAGGCATTGTACGGGCAGTCGGACAACGCCACACTATATCTAGTTACCAGAGCGAGGAAACAAAAATATTAATAAATGTTTTTTGGCGCTAGTGGGAATCGAACCCACACCAAGGTTACCAAGTTTTCTCTGACTAGTGTATACTTGAAAATATAATAGTTATTTAGAAAAAAAAATAAATAAGAAATCTACCCGATTTAAGGTTTTAAAAAGATTTTGACCCACAAATCACAACCTCATCTCTTGTATCTCTTTAGCTGCTAATTGGATTTTCGTAAAACATAGTTAAAAACACAGCGATAACTAGTTAAAAACATTTATATAGCATAAACGAGGCTTTGGTACTACAGACGGTCACGGACGAGTGAAATTTATATCTAACCCTTTTTTGTGCCGGAAGTTAAAAAAGAACAAATCTTCATTTAATGTTTAAATTATATTGCTAAAGGCAGCGTTAAGTTCCGCCAATCACCACGCAATGTCTCAAAAATCTTACTTACCTCTTAGATTTTCGTATCTGGAATTGGAATCCACTATCATCCATTACCCAATACTTCAAACTACGAACAATCTAAAAATATCACGTAAATATCAATTTCCAGAAAGAATTAGGGTTGTGCAAGCGCACTGTGCATTACAGTTTATACTTTATATTAGTTAAATTCGAATCTTAGACAGCGTCGGCCTTGGAGTTAGTTTTGCAATGTATTTAACTGAACAGTTACTTTAACTGTTAAGTGTTGCTAATATTAACTGTCTAATAATAAATTGCAAGCCTGCGATGGCGTAGGGGCATAAGCGTGCGCCTATAAATGCGAAAGCAAATTGAAAATATAAAAATAACGTTAGCTTCGCGCTGTATCCCGCACGAGGCAGGATAGGCAGAGGGAACCCGGGAACCCAGTGTTAAGACACTCCGTTCCACTTCCGTTCCCCACTTTCCGCCGAATTTGAATCATTGCGTATTGAGTGGCGGAACCCAACGCCGCGCTTTGCCTTATTACCAGAGCGAAGATATGAAACATTAAGTATTTAAATTGAAAATATTAAATATTTCATTTCCTCGACTGGGGATCGAACCTAGAACCTGTCGGTTACAGTCACACGCTTGTACCGCTGCGCTAAGACAGGCCTCGAAAAAAAATAATGTTAAATACCATAAAATATTTTACTCAACTTCACGCTGTTTCCTGCACATGAAAGGGTAGGGAGATGGAACTTGGGAACCTACTGTTAAAACACTTCATCCCGTTCCCTAAAAGACGTAAGATATTTTAATCATCATTTATTTAACGATATGTAAAAAATCGTTAAATGGGAGGACAATTGTGATTTTATCTCACACAGCGAAACAAAATACAATATAATTATAATAAAAATATTTTTACAGTCGTGGAGGCCTGTCGTAGCGGAGCGGCACAAGAGTGTGACTGTAACCGACAGGTTCTGGGTTCGATCCCCAGTCGAGGAAATGTAATATTTAATATTTTCCGTTGAAATATTTAATGTTTCATTTTTTCGCTCTGGTAATAAGGCAAAGCGCGGCGTTTAGTTCCGCCACTCAACACGCAATGCCTCAAATTCGGCGGAAAGTGGGAAACGGAAGTGGAACGGAGTGTCTTAACACTAGGTTCCCGGGTTCCCTCTGCCTACCCTGCCTCGTGCGGGATACAGCGTGAAGCTGAAGAAAAAGAAAAGAAAAAATAATAAGACTGCATTTTGTCTCGCCAGCACATTAGTTGAAATGCTAAGATTAGTAGAGAACTATAGAAGAGTATTGATTATTTAAATATATTTATCTCTAAAAAGAAAAGAAATGTTCACTTTCATTAGAAAATAATAAAAAAAATAATCATTGTTTTATACCAAGATATGTCATACATATATCTTTTAGCGTACAAAGTTTATGCTCGCACGTAACAAGACATAGGGAACCTGGGAACCTATTATTACGACACTTCTATACCCCATTTTTCGCTAAATTTTAAGCATTCAGTTTTGCGCTTTGTCTCATAAGAGACCAGAGCGAGTAAATGTATATATTTAATATCCAACAATGTTTACCGCTCAATATACGCTATTAATCCAGTTGAAATCGTTTTAATTAAAATGCGTGACAATCGTGAAAATCAAAGATATTGTTATATTAAATATTTCATTGCCTCGAGTGGGGATCGAACCCAGAACCTGTTACGTTTACAGTTACACATATGTATCCATGCACCACGATAGGCCTTAGTTTAATTCATTAAATAGATTCATTTCGTAAATCAAGGTGACATGTTAGAAATTTTCACTCAGCTATGTAGGTTAGTAAGGGCCCATATAAAAACCAACTTTGCCAGTTTGATGTCATTTCACCATAGCATATGTAGGTGTAAGTTTAGAAAAAACAATTTGATAACATAATTTTGATAAGATTGAAAATGAAATTAAAATGGTTGATTTTGAGGCATATCGCGGCGCAGAGGCTGTCGTGTGACTGTCAACGATACAGGTTGTGGGTTCGATTCCTAGAGGAAGAGGGAAATGTATGCTAAAGGATATGGCAGGATGAGCAGAGGGAACTTGGGAACCTAGTGATAAGACATTTCGTTTCGTTCCCCACTTTTCATCGAATTTGTGACATTGCGTGTTTAGTGGCAAAATTCAACGCCTTTCGCGTTATTACCATAGTGAAGAAATAAAACATGAAAAAGTTTAATTTAGAAAATATGACATAATTAATTTCTTCGAGTGTTTACAAATTAAATTATCTAATATATAGAAAAACAAAGTATTGAGCTCCTCAATTTTGTTAACGATCAAGGCCTCGTAGTTTCTTTATGAAATAATCAATTTAGAAACAATATTAATAGTATTTTTCACGCCATATTCAATTAAATCATTTGTTATGTCAAGAATGTAATTGATTGTAAAGCCAATTGTTAGCAATTAATTTTACGAGAAACTTTATATAACAAGGTCTTAGGAAATCATTATTTTTATAAATTTTCTATTTTGCATCAAGTGTTTAGTAGTTATATATATGAGTATAAGGTAGTTGTATATATAAGTTGTATTATATATATATATATATATATATATATATATATATATATATATATATATATATATATATATATATATATATATATATATATATATATATATATATATATATATATATATATATATATATATATATATATATATATATATATATATATATATATATATATATATATATATATATATATATATATATATATATATATATATATATAAATAAATGCACGTCGGGTGTCCGGTGGAAGTGTTCTAAGTGATAGTTAAGTTATTAACTACCTGCACAAGTATTGCCAGGCCATTGACTTTAATGTTTCGCAAGTATCGGCTGACATTCTAACTGATTTATTTAACCTTTTATTTATATTGGTCTTAGACGTAGTTTGATATGATTTATTTGAGCGGATGTAGCAGGTTGACCATTGAGGCCTGACGTACGGTTGTGGATTGGAATCCCACTCGAGGAAATGATTTTTTTAAAGTTCACCTGGCACGCTCGAAACGCCATAATTGAAGAAATGAATGAATGAAATATTTTCCAATTAAATATTTCATATTTTCATTTACTTCTTCTGGTAATAAGGCAAAGCGCGGCGTTGATTTCCGCCACTCAACATTCAATGCCTAAAATTCGACGGAATGTTGAGAACTAAATGTCTTATTAACTTATTTTGTATGAAATGAACTGCACTTGTACTGCACTGCACATAAGTTTGTATTGATTTTCTTTTATGAAATACTTATAAAAGGGGTTTAGAACTTTTGTATTTCGATGTAGGGAACCCTATTTTTCTATATTGCAAAAGCAACAGATTGTGGGCCCACTCGAGGAAATAAAATATTTAATATAAGGAATGATCCTTCGCTCTATTAACAAGATAAAGTGCGGCGTTTAACTCCACCACTCAACACACAATGCCCCAACGCCAACAGAAAATGGATAACGGAACGTAGTGGCTTAACGTCATGTTCCCAAGTTTACTCTATCCTATCACGAGCGAGATATAGTGAAGAGATAAACACACACACAACTTCACGCTGTATCCCGCACTTCCGTTCCGCACTTTCCGCCGAATTTGAGGCATTGCGTGTTGAGTGGCAGAAATCAACGCCGCGCTTTGCCTTATTACCAGAGGGAAGAAATGAAACATTAAATATTTAAATTGAAAATATTAAATATTTCATTTCCTCGACTGGGGATCGAACCCAGAACCTGTCGATTACAGTCACACGCTTGTGTCGCTGCGCCACGACAGGCCTCAAAAGATAGAAATAATAGAATGAAGAGATAAAAATAATTATATATATATATATATTTTTTTTTCAGATACAATTCTTCATGGTGCTGTTCCATTCAATAAGCGCCCTTGTCTACGACTGTGGTTATCCAAAGTGAGTCATACTTTCACATTGTTTATAGTTAAATAGATAAAAAATAAATAATTTTGCAAGCTTAAAGGCAAGATCTAAAGTCACAAACTTGGCTACAAACGCAGCAGGTCCTGGGTTCGATCCCCACTCGAAATATTTAATTACTTCGTTCTGGTAACAAGGCAACAGTGCGGCGTTTAATTCCGCCACTCAACACGCAATGCTTCAAATTCAGCAGAAAGTGGGGAACGGAAGTGGAACGGAGTGTCTTAACACTAGGTTAATCCCAGTTCCCTCTGCCTACCCTACCATATGTGGGATACCTCGTGAAGCTGAGAAAGCTGTTCCTTGTTCTAATACCGAGGCAAATGCACAGTGCCTCTATTTCCAGGAAAGTGGGAATTGGAGTGACTTAATGGAGTGTCTTCACATTAGATTTACGTTAACACACATATCTGTTCTCCATTCTCCGACGAATGACAGACATTGCTTGTTAAGTGGCATAACTTAACGCCGCGTTGTGACTAGTGCCGCTGCGCCATGTCAGACATTGCTTTTTCTATTTTTCTCTTATCTTAGCCTAGAAACTAAAAAATAAACTTTTTTTTATAATTGTATTATATCAGTCACGGTGATAAATATCTCGTCGCTGCCAAATTATAATTCGGCATAAAATTAAGGTTAACGCATGTTACTTTTGTCTTCATATATAATGTTAATGTGCAATTTCTAAAATTTCACTTAAAAAAATGTTTTATTTTATCATTTGGACATTGACTTGCTTCTTGTAACCTTTAAGGTAAGAAGATAAATTGTAGCTTTGAGCTACGCCACTCAATTCTCGAAATTCGATGGAAAAATAAGGAAAAGGATGTCTTAACACTAGATCAGAAAAAATTAAAAGTATATATTTGATACTATACCCGCACTTTGAACGGTACGAAAAAGAGAAAGCTTAGTGATACAACACCTTGTTTTTGTGGAGACATTGTATATTGAGTAACGTAACACAACGCTTCTTTTTACTTCGATATTGGAGCGAAGAAATTTGAATATTAAATGTTTAATTCACAATGACCACTTAAAGTTTCAAGAAGATCTTAATAATTTCTCGACATATTGTAAAAATAATAAACTTGATTTAAATATAAATAAATGTAAACATATCATCTTCACAAAAAAGAAAAACTATAGTCACTATTCGCATAAGTTATGCGATGTACAACTTGAAACCGTTAAGTCCGTCAGAGATCTTGGGGTCTTATTGGATGATAAGCTCCATCTTGACTTACATATTGAAAGAATTAGAAATAAAGCTTTTAAGATGTATGGCTTCGTTATGAGGTCTACCAAAAATTTTAAGCGCCCTTCTTCATACCTTACTCTTTATAAATCTTTAATTCGCTCCCAGGTTGAGTACGCTGTGCCTATTTGGAATCCATTATATAATAAATACAAAGTATTGCTTGAAAATATTCAGATAAAATACTTACGTGCCATGCAGTACAGGTGTTATGGCAATCAAGTACCGTATGTTGAATTACTTAACGAACATAAGCTCATTACTTTAGAAGCAAGACGTAAGCTGCTTGAAGCATTGTTTTTGTATGGTTTATGCCACAATAGTTATGATTGTCCTAGTCTTGTTAATGAAATTTGTTACTGTATACCAACTAGGACGCATTGCCGCAATCCATGCCGATTGTTTGCAACCAGTCGCTGTCGTACAAACGCAGGTAAACGTCGTCCACTGTACAAAATGGTCAACTCATATAATAATAACTTTAATTCTATTGATATTGGGGCAAAGCATCCTAGCCAGTTCAAGAAATTAGTGCTTTCGCTGCTCAAATAATTTGTTTTTGGCATACTTACGTATATTTAATTGTTATAGTAATCTGTGGTAAGCGGTGTTGGTGTAACATTTATATATTTTGTTATACTGTCTTTTTGTTTATTTTATATTTTTGTGCACTGTTTGTTTACCCAAATAAATGAAAAAAAAAAATTTTCTTGAGCGGTAATGGAACCCGCAAGCAGCGGCGTTTGCAGTAATGAAGTGGCAAACGAAAAATTTAAGTCGTCATATTGATAAATTACTAAGTCAGTATAAAAATAATCTTCCATACTTCCAGAATCATCGCATCCGGCCTCATTCTACACTCAACGATTTTCATCGTCCTCTTCACCAATTTTTACATCCAAGCGTACAAAAAGGACAAACCGAAAATTAACGTGGACGCTTGTAATAACAACACGAACGGCTACATCGCCAATGGTAACCTGAGAACCAACGGCGATATAAATGTCAGTAATATCAGTAAATTTACCAACGAATTAGGTACTTTGTACCCTGAAAACGGTAGAATTTGCATCAACGAGGAAAGAACTCCAGACCATAGTGATTTAAATGGTCCTAACGAATTAAATGGCGATATAGAAACTAATAATTTGAATGGTCATCTGAAAGTGCAATAGTCAGTTATAAGATTGTAAATTTATTAGATTACGGTACAAAATTTATATGAATTTGCTCAATTTTTATATAAAAGATACTGTAGTTAAGTAGAATTGGTTTTTTTTAGCAAAATTGAATATTTGTGAACAAAATGATACTGTTGATACTAAATTCAACATGATCAATTCTAATTTTATATACTAATATTGCTACTGAAGAAGTTTCAGGTAAATCCTTTCTGTTCAAAGAAAACATATAAAAAATGGAAAAACGTATATAATTTCGAATTCCTATACGTCTCATAAAAAAAATGTTTTTCTTTTCTGACCGTCGGATATAATTTCAAAATATGCTAAAAACACTGTCTGAATCGAATATTAAATAAATGATTGTTGTCCGGAAAACGGAAATCGAATTTATAGCTTTTATATTTTTTATGAGGCCTATCGTGGCGTAGGGGCATTGACTGTAAACGTAAAGGGTTCGATACCTACTCGAGAAAGTAATATATTTAACATTTTCATTACTACGCTCTGGTGACAAGGCAACGAGCAGCACTGAGTTTTGCCATTCAACACGCAATGTCTCAAATTTGGCTGAAAGCAAGGAATGGAACAGAGTGTCTGACACTAGATTCCCAAGTTCCTTCTACGTACCCCTGCCATGTGCGGAATATAGCGTGATGCTGAAAAAGATAATATTTTTTTATAATGTAAATAAAAACATACGATAAATTTTTATAACTAATAAAATAATCACAACAAATATATAATAATATGTGCGTAACCTTATTTTTGGCTCAGTAATAATAAATACCAAAAATAAAATTTTAACAATCTTCTGAAATTTCATACCTTTTAAAATATGTACATAATATATAAACTTTACGTACAATTGTAATTAAACGCTTCGGCTTTTATTGAATCAATAAAAGCTATGATTTACCGGCTTAAGTTAGTTTGCACGTTTAATAGTGATTAAAACCATTTTGCTATAAGAGAAATGTTGTAACTTGTGTAAAGCGACAATATTTTATATGACATACACTGCATGCCAAAAATATGGGATCACCTTCATTAAATAAGATTTTTTAATAAAAAATAAAATAAACTACACGATGAAATTATTCATAATTTATTAACTTTATAAATGTTGAAAACAGGAAAATGTCTTTTAATTTTAAATTCACATTTTGAAAGAAAATATTTTTTGAATTTTGTTACAAAATCTTTTAATTATGTCACTTAAAGATCGTTGTTTTCTTAGAGACTACTTTAGTATTAAACGTGCGATACAAACATTTTTGTAAGTCAAAACTGACATTAGTTTTACTGATATCATCATTTATTTTATTCATATAACATATATTTTCGTATAAATGCATGATAATATTTGGTGCTATATTTCATATTATTTTCAAACTCATTGTAAATATAACTGACATATAACTTTTACAGTGGAAAATTGAAAGCTACCTCATGTTCTTCCATTCTTACCTATTCGTCCAATAAAGCTTTATTTAATAGTAGTTTATGTGTAAGTTAAAGTAAGTCAAAATACCCTTATTCCAACATTGAAGAAATATTTCAAGGTTAAATACACTTTCAGTTGTTATTTTTTTATTCTAAAAATAGTTATTCATTAAATGTATGAAACAGTATTAACATTTGCTACTTATATGACTTTTCCAATAAAAAAATCATAATATTTTTCGTAACAATTACAATTTCCGGTGGATGTGACCAGTTTTATTTGTGAAGGCAATGTACGAGTCATTTATTGTGTATCGAATATAATATTGTAATGTATAGAAATAAGGATAAGATGTTATACCTGAGGTATTGTAAAAACTTTTTATATAAATAAAAAATGTATTGAAAGAAATATATGTGTTTTTTTTTATTTTCATAAAGTTTGTTGATAAAACAAAGTACCTTCTCATCGTTTCAATGTCAAAATCCTTTTATTTGAATGTTGTGGTTAATTTTCGATTGTAAAATTGTGTCAGTTATATTCACAGTTGGTTACGAATAACATATGAGATATAGTATATCACATTTCACCGTCCTAGCAGACTACCGTTTTTTATCAAGAATTTTGAGATATTTTGTAATGAGCCGCAAAACTTAACCCCGCCAATTCAACTCTTTATCATTACCAGAAGGTGTTACCATTTAAAGAAGTGATAGATTACTAAATTCTATTAGAAAATTTAATATTTTCAATTCTTTGCTATATTAACAATGCAAACGCTCGGCGTTTAGTTTCACCAGTCAACAAGCAATGCTTCATAATCGACAAATTGGAGAATGGAACGGAGCGTCTTAACACTAGGTTCCCAAGTTCACTCTGCCAACATGTGCGGGATACAGCGTGAAACCGAAAAAAAAAATATGAAAATAAATAATATTCTTAAACTTTACATTTTATTTGAAAACATTTTAATATGTAATAACGGTATACATTTTGAAAAAAATTATTAAGATGTTAAGTGTAGTGAAAGTTCATTGAGAAAAATTGCATCGTAAATTTCGATCGTTAATGAACTCATAAGTGCTTGAATAAAATTTAACCTTTAAACTTGACCACAAAAAGGACGCGAGTCAATGAGAGTTTCACAAAAAATATTTATATAAAATAATTTATTTCCTGAGGTCTGTTGTGACCCAGGGGATCCTGTTGACCAGTATGTGATTTTGTAAATACGGTTTTGGGTTCGATTCCCACTCGAGGAAATTAAATTTTGAATATTTTAGTTTATTGGTTCCGGTAACAAGGCCCAGAATGGCTTTTAGTTCCTTAGCTCTAACATCAAAATCTCTAATACGGGGACAGTGGAAAAGGGAACGGAATGTTAACACTAGGTTATTAGGACTAGGTTTCTAAGTTCTCTCTGCCTACTCTACAATGTGAAATAATATTTTCTTTCTCTATCCTTTTTTAAATGCACAAAGCTAATCATTGTATATATTTACTAGCGAGCACAGTAAGCGACAAAGTGATTTTTTTTTATTTTAACAGCAAATATCACATATTTGAGGCCTCGCATGGCGCAGTGGTAAAACCAGGCTGTAAGCGAAACAGATTGTGGGTATTATTCTCTCTCGAAGAATTAAATTAATATTTAACATTATCATTTCTCGCTCTGGTATCAAGGCAAAACGTGAAGTTGGATTTCTCCACTCAACACGCAATGACTAATATGAGGGTGGTCTGAAAAATTTTCGACGTTAACCTGAAGATGGCAGCACTCATATATAAAAATTCATGAGTTTCCTTTGTACATCTTTTGACAGTTACTTAACAAAATTTTAGCCATTTTCGTCGCGCAGTTATTATAACACACTCCTTTGAGTGAGTTGGTGTGAGTTTTTTTTTTTTTCAAAAATACAAAATTGGGTATCGAGCTCTCATTAGATATTTGTTATTTAAATTTGACCAAAGTGAAATTTAATGCTGTTGAATTAAAACGTGGTCATAACAGCTTGGGAGAGTTAAACTTTTGGGACGTCCAAAAACTACAACTACCGACGAAAACATCGCCAAACTTTGCTATATGGTGCTAGACGATGATGAAGCGAAAAAACATTCCGAAGCCGAACAAACAGTGGACTGCAAAAGGGGAAACGGATAAAGATAAAGCAAAGTAAGCAGTTTTTTAGGGTAGACGTAATGGCGACTGTTTTGTGGGCTAGTCAAGGAATTATTTTAATCGATTATCTTCAAAAACCAAATCCATTATACGAGCATACTATATCATTACTTGACAAGCTAAAGGCAGAACTCGTAAATAATCGCAGAAAAAGAAGATCCTTTTTTACCAAGACAAGGCACCGTGTCACACCTCAGCGGTTACTATGGCTAAACTCCATGAATTACGTTTTGAATTTCTTGACCATCTGCCTTACTCTCCCGATCTAGCACCACGCGACTTCTTTTTGTTTTCTCATCTAAAAATTGCGTTCGGGGACCAAGATTTTAAAATGAAGAAGTAATCACCTTCGTGAACAATTATTTTGCAGAGAAAAATGAGAGATTTGCAGAGAGAATGAGAGAAGTGTGTGAAAATTATTTTTTCAAATATTTTACTTATTAATGGTACCACTAATATTGATCTGTAGATTCCAGAGACAAGTCTATTTCCACTTTTGAAAAGCGGTGCTGTTTTATTATATTTCATCAAGTCTGGAGAAGTACCTGTTTCTATACATTTATTAAAAATAAACGGTAAGTGAGGAGCAATATTACTTTCAATAGTACCAAGCAATTTAACTGACATATCCCATAAATCACCAGTTTTCTTTAAATAAATTTTCCTAAGAAAATTTTGTTAAATTTTCTCGTACAAATTGATCTTCCGGAGAGGTGACGTAAATTGGCCTCCAAGCAATCCAGATTTAACCCCTATAGAGCTTTTCCTATGAGGCTATCTTAAATATAAAGTTTAGGTACGACAATAAACGGACTTCACTAACGCATTTGAAAGGAAATATCCGACACGAAATGGCAGCCATTCCTAAGTCCACCTGCAGAGCCATCTTAAGTAGTTTACTGTTCAATTAAAAAGAGTGCCCAGAACGCGAGGGTCTGCATTTAGATGATATTATTTTTAAGAAAAATTCTTAAAAAGTGTTTTTCAATAATCAATTAGCAATTTTTCTATAGACCCCTTTGTACAACATCTATCATACATAATTGGTATACCTAAAAAAATATCCATTCTAAAATGTCTTAATTTTAGTTAGAATCAGATTGTTATAAGAAACATCCGATTTATATTACAAAAAGCGTGGTGTTTGTATTAAAAAAAGCGGAACCATTATAAGGACACATTGCTTTTATGTACTTTTTGGGACTTGTCAAAACCTAGGTAATATCTACGTAATTGACAAGTATTTTAAGTTGGTTAAATGTTTTAACCAAGCGAAAATAGTACTAAAATGTGTTAATATCAAATGTTCATTACCAACATTACAAAAAAAAACCTTATATAAGACTATATAAAATATTTTTTTCAAAGTAGAATTCTATAAGCCCGCATTAACCACATAACAACGATAAATTTTAAAAAAAAATATTGTTTAAGAGTAGTGACATCTACTTATAAATATGTGCACTAAAATCATTTGTGTCAAAAAAGCTGGTAGCCATCAAATATATCGTAGTACTAAAAAGCTACACTAGATGTCTATACACAACAAAACTTCCAAAAAAATATAAAGCACATCTGTAGAGAAAGTTTTATAAAAGTAAAAATGAAACAAACTGTATTTTATGATAATTAATTTTAAATTATGTATAACCTATAGAAAACCTCTGGTAAGAAGTCAAAACTTGGCGTCGAGTGATAAGTACCCACAATGTCGCAATTGTGACGGAGATTGGAGATCAGAACGGAGTACTCGGGAACGTAGTGTGGTCGTAGTAACACTAGGTTCCCGAGTTCCCACTACCTACTCTACTATAAACAGGATAAAGTGTAAATCTAAAAATTAATTCCATTAATATTAATCTAAAAACTGCAAATTACTATACATATTCAACCGAGACTCTACATCCCTTATCGATTTTCATTTGAATTCAAGTAATAATAATAATTGCATATTTATTGACCCTAACCGACGTAATCCCAAGGGTCCGATAACAATACATTCGAACATTCAAACAGAGATTTCAATGTTTACTTTTGTTCCTAAGCTCCAGATTATAAGACTAGAAGCTATTTGTAGAGTTATATCGAATCTGTATATTAAAAATCGCTAACTAAGTATTAATAAGGAATAAAACATAGTACAAGTATTTTTTCACTTTTTTCACAATGTTTCGAAAAAAAAACGTAATGTCTTAGGTTCCTAGACTAGGTAGACTAGGTTCCCTCTGTTACCCTAATAGGTATATGTAATACAACGTGAAACCAAAACTAGAGATGGTAACAGTTAAATGAACAACGTGGTATAAAAAAGGTATGTTTATTTTTATTGATTAACTACTAATATAAAAGATGTGAAGGTTTATTTGGATCGAGGTTTGTTTCAATTTAACGCAAAAAATATTGAACAGATTTTGATCAAACTCTACTGTAGTATATATTTTTTTCATTATTTTACTAAAATATGATAACAACTTAAAGTAGACGAAGCTGCATTTAGGTCGCTTTCTCATGATTCGTGTCAAACAAATTTTTCAAATATACACTTTTTGCCGTTTTGAGCGAATTAAATGTGCATAATTAAAGAACATAAGTGCGATCACTGCACTCCATATTTTAAAAAAATTACTGTGTATTGTGTGGCGGAACTCAACGCCACTCTTTGTCCTACTAGACTGAAAAAACGATCCATACCATATACATACTTATTTGTAAATAATAATAATAAACCTTCATTTTAAGCTTAACGGGGTGCCAAAGCTCTACCGTAAGCCTTAATTATCGCGCCGGCATAATATCAATAAATACGACAATTTTTCCCTTCCCCTAATTTGTTGGCCCTAAAATTGTAACAATGACAGACCAATTGAAAAGAAACGCGGCTGCTAGTACAGTACTTCCAATTATGTTCACCAAAATTGATATTTGGAACAAAAGTGAGGATCAAGATATAATGGTCGGTGGTTAGAAGGGTAAAATACACGCTATTTTAGTTACTCAGGAAGTGCACTAGATGGCGTTAGTATTGCAGACTTAAATCCGTTTCTTTTTACCCATAGATCGGCATTATATCTGATATTATTTATATATTTAGTATGTTTATTAACTTATACTTAAAGTAATTTATTAGCTATCAGGTAATTTGTGAGAAATTGTAAACTTAATCTAGCAAAACAACTATAAATACAATATCAATGTGTAAAATCATTTAATTTTGCTTCTTGGCTTCCAAATAAAGCTAATAGATATTTTTTCGATAATATTTTTAATATTTTACAATTAAAAATGTCAATAAATATACAACAAATCAATATGTTCTACGTAAAACGGAACGCGATTGAAGTATTCTTGCGGCCGGGCTTCAACCTTCGGCCGGGGCTACACAATCAGTCGTATATGATCGCGCGTCAAAATCACACGTAACGCGACCAAAAATCCTCAACACAATGCAAAATAAAACAAAATAATAATAAAAAATAACATTTGTAACAAACAAAATATGTAACCGTGTAAACGTGTTCAGTGTTCTAATATAGAATAGAAGTGAAAACATTGTTAAAGCTTTCAAGAAGCTTCGCGTCGTCTAATATTGTAAATTGTGACAATATAAATTACCAGTGGTTTTTAATAGATATTCTATAATTCCTTTGTAGATTTAATATCAACAAAGTGTATGTTAAAGTATTATGTTAATGTGTTATCTTTAGACATGTATTCATAAACTGCACTGCACTAGTCTGATACTGCAGTGCAATTTGTGTTGCTAATTTTTTTTTTCATATATTTTTTCATTTATTTGCCATATTATTATGTGTTTTATATGAAAATAATCTTTTTATTTATTCTATTATACATTTAAATGAATTATTTATGAATTTTAATTCATAAAATCCAATTTTTATATAGTTTTCGTACCATATATACAAATTAATCTAAATATAATCAACACTCAGTTCATTAATATGAACATATTAAAAATATATATACATTTTACTTATAAATATTGTAGTCTCTAAAAGAAACAGTGAACAGTGTTTGCGTTGTGCCAGACTAGCTACAGTCTGGCCGTTACCGTGCTTTTTGTTTGGTAAAACAAAAAGTTGGCTCCTTTATAGTCTATCCTCGATTAGTAATAAAGAAAAGAATCTATTTTATTAGCTTCGCGCTGTATTCCGTACGTTGAAGGATAGATAGGGAACCTGGGAACCTAATATTAAGACGATCCGTTTATTACTTTTCACGGAATTCTGTGTTATATTGCGTGCTGAGTGGCGTAACTCATCGCCGCGCTCCTTTCCGTTACTAGTGGGAAGAAATGAATATATCAGAATATTGAAGGGATGTGATGTAATATTTATAAATAAAACTTTTTAATACAATGTAAATATAAACTTACTTTGATTTTAGTGACTGTTAAAAAATACGGAGTGAAACTGCTCAATACTACTGCAGGTTAATATTTTGACTTGTTCATTGGCGTTTAACGTACTTTTTATACGTCTTACACGTACTTTTTATATCTAAATACAATCTAAAATGCATAAATAACACTGTATCACTAAATGCAATGGTTGTGTATTTGATTCTTACTTAAAGAGTGAATTATTTTGATTTCCACGTTGAATATTAAGCAAAATCGCGTTATTCATTTCCGCTATACTCCGTGCAATATCTAAATATTTAGACAATAATAAATGAACGTCATCACTAAAACCTACATTCCTTATATCTATCCTGCAGTACGCGGGATACAGCGTGAAGCTAACAAAAAACAATAGAGTAATCGACCAAATAAGTTAGTTCTTACGTAAATAATTATTGTTCATAATGTTTAATTGAAATTATAATAACATAGCTAAAGTAACATCGTCATATAATTGCTTGGAGATATTCTACAGACATTTTGATTCAGACATTCTGTATAGAGTGGCGGAACTAAACACCGCGGTATGTACCAGAGCAGCGAAATGAAAATAGGTAATACCTTCTGCTGAGAAATGAATCCACGATCCTGTCCATACTGCTATGGCTTTATTAATAAATACCTATACATTTAATAACCCAGTTGTAACCTAATCTCAAATTTCTACGTCTTTCACTCATTCTATGTTGGTAAGGAAACTAAAACTTCATCTTGTGCTTTGAATTCGGTCAAATAGCCTCAGAAAGTAGGGGCTTTACAAACTTTTATAATAGACTGTGGTCACAGTTACCCCAATATAAGACACCGTTTTGGCGCAGTTGCGAAGTTTTGGGGTAGGCACATTGGTTTTAGGGTCGAATTTGTTAGTGTTGGAAATAAAATATATATCTCGGAGATAAATTTATCTATCTATATATATCTATCTATCTATCTATACATACACGTATACTTATAATAAATCTGCAACTGATCACTGTATATGCATGTTTATTAATGTAATAGAGCCCAAAATAGTAATTTTTTTTGTCTGTTGGTCTGTGTGTCTGTGCATTTGAACGCGCTAATCTCTGGAACGGCTAAGCAGATTTAAATATAATTTTACTCTACTCTACTCAGCTTCACGCTGTATCCCACACATGGCAGAGTAGGCAAGGAAACCTAGTGTTATAACACTCCGTTCCACGCCCGTTCCCCACTTCCCGCCGAATTTGAGGCATAGCGTGTTGAGTGGCGGAACTCAACGCCACGTTTTGCCTTGTACCAAAGCGAAGAAATGAAAACAATAAATATTTAAATTGAAAATATTAAATATTTCATTTTTTCGAGTGGGGTTCGAACCCACAACGATGTCGATTATTGTCACACGCTTGTGCCACTGTGCCACGACAGGCGACGGGTAGTTTCCCTATTATATTTTGGCAGCCTTCCTTCTGCATTTAGTGTTTGTTTCATTTAAATATATTGATAAATAAAAAGTTACGTCATTTTAAAATATTTAGCTCGACATAATCGTTACCTTTTTTTTATTATTAAGATGAAATGTTGGATTTCAATGTAAAGAAATTGACTTAAAAGTGGAAATTTTATTACAAAAAGAAAGTTGAAACTCAGTTACACAATTTAAATCAAGCGGATAAAGCCGTTAGCGGATCGCTAGTATATTATTAGGACTCTACTCCACTTATGTGTATTTCTATTTTTTACGTATGTACTTTTATATGTCTGTTTGTCCATCTGACGTCATAGAAAAAATAGAATAAAATAAATAAATAAGGAATACTCTCTCATACAACAGATTTAATGTTTATTTTTTTCTTTTTTATTATTAAAAGATGGTACGGAACCCTTCGTGTACGACCCCGACTCGCATATGATTTTTTTTTTTTATTAGATAAAATACGGCGTTAAGTTCCATCTTTCAACAGAACATTTTTCCACTCCAATTGAACAGTAAGTAAAATGTTAATATAAAAACACATCTTAATTTTCATTAACTTTCCTTCTTAATAAATACGATCAGTGATTTCGTACATTACATAATCATCAGCTAAGAAAGTACAGATTTGCAAATGTACGAATAGGGTAAAATTTATGTACGCTCCGCTTATTCTCAATGCGGGACAAAACAACGGGTGTAACCTCAAAATGTAAATTTGAATTTTATTATTAATAAATATTAAACTTATGCGTATTTGTATTGTTTATTGTTGTACGATGTGGTATCATGTAAGGAGTTTCGGTTAGAATTTCATTATTAATTATACAATGATAAATTTCAGTTTATTCTGTTCGGAATTTCTGTATGGGCTTGAGATATTACATATTTAGTTGCAAAACTAACGAATATGAAATATTTAATATTGGTAAAAATCAGAAACGCGGCGTTGAATTGTACCGCTCAACACGGAATGTCTCAAATTTGAGAGATAGTGGAGCACGAAACGAAGTCTTTGAACAATAGGTTCCCAAGTTCCCTTGCATTACCCTGCCATGAGCGGGATACAGCGTGAAACATTTTGAAAGCATAAAAAATAATAGTAGATATAATTTAATATATTTCTGTGCCACGCAAGCAATAATATCGCGTGTTGATTCCTGAGACCGAACGACGCTCTTTTTCTAAACGAAACTGCTTTGGCGTATATTAAGAACACCTTTCTCATAAACTAGGTTTCATTTGCGGCTTCGCCCCCGTAGTTACACGAAAATGGCTAGTTAATATAGTTTACTGGCGAAATAGACGCGGCTTCGCCCGCTTAACATTATTATTTAACACTAAATTTAAGTTTTATATAAATTATATGCTGTACTACTGTAAAGTTTCATCTAAATTCGTTCAGCAGTTTTTGCGTGAAAGTGGAACATATATGATATAAGTAGGATGATCTATCACAATATACATACTGTCTAATATCTCTAAAAAAATATTATAAAGCTCTCTTCAACTTTAATGAGTACATGTAGTGTAAAGATATGCAAGGCGCACAAAGACTTTGTAATCATTGCCACTGTATTTAGTTAATTTGGTACTTTGTAGGTTCACGTTGTATCATAAACATAGCTGGTAGAGGGAACCTAGTGTTGAAACACTCTGTTCCCGTTAAGACACTTACGTTCCCCATTTACCACCATTTACCCATTTACCCATTTATTTACAAGGAATTGAAAATATTAAATATTTTTCTTTCGTGTTGAAATCAAACACAAAAAGTTATAATTACAGCCGCGCTTGTTGCTCTGCCCTACGAAGGCATCGACTCTTTATCAAGGGTAGTAATATAGGGCATAGTATCAAGATATCTGGTCAACACTATGATTTGTTAAGAGACAAAACTCAACACCATACTTAGTCTCAAAGTGAGGCATTACGTGTTGAGTGGCTGAACTCAACTCCGCGCTTTGCCTAAAATACCTAAAAGTGAGGAACGTGAGTGTCATAACACTAGGTTCCCGAGGTTCCCTATGCCTACCCTGACATATGGGGGATACAATAAAATATATATAATAGGAATAAACTGTAATATTTTACACATAAAAATGTCGATTCATGTTACAGTTATATTATTTATGTGTAGAGCACTTGAGATAATTGCTATGGAAGAGGCCGTTTTGAGAAAAAAAAAGTTACTTGCTATAGCGTAACGAATGAAACGTATAACAATCAAGCTATAATAAAAAAAAATGATAGTTATAATTACATAGTGACTACTCAGTGGTATTGTGTAGTTGTTTTTTGTGGGCTTCACGATCTATCCCGCATCTAAGTACTGAGAGAGTGTTGAAACACTGTTTTCCACGTTTCATACAATATTTGATACTGTGTCGTGAGTGGCGGAATTCAACGCCGCGCTTTGCTTTACCCGAGCGAATAAATAAAATAATTTAATTTGAAATTTTAAATACATCATTTCTTCGGACAGGGATCGAACCCACAACCCTGTCGATCAATAGTTATTTATATTTTCAAAACATTGTTCTAAATAAATTCTACCTATTTGTACTGTATAATGTTATACAAACTGTAGTGGTACTTTCAAATGAGCAGCATAAATCATGAGATATCAGAAAATTGGTTCTCCAGCATCAACTGTTGTTATTTATTGGACGTACAAATATTATTGCCGTCGTGTCGCAATGGTTGCGTTTGATCGTAAACGCGATTATTGCAAGTTCAATTTCAACTTGTGGAAGTAAATCATTTTCGTAAAACCGAGTAGAGTTACGAGTCGGCCGTTCGGTGTGTATACCACTCGCTAACTCAGCTTCACGCTGTACCCGGGACACGGCAGAAACTTGGGAACCTAGCGTAAGACACTCCGTTCTGTTCCCCACTTTCTGCCAAAAATGGAGCATTGCGTGTTAAGTGGCGGAGCTCAACGCCGCATGAGTATACCATTATCTATATAAACGGGAAAAAAAACACGTTTCTGATATGGAATCCTCGTTAAATATATATTGTATTATATTTTTAATGTTTCTTGAACATTCCCTAACTGAAATTTGAATCAACAACCATAATTTGTAGTCTGATATAACCTAACCACGGCACAATATCGTATACAATTGTATAATTTTATTTAGTACATATATTAAATTAGAAAATTTATAGCTTTTAAATTTTATCACAAAATCGACTTTGCTTATGTCATAATAAGCTACTGTATCTAATTTCAATCGAAGTTAATATGTATGAACTAAGTTATACAGAATATTGTAAGTCAGAAAGCGATAACGTGGCATTTTATAGTATCTATATGTTGCTTGGTAACGGGAAACAAGTGATTTGTAATATTTTAAAGAGCTTTTTACAATTTATCAGAAAAAATAATTAGGAGGCGGCGTTGAGTTACGCCATCTAATACGTAGTCTTTTAGAGAACGGTATGTCTTAATACATTATTTTTGGAAACCTATCGTTAACGGATCCCATTATCCACTTCCATTTCCAACTTTCATGAAACAATTTTTTATATATTTATATCTATAACAAATTTGTAACGTAATAAAAAACCACAGATGAAATATAAAATAAAAAAAAAAACCCAGATAACATTCAAATCGGAATAAGAAAAGAATCTAACATTGTACGAAGCGGAAGGCGCTGGCAAGTATACATGGCAAGTAACAAAAAAACATCCAAATAATAATCACAAAGGCTTATTACAAACTCCATCAAGTCCGGATGTTCAACGTTCGACCGGTCTTGATTCTAACAGCATGTAATCAAGATGAAAATTTTAATCTATGTATTGATAGCGGCTCGAATTCTTATGTCGAATAAATATCGTTTGGAAGGCCTGGGCCAATTAACCTTACCGTTCATATTAATGAAAATCGAAACTTTAAACACGTTAGATAGGTTGTGCGTTCGATCCCGATCTGGAGAGTGGTAGTGACTTAAAAATAGGTTCCCAAGTTCCTTTTGTCTACGCCGCTCATAGAAAGATTATGATTTAAGCTAATTTAATTTGATAGACAAATAGATGGTGGATGATAAACTAAGTTCCTTTGCCTATCTTACTTATTATAAAGTGTAAAAGTACTTCCTCCTTAACTATTCAATAGATAATTTCGTTCTATGAAACAAGTTCAAATATCTACAGTAGAAATTTTCCCTGGTAATATTATTTATTTTATAAACTGAGACAGTAGCTACCAAGATACTGATCGAAGTAATACCTTAACCTTAAAAACTCACTAATGGACTTTTTATGTTCCATCCTGTACATTGTTCCATACATTTTAGATGCCTTTGGAAAATAATTTGAAAAAGTTTCCCAAGAAAGCACTAAAAGCGGTCATAGATTAATACCTCAGCAAGAAACTAATTCGCCATTGAATTAGTTTTCTTCAAGAACTACTGCTGTTCGAATCAATTTGTCTTGGATGTGTTTTTATTTTTGTTTGTTCTGGAGATCTGAAGGAAATAGTTTAAAAGTAATCTGGATCTGAAATAAAAATAAAAGCAAAATCGATTTTTTTTTTGTAAAAATAATGGGAAAGGAGTGTTATGTGCGGGAAATAATTAAAAAAAACAAACAATGTTACCAACATAAAAATTGATAATTGTTAGTACTTCTCTTTAGAGAAGGTTAACGTTTTAACGTTTCAATTTTATTCATAAAAAGAAAACAAATAATTCAGAATATTATATGGAGCTGTTATTTTATTTTTATCTAAATATAAAAAAGATGACTTCAAAAAGAATAAACATATTTCTAAGTCAGTGATGTGTCAGTATCTGAAAGATAAGCCAAATCATTATATTCACTTCGATAAATCTCGAATTCGAAACATCTTTTATATATTTAGACGTATTTCGATATAACAATTGAGGCCTGTCATGGTACAAGCGTGTACTGTATGTCACGGGTTGTGGGTTCGATCCCCATTCGAGGGAAAGAAATATATCATATATTATTTCTCTGCTCTCGGTAGCAAGGCAAAACGGGTTGAGTTCCGTCACTAAGCACACAAATGCGTCAAACTTGGCTGAAAATGAAAAACGTAACGGAGTGCCTAACAAGGTTCCCAAGTTCCCTAGCCTCCCCTGCCATGCGTGGGATTGCAGCGTAAGGCTGAAAAAAAGCAATCGATATTATTGCTATAAATAACAAAATTGTTATAGATATACAGCAAAAAGATTGTTGTATTTAAATTAAAATTGCTTAATTTCCTTTAAAAACATATAGAATAAGATTATCAAAAACTGAAGTCGAGACCAAATGTTTTTGCAATGAAACTACGTTAAACTTACACGTCGCAAAGTGTTTTAATTACCAGAGCGAAGAAATGAAACATTAAATATTTAAATTGAAAATATTAAAAATTTCATTTCCTCAAATAGTATTAAAAAAATCCTCTCTTTCCGTACAATCATCGAGGCATTGCGTATAGAGTAGCAGAGCTCAACGCCGCGTGTTTGATGGTATGTTTATGCTATTTATGGCATATTGATATTTCCTGGTAGATAAATTACAATACTGAAACATGTTTCTAAATTAGTTCTAAAATACTTTAAGTAAAACATAAAAAACCAAATTATAAATCCATCAATCAACCAAACAGTTAAAACAAATAAAATTAAATATTCCAAAACGTTAACAGCCGAACTTATTTTCTACATTTTTTCGCCCCCACGAATCGAAAAACGAGCGTTCAACCGAAAAAGTAGGACCACGCCTGGATGCTACGTCACTTGTGACTGACAGCTGACAGAAATGTTTGACATTTGACAGATTTTATTTTTTCATACCAAAATAAGCTTTAGCTCACAGGCATACGGCCTAGAGGGTGTGCAGATACATAATTGTCCCGGCCCCGGGCAGTACGAATGTTATACAGAACGATTAATTTATCACTCTATATATTCATGGTACTACACTCTGTGACAGACGCGCAAAAATTTATCTTTACAGCTTGTATATTTTAATCTTAATTTGTATTATTTGCTGTATGTTGCTTTTAAACAAGCTTTGTTACCTGGATTTTCTCATTATTTAGTCATTTTTTTTAAATATTGCGATTTTTTTAGTGGTAACGGCATTTTTCTTTGATTTGATATGACGAATAATCAAGTATTATATGAAAAATTTGCGCCTCAATAGATTGCCATCTATTTAAATTCTGCATCTTATATTATAAATAAGTATTATTTAATTAATTATGTTTGGTATTTTGGTAAACAAAACTGCTAGATTTATAAAGTTAAAATTTGGTAAGTGTGTGTGTAGGTTACTGTGTTACTTACAAATGAAAAAAATATTTTTGGAAATTAATTTGAAAACGCGAGATTTCATCACTTTTAAGTCGTAATTAAAAAGAGTTTTTTTTTTAAATATGAAGAGTTTTTTTCTTTAAATCACAAAATCGACGTTCAAAGTTTCGGACGACATCTAGCTTAAAATTAATATATTTTCTCAATTTATCAATTTGGTCACATTGATTAGTATCAGGATAGTCTTTGATAGTCTTTTAACATTTAATGTAAGTGAAAAACAAACAATAAACCATTCTCATACTTAAACAGTTACTTGCAATTCCCATCATGTGGTGCAATTTAACTGACCATCATAAGTAGATCTTGGTCTACCCATACCCTTTATAGACGTAAAGACCAAGTATCCTAGTCTTATTTGACTAGCTCCTGCCCTCGATTTAGTATACAAACTCGTATACAGTACGATCGACAAGGCTTGGCCGCATTGTTTTTTTTTAGAATCCCACTTTCAGTTAAACGCGGTAGCTAGAGAGAAGGAAATGTTAATAGCTGTAGTTTCCATACGCCATACATCTCTTTAGCCATTATCATCAACCACTTCATACATTCCCTCTGGAGTATCCTCAGGATTATTTCTAACTATTCACAAGGCAATGCGCAATACCTCAAATTCGGGGTAATGGAACGTAGTGTCTTAAGACTAGGTTCCCAAGTTCCCTCTTCCTACCGTGCCACGAGCGGGATACGTACAGGTGAGTGAGTGAATATTCACTATTTGCTACCCAAATACGGAAAAGCCTACCTTCAGGTCGCCCACTTCTCGTCAACCGCACTGTACGTACCCCACGTTTCTTCAACGTATGACTGAGTTACTTCCAAGCGACTACAGTCCCTTTCAATGAGAACTAAAAAGTAAGTCGACTGAAATGATTAACCGCGATGACATCGGTGTGATTGAACTACTTTTTGTGTGTCTTTGGGCGTCGATGTGCGTTTATTTGAAGAAGATTGGTATACAATAGGTTGTTTGTCAAACAATTACGTCAAACATTTATGTCAACGTGGTTCTAATGCGGGTTGGATTAGCAATAATATGAAAAATAATACTTTTTTTTAGCTTCAAGTTGCATCCTGCACATTGCAGGGTAGATAGATGTAAGTTGAGAACGTAATGTTAAGATACTCAATGTTAAGGTGTAATCATTTAACGGTTTGAGAGAGAAAAAAGAGTTAACAGTGTAAGACTATTAAATTTAAGGTTAATTAAATATTGTAAGTTCTACAGCGTTGAATTACGCAATATCCGTAATTCGATTGTATGAGAAAAGTAAGGAAGGAAAATGTTTTAAAGGCAATAGAGTGCCTTAACACTAGATTTGGTAGTTTCCTCTGCCAACACCGTTATAAGCGGGTTACAGCGTGATGCTGAATAAAAACAGAATATTTCAAGCCGGCGAAATCGCCAGCATTTACCAATCTTATTGTAATAAAATTTAAAAGGCGTTAAAAAAATATATACTGAAGGTATAAATAGTTTAATTGGCGAGACCACCTGGACGCTTGAGGGCACGATTTCAAATCCTACCCCTTTTAATTTTCGTAAAAATGATCTAAAAAGAACACGGCGTAGAGTCCGTTACTCAAAATGCAATAATTTGAAAATTCGGTATCGAGGAGAAAATTAAGTGTCTTCGCTTTAGGTGAGTCTACAGGCTTGTATTAGTGGTACAAGCATGTGGCTTCAAGCGTGACAGGTTGTGGATTCGATTCCCACTGTATGGAATGAAATATTTCATATTATCAAATAAAATATTTAATGGTTTCATTTTTTAACTTTGGTAACAAGGCAAAGCGCGGCGTTGAGTTCCTTCCCTTAACACGCAAAGCCTTAAATTCAGCGGGAAGTGGGGAGCGAAACGGAGTGTCTTAACACTAGGTTCCTAAGTTCCCTCTGTCTGCTCTGCCATGTGCGGGGTACAAGGTAAAGCTCCACTCTTGGTTCCCAGGTTCCCTCTGCCTGTCCTTTTATAATAGTTCTGAAAAGATAAACAGAGTCTATTAGTAATATCTTTGTTATGTAGAGTTAAGTAAGTCAAAAATAAAAGATTGCGATGAAAAATAAAACGATAAAACTGAGCTCAACGTGGACTGCAATAAAAATAGCTTTTAAAAGTTTTAAATAAAAATTTTACCGTTTGCCTAGATATGCCGACTATATAGTGTGATACTAAAAAATTTAACAGTTCACTCTATCGCAGTCATTAATCCTTATAAATAACTAAATAGGACATATAAACTAGGCTTCATGGCGGCGTTGAGCTCCGCCACTTATTACCCTTCTATAAAAGGAATAAAAAATGCAGCTGAAAAAAAGGATCTATTTTTTTTTTCATCTAAATAATATGATAATAAGTCAGTTATTTTTAATGTTCTATAAATTGATTGATAAATGCCGCAACTTAACGCCGACATTTGTTCAACTGGATCTAAAGGATCTAAGAAAGCTCTATATTATAAATATATACATTGAAATTTGTACCCATATATACTTTAAGCTTATAAAAACTGTTTCTCAATTTTGTCGTAATTCACGTGAATTTAATATCTTCACGCTGAATCCCGTACTTAGCAGGATAAGCAAAGAGAAGCGAGTTTTAAGACACTCCGCTTCGTACAGTTCGAAATAATCATTGTCAAGTGGCGGAACTCAACGCCGCGCTACGTCTAGTCACCAAAGAGAAATAACAAAGGTAGTTCATCTCACCGAGCGAGCATCGAACCGATAATAGTTGCATTTACGCCGCTGCCCTATACAAAATATTTACTTTACACAAAAAATACATGTACAATATAATCTTTTGTTTATTTAGGATTAAACTCATACGCCGCTGATCCAATGATCCCTAACGAGAATTGCAAAATGAAAACATGTAGATTATTTCGATATTATTTATGGCATTATCGTTGAGATTGTCATGGTATAAGGGCACAAGCGACTGACGTCGACTGTACACGCAGGTTGTGGATTCCATTCCTACTCTAGGAAATTATATTAATACAAGCGACCCGCCCACGACTTCTCTTGCTTGAATAACGTTATTTTATTTACTAATTTAAAATACTTTTTTGTTTTAATATTATTATTACTCATAAGACAATATGTGTACATTTAACATTATAAATACAGCTAAATAATAAACATTTTGTAACAATTTTGCAGAATTAATATTTCAAATTGACATAACTTTCTTAATTACTGACCGGATTGGAATAAAACATACACTAAAAGTTGAGAGACCAATATATAATAGTGAAAACTACATTTTAATCTAGGTAGCTGTTTTTGATTAGCGCGTACAAATGTTTAGAGAAATAGACAAAAAAACTACAATTTTGGGTTAATATTAATTACCTTAATAAACGTGAGGCCTGTCGTGGCGCAGCGGCACAAGCGTGTGACTGTAACCGACAGGTTGTGGGTTCGATCCCCAGTCGAGGAAATGAAATTTTAATATTTTCAATTTAAATATACTCAAGAGGCAATGCCTCAAATTCGAGGGAAAGTGGGGAACGGAAGTGGAACGGAGTCTCTTAACACGAGGTACCCGGGTTCCCTTTGCGTACCCTGCCTCTTGCAGGGATACAGTGAGAAGTTGAAAAAAAATTAATAAACGTTCCCTATAAGATTATTTTAATATATATATATATATATATATATATATATATATATATATATATATATATATATATATATATATATATATATATATATATATATATATATATATATATATATATATATATATATATATATATATATATATATATATATATATATATATATATATATATATATATATATATATATATATATATATATATATATATATATATATATATATATATATATATATATATATATATATATATATATATATATAATATATATATATATATATATATATATATATATATATATATATATATATATATTCCATGTACAGACAGTAATCGGTTACAGATTTATTATAAGTATATATAATAATACATACCTAATAAATAATTTATTTTATTTATAGAAAAAATAATTGAATCATCTATAAACGTTATTCAGGTATTATCCAATAGCAAACAGTAAATAACAATCGCACAAAAACCCACCGCGAAACATCTGCCGCTGTTAAATTGGTTTTGAATCACTGAAGCCTCAATTGTGCTGTCATATAAGAAAGGGTTAGATATAATACAAAATATTTATTTTTATTTTAATTATATTGATATATTTATAGTTTTTGAGTATAATTATTGCTATGGTTATTATGGTTTTCAAATAAATTAAATTAAATTAAATTGGTATTTTTTGTGGTAAATAATTAAAAAATTTTTTTTTATATATATTTTTTGCTGTGGTAAAACTAAATACGGCTTTCGGTTTGGCCTCTTAACATGCAATGTCCTGTAATATGGACTCAAAAAGGGCTAGGGGTATCTTAATACTTTCCCGTGGCTTATTTTGCCATTTGGAAAAAAGGTGTAACGTTGTTTAATTTTATTATGTAAAACAAATAGCGGTTTTTTGACTAAGTCCACCACAAAAGTAAGTCAATTTTAATATTAAATCTTAATTAAAAAAAATATTTTAAAAGGCAAGCTTTCTAAATGTTTTTTCTTAGCGTATTATATTTTACAAGCCAAGCCCTTTTATATGTTACCCATGTAATCCGCCATTTTGTTGTGGCGGCCATTTTGGATTAACAACAACATTGATTACATATCATTTCAATTTCATCAAAATTGAAATAGTGATTGTAAATACTTAAAAAGAGAAACTATTCAATAAAACTCAAACTTATACCTAATAAATAAACTTACTTTTTAAGTTAAATAACTTATTTTAACACACAAAATACATACATATTTCTAAACATTCTTATACAAGCTGAACTACTAAATTAAACTGTCCGTCCGTATATAACTATCTTTCGAATAGACGCCTACAAGACCCTTTCAAATTTATACCTGCTGGTCACTTGAGGTTTTTTTTTCTCCTAAATGTCTTTTGAATTGTGATTTAAAAACCAATTAAGTTGTATATGTGTACGCGAGTGGGTAGAGTTCATTCAGGATATTCTCGTGTGTTTCTTTGCTTTGTTGTACACATAATGGTGTATTTTATTTATATATCTATTATTATTTCTTTTTGAGTTATTTTTTTGAATTTCACGCTGCATCCCGCATATGGCAGGGTAGGCAGAGGGTACTTGGGAACCTTGTGTTAAGTTAATCCGTTCCATTCCCCACTTTCCGCTAAATTTGAGTCATTGTGCGTTTAGTGACAGAACTCAACGCCGCGTTTTACCTTGTTACTAGAGCGCAGAAATGAAAACATATTTTTTTTTAGTTCTAAAACATTTAATATTTAGTTTTCATTACTATAGTTAGTTAGTAGTGTAGATATTTATTGTTAATTATGATGAACTTAAGTTATGGATTCAATTTTATTAAAAAAATATATTTTAGGGAGTTTATGACATAAATGTGGGAACATTTTTAATGACACTGAGTAAGAGCACCATGAAGCGAGACGACAGCGTCTGTAGTGGTTTCTTTTCCCATCTCCTGCTCTGGTAACAAGAAAAAAATGGTAATGGTATATAGTTCCAACAATGTGTGCTAAGCAGATATCTCAAAAAATTGGGATCCACCTGGCGAGGGCTTTTCCGCACTTATTAGTGCATTGTAAGTCAGCGCATAAAACTTGACAAACTTAAGTGTGAGGGAGAGTGCATTCAATTTGTATAACATTAACTGCTATTATAAGTTTGTATTAGTTTTTGTTTGTATTATAATTATAAATTTCCCATCATCAATTTTAAAGGTTTATTTGTGACTGTGCTAAATTTCATAGCTATAGTAAAGCCACAAATATTTTAATTACACGGATAAAAAAACAAACAAAGTTACACTTACGGACGTATTCACGAATGAACTACAAATATAAATTTGTAGTTTTTTTTTATATAAAGTAAGCTCCCATTTCACGCCTAATTTGAAGTGCGGAACCCTAAAAACGCTAAAAGTCTAATAATGACTAACGAATATATTGCAGCGAAAATTTGATTTAGAACGACTACAAACGCGTCTACTTGCTGTTCGCGTGACCACTAAAATTGACATAACGAGAATTACACCTCACCTAGATCGTATTACCAACAAAATAAGGTTCTTTTTTCAATATATATTTGTGTAATTATTATTTTTTGCTTGCGTACCATAAACTATGGTGTTCTTCGTTGTATAGCACTGATGGAGTGGTTGTTTTGACTGATATATTGATCATATTTCAGAAACTTGTTTCTCTTATTAACTTCTGACAAAAAATGAAAGGTGTTACGAGTTTAATCTGTCTGTGTGACTGTCTGTGTCACCGTAGCTACTGAACCTATTTAAATGTGGTATTTATTATTAAACATATTGTTCATCACATGGTCTTAGCTGTTTTATAAAAATCGAACTACCAATTACCAGAGTTAGCAGTGTCACAAGAGCTTTGCCAAGATGACATAGCGATATTTTGTCGCGGATTTTGTAAAGAATTGTATGTTTGTTATATTAATATATTATTAGAGTGTAGCGTAACGTAACGAAAATTTTAAGTAAGTACCCATGAATATTATTTCTCATACATCATCTATCATATATTTGATACGCCAAAATTGCTTTAAATTTGCATGATTCTGAGTTATTCAATATACAATGATCTCGAAACAGGAGACAGAGTGTCTTAACAGTAGATCTTCAGCTTACACAATTTTTTTTTAGCTAAATTAATAGTATAAGTACAGCATGGAATTAAAAAAAGCTTAGTATCGCATCATCTGCCTAAACATAGCAGAGTAGGCAAAAGGAACTAGCAAACCTTATATTCAGACACTACGTTGCCCACTTTCCGCCGATTTGAAGCATAATACAGTGAGTGACGCCACTCAACGCTAAGGAGGGATTTTGAATATACAACCTGTCGACAATATTCAATCTTAATAGTACAGATTAATATAGAGTAAAAAGAGACGAAATAATAACTTTATAAAAATAAAAAAATAAGTATAGTACAAAATAAAATATGACGATGAAAAATTCATCCATTTGTTCTCCATTCTTCTCCATGATTAGAGACTTTATTTTATTTTTGAGGCCTATCGTGGCGGAGCGGCACAAGTGTGTGACTGTACACTACAGGTTCTGGATTCTATCCCCTGTCGAAGAAATGAAATATTTAATGTTTTCAATTTAAATATTTAATGTTTCATTTTTTCTGGTAATAAGGCAAAGCGTAGCGTTGAGTTCTGCCACCCAACACGCAATGCCTCAAATTCGGCTGAAAGTGGGGAACGAAAGTAAAACGGAGTGTCTTAACACTATGTTCCCGGGTTCCCTCTGCCTACTCTGCCTCGTGCGGGATTCTGCGTGAAGCTTAAAAAAAAAAGATTAGTGTTTTTATATTAAGTGACGGAACTCAACGCTGCATTTAGTCTAACTAGATAGACATACAAAATCTAAACATTCACTTACGTTACTGAGCCATTGATTCTATATTTTAGGTCAATCTCAATATTATAACGTGAAATTCTATCCAACAATGCCTTAGTTCAAGGATTTGTATGAAAGGAAATTATATAATCGATATTCTTTGGCCGAAAATATACATTTTATTCTTCACAATACCTCCCTCCGATCTTGACCCAATGCCAGAATGGGTTTTTTTTATCAAAGCTGACAACTTGAAGAGTGTCGTTGATAACTTTATATATTATAGCAATAAACATATTTTGCCGAATCTAAGCTGGATTATTTAGACGCCCTAATGTAGCTGGCTAAGTAGAGGGAACCTAATGTCAATAGACATTTCTGTGCCTTACTTTCCGCCGAATTGCCGAGACATCGTATGTCAAGTAGCGGAACTCTACGCCGTACTTGGCCTCAGCCCCTTTGTTCAATGCTCGGAGTAAAAGCAATAAATGCCTTCGTTTTGACTCGGTTTTTTATCAAACCTGTCTATACAACTAGATTAATATCAATCAATAAAGTTTCTGTAATATACATTCATGTTGTATCAAGTATTAAGCAGGTTACGAAACGGGAACCTAGTGTTTAATAAGTTCCCTTTTATTAAGTTAACTCATTTCTCTCGAAATATATTTGTTTGTGGTTTCTCGGTAGTACGAACTATAATTTAGGCTTAATTATGTCTATGTAACATAATTTTGTGTAATTATATTTGATTAATAGAATATTATTAGATTAATAATAACAGTATATATTGTAGTATAATAGTAACGATTAATGTTAAGATGTTTTTTGTATTACCCTAAGTTATAAAAATAAAAAGAGACAGTCAAAGACAAAAATTCAGCTTCACGCAGTATCCCGCATATGGCAGGGTAAGTAGACAGAACAGAACTAACCTAGTGTTAAGACACTCCGTTCCCCACTTTCCGCCGATTTTGAGGCACTGCGCGTTGTGTGACGGAACTCAATGCCACTCTTTACCTGCCACATTGAGTTCCGCAAAGTAATGAATATTTAAATTGATGAGATTAAATATTTAATTCCTCGAGTGGGATCGAACCCACAACCTGTCGTATTTACAGACACCCTCTTGTGCCCCTGCGCTACGAGAGGCCTCTGAGAGGAAAAAATATAAAAAAATATATATTTCATACATAACTACTACTTTTAAATGTCTCCCATTTTCATACTCTCCTTGATAAACCTTATCTGCGTCATTATTAACGGTTAGCAAAATGTACGGCCGCCAAGTAATATCTTGAGTATTAATATAAAACCAACGGTGTTGAACAAAAAAATGTACATTTTAAACTAGCTAATATAAAAGCACGTCAAATTTTAAAAAGTAAAATCCAGGGTGCAATTAAGAATCGCGAATCACAGGTTCCGTAACAGTTACGTGTGACTGTAAGCGTGGTGGTTCTGGGTTTACTTCCCATTTGGGGGAATGAAATATTTAATAACAATTGAGGCCTCTCGTAGTGCAGCGGTACAAGCGTGGGACTGTAACCAACAAGTTGTGGGTTCAATCCCCACTCGGGGAAATGACATATTTATAATTTAAATATTTAATGTTTTCATTTTTTTGCTCTGGTACAAGGCAAAACGCAGCGTTGAGTTCCGCCACTCAACACGCAATGCCTCAAAGTCAGCGGAATGTGGGGAACGGAAGTGGAACAGAGTGTCTTAACATGAGGTTCCCAACTTCCCTCTGCCTACACTGCCATGTGCGGGATACAGCGTGAAGCTGAGTGAGTGAGTAAATATTTAATATTGTTATTATCTCACCAAGTTCCCATATTATCTCTACTTAATAATAATAAAATGCTAAATATTTTCGTATTTATGTTTTCATTTTCTTTGCACAAAAATGAATTTTCAATCAAAACGAAAATTGATTTGAGAACAGAACGGAGTGTCTTAACACTAGTTCCACAAGTTTCCTCTGCTAACCCTGCCATGTGCGGGATACAGCGTGAAGCTGAGTAAGAGTGAGTTTATTTATATATAAAATAATGATTGGCCAAAAAAAATATCAAGTACTCTACACACAAGACCCTCATTACTTTGATATCCGTAAACTTTTTATTCTATATTACAGCCAATATATAATAGGCAGCATAAAAAGGCTGATCAAAGCATTAGCTGGGATTAAGAGAATTAATCACAATTCGAGAGCCTTCACCCGGCCCGTTCCATTACTACTAAAAGGCGTCTTATCGTCGATCTGTTTCACCGTTTTGATTTATTAAGGTAACCTGTACGACAATGTCCATTAAGGCTTTAAACACTCGGACTTATGTAATATCGGAATTTTTAGTTAAAGACTTGAGTTGAAAATTGTATATGGTTGACCGTGTTAATCTCAGGAACTATTAAATTTTAATAATGAATATTACTGTTTTTTATTATTTCTTCGCTCTAGTAAATCAAAACGCGGTGTTGAGTTCCGCCACTCAACATGCCTCTGGGGCGAAAAGTGGTGGACGGATATGTCATTCTACCACCTCAAATTTAGTAGAAAGGTGGAAATGGAACGGAGTGCCTTAACACTAGTTTCTCAAGAATGCTTCGAAGCGTGAAGCTGAAAAAAAATTATAAAGAGAATATATGAAAAAAAATTATGAAAATTATAGAGAGAATAAATACATTTAGTATTTATTAAAGAAGTTGATGGGCTATATTGGGTCGTCCTGATATAACTACTTTACTTTCTAGTATAAGAAGCATTACTGAATACAATTGTAAATATTTTTTTTTTTTTTTTTTTTATCTTCACGCTGTATCCTGCACGAGGCAGGGTAGACAGAGGGAACCCGGGAACCTAGTGTTAAGACACTCCGTTCCACTTTCGTTCCCCACTTTCCGCCGAATTTGAATCATTGCGTGATGAGTGGCGGAACTCAACGCCGCGATTTGCCTTATTACCAGAGCGAAGAAATGAAATATTAAATATTTAAATTGAAAATATTAAATATTTACCATTTCCTCGACTGGAGATCGAACCCAAAACCTGTCGGTTACAGTCACACGCTTGTACCGCTGCGCCACGACAGGCCTCTAAATATTCATATACACATATATTCATAGATATATAAAGTATAATAATTTCTGTAATGATTAATGACGAACACTAAATAAATAAATAGCGTAGTCTAGTCTGAAGTAGAAATACAAATGTAGGGCTTGAATATAAATTGTTTCGTGAATATTTTTTACTAAGAAATTGAAATATAATGTATGTCTCATATTTTATTGTTATAGTTTCCTTTCAAACACGCAATGTCTTGAATTAGGTCGAAAATGACGGATCGCACGACGTGTTTCTATTTTTTTGCAATCTACCCACAAAAATCGAAATATAATATTTGACTTCATTTTCTATAAAAGAACTAATGATTCTGGTTCAATGATAACATACATACAAGATAATTTTGACACCCACTAGTATTGGGGGTATTTGGAGGTGAGGATAAATGCACTACACATTTTTTTGTTTTCGTTCAGCTTCACGCTGTATCCCGCACGAGGCAGGGTGGGCAGAGGGAACCCGGGAAACTAGTGTTAAAACACTCCGTTCCACTTCCGTTCCCCACTTTCCGCCGAATTTGAGGCATTGCGTGTTAAGTGCCAGAACTAAACGCCGCGCTTAGCCTTATTACCAGAGCGAAGGATTGAAATGTTAAATATTTTAATTGAAAATATTAAATATTTCATTTCCTCGACTGGGGATCGAACCCAGAACCTGTCGGTTACAGTTACACGCTTGTGCCGCTGCGTCACGACAGGTCATATACATTAAGATAGTTTATATCTATATACATAAAAATTCTCCAATTTGACTAACAAAGTTGATTCTTGGCATGTGGGCTTGGTAGGAAGTGTAGACGAGAAATAAGATAGGATACGAAATTTCTACGGAAACAGGAAAAACGAAATGATCCATTTTATGTTAGCACTATTATTAATTAATGAGGCCTGCTGTGGCCCAGCGGCACTAGCCTGCGACAGTAAATGAATGTTTTGAGTTCAATTATTATAAAAAAAATATATATTATTATAATTTCTTCGCTCTCGTATCAAGGCAACTCTTCCGTTCCCCACTTTCCGGGAAGTGAGTGTCTTTACTCTTAATTTCCAAGTTCCCTCTACATTCGCTTATACAGCGTGAAGCTGAAAACAGCACCGTGTGATTCCGACTTAGAATAGGATCACCCTAGTACTGACTGTGTCGTAAGAGGCGACTAAAGTACGTGTGGTAGAGTCACGTTGCCAGCAATGGTAACACGCATGGGCACACTCAACCGGATTATTACCACCCCCGGCATTTAAAACCGGCGTTAAGAAGTGGCTTCGGCCACTGCGTTTTGCATTGGGTAGTGCCGGGCCCCGGTGCCCATCCACCTTAAAGACGGGCAACACTGCTGTAGCTCCTCTGGTGCTACACGGAGCCGTGGGCGGCGGTGATCACTTACCAGGTGACACGTACGCTCGTTTGCCCGGTCTTATCCATAAAAAAAAAAAAACAAATATTATTAATATACACAATGTTTGGAACAGAAAACCATAAATTAAAACAAAATCTACATAAAAACTAATCAGTCCATATATAAAATTGTACAATTTTAAAATAATATGGTCATAAATTCCGTCGTTATATCGTGGCCACCCGAATGTTAAACGAAGTATATATACGACCTTTCATGTTGATTTAAGATATGCTTTGATATCGACTTTTAAGCTCAATTATTATATAATTTGAATTAAAGAAACATGAATAATAAAAAATATTACAAAAAGTTATTTCTTCGTTCTGTAGGTATTTTATTATCCGACTGCAGCGAACCACAAAAAGAGGGTTATGTTTTTACCACGTGTGTATGTGTTTGTGTTCCTTTGTTTCCTCGTAACTGTTATTATTTTAAGTTATTTATTTAGTTTATTTAATGTTTTTTTTTATTATTTTGCAAGTTATTCAGCGGCAAAGTAACCAATTATTTACAATTTATTAACATATTGACCATACATTCTTATTTTCTCAATTTGTACACAGTAGAAGTATAAAAAAGCGAAAATCTTAATTTTACTAACATTCTTATAGGACACGTACTTTAATAGCGACTTTAGTCACATAATTTCGAATTTAAGAGCATAGAGGAGTTTGAACAGTAGAGTTCACCCTGTATTCCGCACACAGCAGGGTAGGCAGAGGGAACTTGGGAACCTATTGCTATCACATTCTATTCCACTTCCAGCTTTCCGCCAATTTTCGGAACCTGTTCCATAAAGGAATTACTATCATCTCTACATATCAAGATTGTTAAAGCGACAAAAAAAATCGTATCTACTCGAACCAAACTTAAAGCTATTTAACTGCTTATCCGTAACTTCAGTATAAAGTTACGCTCAAACCATTCACACCCGATTAAGTTTAAGTATGAACTTTAATACTTATTTATGTCTAGTGGCTTCAAACGAGTTAGTGTCTTAGACAATTACTATGAGAACTGAGTTAGGATTTCCTTCTTTCTGTACTGATGTTTGTAGGTTCGGTTCCCGCTTGAGGTATTATTTTCATTTTCACTTTGGTAATGCGACAAAGCGCAAAATTTTTCTAATTAACACGCACTGCCTTAAATAATTGGGTGGAAGGTTAACGGAGTGTCTTAAAATTTGGTTCCCTTTTCCTACTCTCATAAAAGCGGTATAGACCGTGAAGGTAAAGGAACTAATATTATTTTAATGGGTAAATGGCTAGTTCCTATCTAAGCTTTCATTTTTGTTATTGTCAGTTTGCTTGTTTGTATGTCCGTTGTAGGGCTGGCTGGCTGACCTGTATAAATGATGTAGTCGGACTGCCTGAGCGTGGTTTTCTTGGATAGAAAGCCTTTTTCATCGCCATGGTTCTTAGCTATATATTATGAGAGTCGTATTTGCAGTTTAACTACAAGCAGTGATTTTATTGCTAGATTTTATTAAAGGTTGTATAAATTTTGTTATTATATGAAAAGTTAAAAATATATGATAGCTTAGAGAAAGTTCGATTATTTTTCTGTCTCATCAAATAACCAAGAAAGCATGGTAGGTGTAGGGAGCCTAGGAACACTCCGTTCCTCAATTTCCTGTGAATTCTGCAGGCAGTGTGTTGCGACAGATTTGCGGAAATTAACGCCGCGCTACCTCAACACCAAATCGAGAAATGTAAATATTAATATTCCATTTGCTCGTGTGGGGATCGAACCCACAACCAGTCAAGTTTACATTCACACGCTTGTGCCCCTGTGCCACGACAGTCTACATTAGTCATTTTGATTGTTATCATTATGTCACAATTTCGTTGTATCGTATTTCGTGTCATTTAACTTTGAATAACATTGCTTACGATCTATTTATATATATAAGGTTTCTTTTACGTGACTGTCACAAGTTTTTAGGTTTTAGCCAATTTCAGCCCAATGTCAACAATTAGGTGTATAATTTAAACTGAATTGCCTTTATGGTCTATATGTTGTTTCTTGTACTAGCAGACCCACTTGGCTTCGCCTGCTCAAACTATATGAATATTCATTTAATATACAACAAAATAAAACAGCTATATTAATTCGTTAAAGTCGCTAGTTTTGATTTATTTTATTTGTGGGAAACGGAACGGAGTGTCTTAATAATAGGTTCCCAAGTTCCTTCTGCCTACCCTACACTGATACTGCCTATTTTTTTTTTGATAAAATATTCTATAACCTTTCTAACACCTCTACAAATACATGTACAACTTTCGTGATAATCGCTTGAGTATTTTTTCATTTAAACTACATATAGAATACACATATAAGTTAGCCATCATATTAGATACATATTTAAGCAATGATATATTAATATATTCTTAACCAATAGAATTGACAGATAAACAAATCCTACAACACTATAAAAATAAATAAAACAAACAAAAATATCTCAAGATAAATCTCGAAGAAAAATATCTCAAGATAAATCTCGAGATGAACTTAAAAGTGCAAGTGTAAAAGTGAAAGTGTAAATTCAATGGTTCAGCTTGTTCATATAACATGGCACGAGATCGCCCGACGGCAAGGCACTTCCATAATCAGCCTGAGCTCAGGAGAGGTGGACGGTCAGGTCTGATGGTGAGGTGGATCTTCTTTGTATGGTTGGCGGGCTGTGGACCCTTGGGGAACACTGTGAAACAAGATGGTGAGTGAAATATTATATTTGTTTTATATTTTAAAATGGAAACAATGAATTAAAAGTAATAAAAGGAAATCTTATTTTTTATACATTTTTTATATACATTAATTTTGGTATTCTTTTAAGAACAGATCATTATTAGGTAGCGGAGCTTAACGCCGCCTTACAACAAAACTCAATACTTTTCTCTTTAATTTATATTTAATAGTCGGTAGATAGAATAAGTACCTACTCTCAGTTTCGCGCTGTGTTTCGCGAATGGCGATTTAAATTTAAAAACAGAACGGAGTGTCTCGACATTAGGTTCCCAGGTTGCCTCTGCCTACCCTGCCATGTGTAGGATACAGCGTAAAACGGAAAAGAAAAAAATAAAACAATCTCTTCACTTCCTTACACAACCTTACATATAAATATCAACGCTAGCAACATTTTTCCATCAAAGGCAGATCGCCCACCGTGACGGGGGGACTGTAGACAATAGTACCAAAAAACACGCCCTTTTGTTTCGGCAGGCCCTCTGACAGCAATTAATGTATTTTCACTGCTTACTTCGTAAAGGTCACATCTTATTTTCTTATTTTTGTGTTTTAATATGAAATACGTTTGGATTTTTTCATTTGTAGGTATATATGACTATATATTTATGGCTTTTAAACTAGTTATATAGATTTTATATGGAAAACGTATAAAAAAATATAGCTTCACAATTATTGAGAATGATATTGATCACATAAAAAATTGTGTCTGTGTTTTAACTAAAACCATTAACAAAGTTTTACGGTCACAGTATCACTAACTTTCACCTTCTTTGAAATGGTGAAGAAACATTTTTTTGGTTTTGAACCCTACCAAAAATCTAGGCCGTTGTGGCGTAACTCGCCTTCAGAATGTAACGATTCTTACTTGGATAAATTATATTAATTTCGTCGCTCTAGAAATGAGATTAAGCGGAGCGCTAAATTCCAAGGCCTGTCGTGGCGCAGCGGCACAAGCGTGTGACTGTAACCGACAGGTTGTGGGTTCGATCTCAACTCGAGTAAATGAAATATTTAATATTTTCGATTTAAATATTTAATATTTTCATTTCTTCGCTCTGGTACAAGGCAAAACGCCGCGTTGAGTTCCGCCACTCAACACGCAATGCCTCAATACGGCGGAAAGTGGGGAACGGAAGTGGAACGGAGTGTCATAACACTAGGTTCCCAAGTTCCCTCTGCCGACCCTGCCATGTGCGGGATACAGCGTGAAGCTGAGAAAGAGAGAGAGCTAAATTCCATAACTCAAACTGCAATGTCTCAAAAAGTTGAAACCAGAATATCTTGACATTAGGTTCTCTTAGTTCACCCGGGCACATGCAGAATACAACTTAAGGTTAAAATAAAAACATTACTTTCCTATATAAATTATCAGTAGAAACAACCATAAAATATATCATAAAAAAAATATTTACGATTTACAATACTCATTTAAAATTCCGTACAACTTCTCTTTAATACCGAACCACTTCCGGTAGCTACAAGCGCTTAGTATTCAAATACATTCTTAAGACTCTTGTAAGAGCTGAATCATGATTTTTAAATATCTTCTTTTTTTCTTCTTTGTTTACTGATTTTTTTATGATTAAATGAAATTTGAACTATTTAAATGTTTTACAATCATTTTAAACTAATGTTTTGGTTGTTTTAATATATATTTTATCACTCAGTTTCACGCTGTATCCCGCACATGGTAGGGTAGGCAGAGGGAACATGGGAACCTACTATTAAGACACTCCGTTCCACTTCCATTCCCCGCTTTATATTTATACACAACCTACGACTTTAGGTTCAATTTCCACTAGTTGTAATGAAATATTTTACATTTTCATTTATTTGGTCTAGAAACAAGGTAAAGCTCTGGTAATAAGGCAAAGCGCGGCGTTGAGTTACGCCACTCAACACGCAATGCCTCAAATTCAGCAGAAAGTGGGGAACGGAAGTGAAACGGAGTGTAACACTAGTAACACTAGGTTCCCGGGATACAGCGTGAAGCTAAAAAAAAATAAAAGAACCTATACAAATAAAATATGCCGATGTATAAACAATACTTAAAATTAAATAAGTCATCATAAAAATATAAAAGGTCATAATAACAACTATATTTATAAAGCATTTGCTCTAATAGAGTTACCACCTGCTTAGGGAGAGGGGTGATTCCGGATATTGTTCCGAATGATTAATTTTTAGAACAATACGTTAAAATATCATCATCAGTCATCGCTGCGTTCCCTCACCAAATGATAATTATCATTAATAATGAAAATTTAATATTAAATTTAATTAAATGGCCGTGCTTTATAAGTTTTTAAATGAAAGCCGATAATCGATGTTGATTTTTGCATTTTACATTTAAATTTGTTACTTTTCTCGATTGTAACAAATTTAAAAATTATTTATTATTTATTTTTTAATTTTTAATTGTAATTGTATTTGTAACTAATCAATCAATTGACGTATTGATTTGACGTACTTTTGTTTATTTTGCGGATGTACGTTGAATTTGCAAATGGTATTTTTTTTACTAAAAATATCTAAAATATTAAAGCAAGTTCAGCTTCACTTGGGAACCTAGTGTTAAGACACTATAATAAAATTTGAAATATTATATACTGAGAGGCGGAACTTAACGTTACGCTTTGTGTTGTCACCGGTCATATTTCATTTCCTGGGTTGGGAATCGAACCCATAACCCGTCGCGTTTACACTCATCACGTCACATCTAATTTCATGTCTTAATAATAAAAGGCGATTTATATTTAACTATGTAAAGCGTTTACTTAATATTTATTTCCATTCATTTATTATTTTTTTATTCTGTAATTTCTGTAGTAACCTAACCAGGTGCCTTTACGATATATGACGAATAGTAGCCTTTACGATATATGACGAATAGTAGTAGCCTTTACGATATATGATGAATAGTAGTAGCTTTTACGATATATGACGAATAGTAGTAGCTTTTACGATATATGACGAATAGTAGTAGCCTTTACGATATATGTCGAATAGTAGTAGCTTTTACGATATATGACGAATAGTAATAGCTTTTACGATATATGACGAATAATAGCCTATACGATATATGATGAATCAATGACTGGCACAAGCGCGTGACTGTAAGCGTGACAGGTAGTCGATTCGATCCCCACACGAGGATTTGAAATATTTAATATTTTCATTTTCTTTACTATGATAACGAGGCAAGGCGCGGCGTTGAGTTCCACCACTCGTACGCAATGCGTCAAATGTCTGAAAACAAAGTGTCTGAACACTAAGTCCCATTAATGCCATGTACGTAATGATAAAGTTAAAAAAAAAAGAATCAATAGCTTCTAAGATAAGCACGTTCCACCAAACTAATTCTTCAACTTCATATTATTAATCAACTTTGAACTTTTCCCTTTCCCAAAGAAAAATATAAAAGGAAAAATTGAATTACACAACGAAAACTGTAAACAATCACTACAAGAATGAGCTTTTATCGGAAAAATATCGAAACGTCATATTTTTTCAAGTGGTTCGAGTGAATGTAGCACTTCCCAACTTTATAGAGTTGCGCCTTAACTAACTTGAAATTGAAAGCTGCTTGGAACACTGAAAGAAAATCTTCTTAAGCATTTGTAAATATTAAATAATTCAGCATACTTAAGTTTCCGTGCTGTACAGGAAATACAGTTACAATTTAAGATAAATTAAATATGTACTGACAACAAAAAAAAAAAAAATCATAATTAAAAAAAAAATTATAAATTTATATTTTTTTTTCAACTCATTTAGACACTTGTTATCTAATTTTCTACTAATTAAAGTATACTAAATATTATCATTCTACCTAGCAAAAGTTTTGTCTGGCAGCCTACATAAGGCGATATCTTTCCCAAATGTGTAATTCCCTATTGACATTTCCGCAAATATCAATTAAAAAAAAAAAGGTTCTTTTATATAACCACACAACACTTCATATTAAATCATATGAAAAAAAAAACACTTTCTTTATATCACGTTCTTATTAATTACGGAGTTGGTATTTAAAAAAAAACCTTCAATTTATATATGAAAGGAGTACTTAACACATTTTTTATTCATTATACGCAATTCAATATTAATATGAAGTCTAGTAAAAAGTCAGTATAAATAGGTTACCGGGGCCGCTCAATTAAAATTAACTGTGAAGAAAAATCAAGTTCCAGTCCATTTAAGAAATTAACTGCACTGCAAGGATTTCTTAGCTGTGAGTAACTGCAGTTTTATATTGCTTCCTTTAGACAGGTAAAACGATTAAAAGTGGAGAAGTCAAGTTATGGCTGTCGTTAGCTATTGTTAATTTTTTGGTTATGTTAGTAAGCCCATAATGGCTAAGTAGTAATTATATAGGCTCTAATAATCAACGTGACGTAGGGATAAGGGTGTGTGTTTGATTCTCGTTCGAAGAAATTATATTTAATATTTTAAATGAAACACTTTTAACCGGATTAATCGCGTATATTTAATGGTTAACATTTTTGGGAAACCCTACGTTTCGAACATTTTACAGTAGTCCGTGGTATATATAATATTTTCATTTCCTGAAAGTGACTTGTCACTAAGTTCTTCCTCGTGCCCATCAGATAGTGATCATGTGTCAGATGGGTACGCTGTAGTAAGAAGTTATTTCGCGGCGTTGAGTTCCGTCACTTAACACGCAAGATATCTTAAAATAAGTAATGCGTGGGTGACGATATGTCTTAACAGTAGGTTCCGTCAGGCTACACGAATATACTATGGATACGTTGTGTACGACAATAAAAATTCATATGCTAACGATAGCTTTGAACACAATAATTTCTATAATCATATTTACTTGTATGTCTTTAATCAAGAAATGCGTTAAAAAATGAATTATTTGTGTACGATATGAAAATACGGAACAAAGAAGATAATTTATAAAATATTTAAAGTGTTGTTCTCATAATTAATTTTATGTTGTAATCAAAATAATCGAATATTTTAATTACCATTAACGTGGAGACTGGCAGTTATATTTATAATTTATTTTGGGTGATATTATATATGTATTCTTTTGTGTTGTAACATTGTTTTCGTTGCATAATATATATATATATATATATATATATATATATATATATATATATATATATATATATATATATATATATATATATATATATATATATATATATATATATATATATATATATATATATATATATATATATATATATATATATATATATATATATATATATATATATATATATATATATATATATATATATATATATATATATATATATATATATATATATATATATATATATATATATATATTATATATATATATATATATATATATATATATATATATTATATATATATCTATATATATATATATATATATATATATATATATATATATATATATATATATATATATATATATATATATATATATATATATATATATATATAGAAAAGTTATATTTAAATCAGCATTTTTATATCTAAACGTATGTTTAACGTGTATAACGAATGTTATCATAAATCTATGGACTGCCTAACTAACCGTACAGATATTACATACAGTCTATCAATATTTCCCACAGTAGAAACAAAACAATACAAAAACTATGTCTAAATACCAAAGTCCCTAAGAAGTGAAGTAGACCCCGGAAGAGGAGGTGATCCCGGAGGAGTCATACATCGATATTAGGACCAACACTGTTCTACCATCTTTATTGTCTTAAGTTAGGGCTACAGAGCACTGTCATGTAAATTACTCAATAAATATTATATGGGAAAAGATTTATTAAGATTTCTGAGTATGTTTACTTATAAATAAAAAACAAGGCCTGTCGTGGCGCAGCGGCACAAGCGTTTGATTTCAACCGACAGGTTGTGGGTTCGATCCCCACTCGAAAGTATAGAAAATAGTAAATATGTATATCAATTTAAAAATATTTAATTTATTCATTTCTTCGCTCTGGTATTAGGCAAAACGCGGCGTTGAGTTCCGCTACTCAAAACGCAATGCTGCAAATTCGGCGGAAAGTGGGGAACAGAAGTGGAGAAGAGTGTCTTAACACTAGGTTCCCAAGTTCCCTTTGCCTAGCGTGAAGCTGAGTAGAGTATAAATCAAAAATAATCATTAAATTAATACAAAAATTCAAGAAAAAGGTATATAATTATAATTAAATTAACATAAAAATAATCACAAAAATTTAAGAGCTGTCGTCGCGCAGCGGCTCAGACGTGTGAATGTAAATGCGACAGATTGTTCGATACCTACTCGAGGCAATGTACTATATAATATTTTTATATCGTCACTCTGGTAACAAGGCAAAATGCGGCGTTTACTTCCGCTCTTGCTTCCTCTGTCTACCTTGTTACTTGTGAAAAAAAACAGTTATAAAAAGCTTTTCCGTTACTGAATATTACGTTAAAAAATACTGGACATAGAAAGTTGAATATTTGGCCTATAGGTAGCTCAGGTAGTGTAAGGGAAAGGATTTCTTGAAATTCCTAAAGAAACTGGTAAAACCAGGATTTACCATTTTACAATGATCATAATAATAATTAGAATCGTGTAGACTGATATTCGAATATTGCGGTTAAACATCCAAATCTGATACAAAACCATTGAATTCTGTAATTCTAAACAATTGCCTTTATACTGTAACGTTACTTATCGATCGGTAACTGTTAACAGCTAGTGGTCTACCATACAGATACGGCATATCAGGGAATTTATGGAAAATTTGTTTGTGAATAATTTAGATTACTATCTAAATATTCATAATACATTTTACAAGATCTATCGTGGCTCAGTGCGTTAGTTTGGCAGTGTGTGGAGAAGACTATGGGTTGAATTTTCATTCGAGGAGTGAAATATTTTAATATCGTAACCCCTGGGAACAGAAAGCGCGGAGTTGAATTACGCCAGTATTCAGTGTTCCGAAATTTGAGTGATGTGAAAGGAACGCGTACCCTACTATGGTGTGTAAAATATAGCGTAAAATGAAAACTGGTATTTTTTAAAAAAACATCTACTTACAATATCACTGTATACGTCGATTAGATGATATACAGATTTATTCGTATATTATTTGATTAATATTTATTTAAAGGACAAACCTCTCTCTTTCGAGACTAACAATATATCTAATACTGTCCCCCTGTACCAACCTGTAGGCTACACCAGATAGGCCCAGAATATCTGCTTTCGGGCTTTATGTTCATTGGCGTAACTCAACTGCGCGGCCGCCAAATGATACAGACAGAAGATACAGAAAAAAATAAATTAATACTGTGATCAATAACACTAAGAATGAATCATATTTTATCGTAAACAAAGAAAGATTTTAATGTAATTTTTTTAATCAATTTTCCTAGAAATCACGCCATAAACCTAAGTATATATAAATACAAAGTAATTTTATATTGAAATACGTCTAAGGTATTTAGGTTAAGAAGTAATAAAACGAACAAAGTTACTGTGCATAGGAAAATCGTTACTTTTTCTGCAGATTAAAATCGTTTTATAGTATAGTTCTGCTCTACAATATACTATAGTTTAGTTAAAATCTTTGATTACATTAAATGCAAATATATTTTTTTATACATTTATTATTATTTTTTAGACATATGTATAACAGCTGATTTATGTCAAGTAATGCAACGCATATCAGTGTTGTAGACAGAGGGAACTTGGGAACCTAATGTTAAGACACTCTTTTCCGTTTCCCGCTTTCCGCTGAATAAATATTTCATTTCCTCAAGCCGTGATCGAATCCATTACCTTTCACGTTTAGAGTCATACCCTCGCGCCACGACACCCTCAAATATACAGCCAAAATAAATATACGCCTCATGTTCCTTTACAGATTTGTCCACAGGGACTAAGCCGTGTGCAGTAGATATTACATAAATGAGGGAAAGTCCCACGAATACATCAATTTACGAGAAAAGTTGGTGATCAATGAGCTTGTTTATCAATTAGCTATGACAGATGCAACGAAGTTTTATATGGTCTAATATAGATATGCCTATACTGTAATGTTCTAAATTGATAAAATAGGGCAGGTCAGTCAAGAGCACAAGCATGTAAGGACATAGGCTGTGGGTTCGATTCTTACTTGAAGAAATGGGATATAAAATATTTTCGTTGTCCCTGTGCGACGTTCCGCCATTGATTCCGGAAAGTAGAGAACGGAACGGGACGGTGTTTTAGTGGCAACAAAGTGTCTTAACAATAGGTTATCGTGAAGCTTTTTAAAAATAAATATGAAACAATAAATAATACGTATGTATAATTTATTTATTTGATAAAATTTTATTTATTGCATTACTGACTATTGGATTTGGAAAATTTAAAGTTAGTATGTGCTTTGGCTAAAGACTGTAGTGAATTTCTCGAAGTTCCTACGTAAACGAGTTGAAATTAATTTTCTATCTGTGCCTTAGAGACCAAGCAAGCATAGTAGGGAAGACTTAGTGTAAAAAAGTTTTTTTTTTAAACATGGGAACCTAGTGTTACGACACTCCGTTCCGTTCCCCACCTTTCGCCGAGTTTGATGCATTGCACGTGTACGTGTACGTGTGCAACTTAACGCCGCGTTTTGCCTTGTTACCAGAACGAAGAAATGAAAACATGGAATATTTAGTATGAAAATAAATGTGAACTTATGGCTTAGTTGGTCAAATCAGCTGGACGGTTTCCAAGAGGTGCGGGTTGAAACCTAGCAACGTTAATTTTTAATTCGTTTTTAAAATTAGTGTTATTGCTTCTTAAGTGTAAAATAACATTTAAAAAATAGTTAAAATAAATATATAGATATTTCATATTAACTTTTCACATTATTAAAATATTTTATGATTTCCGCAACATATAGGCAGGTATATCTTCAACTTACTTTTTGCAAAATGGCACCTATACCAGACAGCGTTGGGAGACGGTCTTTTGATATACAGAATAATGGCTTGATTCCATCTTTTGTGTAGATCTGACACTTCATGCAAATGTTTTATTTACTGAATGTGTTTTCTTAGAATACGCATTTTACGTGCTAATGTTTTCAAAATTTATTCATTTACAAGCGACCCGCCCGCGGCTTCGGTGGTTTGAATTACTTGCTGGTTACATTAAATTATCACTTTGAAGACAATATATATTCGAAACTTTAATTTCAGCCAATTTATTAAAAAAATTGAAGCAAAATCAATATATATTAAAATTAAGGTAAAGAAAAGATAAACAACCTTTATTTAATACAATTTTTTTTTAGCCTCACGCTGTATCCCGCACATGGCAATGTAGGCAGAGGGAACCTGGGAACCTAGTATTAAGACACTCCGACCCACCTCCGTTTCCCACTTTCTGACGAATTTGAAGCATGGCGTGTTGAGTGGCGGAACTCAACGCCGCGTTCGCCTTGTACCAGAGCGAAGAAATGAAAACATTAAATATTTAAATATTAAAAATTTCATTATTCCTCGAGTGGCGATCGAACCCAGAACGTATCGATTACAGCCACACGCTTGTACCACTTGAACAAATTGAGATTATATATTGAAAAGGTTGCTTTATTTACGATGAGAGCTTAAAACGAAATGACAAAACTGATCCTTTGTAAATATAGGCTATGTGCCTGCTGCTTACCGAGTTTGTTGAGTTTAATAACAAAGGTGTCGAACATGAAGTAAAGTTATTGACGATTGAAATTAAAATGTGAATACGATACGAAGGAAACGGTACACTCAGTATCAGGTATCGAGTGTATATGAATAATCACGAGAGGCTTTAATTGCTAAACTTTTTCGTTGTACACACTGTATCCTGCATCTGGCAGGGAACCTGGGAACCTAGTGTTAAGACTTTCCGTTGCGTTCCCCAATTTTCGCCGAAGCATTGAGGCATTGCGTGTTGAGTGGCGCAACTAAACGCCGCGCTTTACCTTGATACCTACCACTGGGAAAAAATGAAAATATTAAATATTCAATAACAACCCAAAATAACTGTGGATAGTACGAATAAAATAATCTAAAATATTTAATAATTTAAAACAGTTTAGTTAACAAAAGAAATTTCTCTAAGGTAAGCTTTTATTGAAATGAGCTTAAACAATGGAATCAGGTCCTCGACATACGACGCACAGACGCCAGATCTATTAATTATTTATACAGTAAATATTCATCAAAAAATATTTAATTAATTTGTTGTTAACATGATTGGTTGTTGAATTAGGTTGTAGATTTTTATTATTTTAATTTGTTTGCTCTGGTAACGAGGCAAAGCGCGGTGTTGAGTTACGTAGTTAAATAAAAAAATGTACATAATAAAGTGAAGGCAGTGTTCAACCATTGAAATAAGTAGGAAAAGTTGTCGTTAAATTTAAAAGCCCTACCTGGTGTGAGATTAGGTGAGCTTCAATCCACAAGACTTAGACTCGAAGTTTTAAGTCAGATGTGTAATTTTTTTTTTTTTTTCAGCTTCACGCTGTATCCCGCACTAGGCAGGGTAGGCAGAGGGAACGGAAGTGAAACCTAGTGTTATGACACTCCATTCCACTTCCGTTCCCCACTAAAATTTCTTCGCCTTCTATTTTTTATTGTAATTTATGTTTTATATAATTTCAAAATAATATACCTAAGCATTTTTTACCAAAAACACCAAGATAAGCTGGATCAACTGGGTACAAATGAATATTGGCCTATTTAGCCACTATCCTTCTGTATTAGTTTGCCCTCTCCTTTATTCTTAAGTTTTAACTCGCGTAATAAAATTATTTTTTTATCTTCACGCTATATATCATATAGAAGAGTAGGTAGAGGGCAATTGAAAACTTAGTGTTAAGACACTACATTCCCACTCGGACACTGCTGTTCTACATTTTTCCGCTAAGTTAAGCTCGTTTGAAACATTTTGTAATGAGTGGTGGAACTTAACGCATTTTACGCCGAATTCCAAGTGTTGCGTGTTATGTTGTGGAACTCAACGCCGCGCTTTATCTTGGTACCAGGGCAAAGAAATGAAAATACCAAATATTTCACTGTCTCGAATGAGTTTGATAATAATTTATAATAGAACAACAATAATCCTTACAGTTTACTCAGTAAAAGGTTAAGAAAATTTTGCAGTCAAAACGCCATGGTGTTCAATACTAACCTAATTTACTAACTTTCGTACAAACGAACGAAGTTGGAACGTTGTTACCTAAGAATTGAATATACTTTGTGTGGTTTCCAAGCCTTATAGGTATATTTCTGTTTTTTTTTTGTTTCCGAGAATCTAGTGTTAAGACACTCTGTTCGCATTGAGAGACTCTCGTTCCCCACTTACCGTCAAATTTGAGTGAAGTCAACGCCGCTCTTGGTCTTGTTACCAGAACGAAGAAATGAAAATATTAAATAGTCTATATTTCAAAATTATAATCAGTTAGATATTATAAAAATCAATTTAAGAGGGTAATGAAACGGAATGCTTACTTAAACACTAGGTTCCCAAGTTGACACCTGGGAATCTAGTATGAACCGCACATGGCGGGGTTGCCACGTGCGGGATACAGCGTGAATCAAATGAAAAATTAAAAATCTATTTTTAACACGCAAAAGTTATATCGGTACAAATATAAAACCATCGAAACACCCTCGGGGTAGCTACCCTATAGAGGGTAAGGTCGAGGGTGACATAGACGCCATCGCCAGTTCGTTGACCACTTACTTAGATATCGTATTCTGATATGTAATTTTAATAGAAAATAACATTTATGTATTAATAGAGACTCGAGGAGCGATACAAGTGATTATAATCTCGAGTGGTGTGAATTCTATTACCGTATAGGGTAATCAAATATGTAATATTATCATGGTAATAAGGCAAAGCGCGGCGTTGAGTTCCGCCACTCAACACGCAATGCCTCAAATTCGGCGGAAAGTGGGGAACGGAAGTGGAACGGAGTGTCTTAACACTAGGTCCCCGGGTTCCCTCTGCCTACCCTGCCTCGTGCGGGATACAGTGTGAAGCTATAAAAAAAATATAATCATTGCGCTCTGGTAACGAGGTCAAAGAGCCGCGTTTAGTGAGAACGGAAGTGTCTTTGTGGTAACAGAGTGTCTTAAAACTAGGTTTCCCAACCTTAAACCGACCATAATGACATAGTTGGTTATAAAAATCTTTAAGAATATACTGTAAATTGCATAGAAATCTGTTTAATGAAGACTTTATTATGATTCCTACTTTAACTCATAAGTCTTCAGAAGTTTGTCTAACAAGTACTGTTATCTCAATAAATAATCTTTATTTATGTCAGGCTTGAACAATAACCTGAATAAAGTGGCTTATTTATTTTACAACTAATTTTATACTTCTTTTCTAATATTCGCAAATGACGGAAAGTCTTACAACTCAGGTTCCCAGGTTCCCTCTACCTATCCTAAGTAGAGGGGGGTTGAGAAACAAATTTTAAGTCATTTCTTCCCATTAACCCATTTCCATTCTATACTTTCCACTGGATTTTAGGGGTTACTTTGAGCTTTGCCTTGTTAACTAACAAAGCGAAGAAATTATGATATTAAATATTTCATTTCCTCAAACTGGGATCGAACCCACAACCTGGATTTACAGCTTGTGCGCCTTTACCACTATAGGCCTTAGTTTGTTTGTTTAGACGCTAATCTCAGTAACTGCTGTACGAATTAAAGAATTATTGTGGCGGATTTTTTTCCTGGTTTTGCTACTTCTCATTTTGCCTTTCGATATAACCTACTATAGCTAATTTCTTTATAAATTTAAAAATTGGCAGCCTCAAACGCCGCGCATTATCTTGTTACTGAAATACTTTTCATAGTCCAATAATATCTTTACAATATATAAATAAAAAAAATCTAATGATGTAACGGCACAAGCGTGTTACTGTAACCGACAGGTTGTGGGTTCGATCCCCACTCGAAGAAATGAAATATCTAATATTTTCAATTTGAATATTTAATGTTTTCATTTCTTCGCTCTGGTACAAGGCAAAACGCGGCGTTGAGTTCCGCCACTCAACACGCAATGCCCCAAATTCGGCGGAAGGTGGGGAACGGAAGTGGAACGGAGTCTTTTAACACAAGGTTCCCAAGTTCCCTCTGCCTACCCTGCCATGTGCAGGATACAGCGTGAAGCTGAGTGAGTGAGTGAGTAAAGATGTAACTCAACATGCTTCTAATAACAGAAGCTGTAACTAACACTAAACTAGTACTGGTATTTGCTTTAATGTTTTTTTTTTATAAGATTTTATAAATAAATCTTTAAAGCCATCGTAGTGCACAGTGAGTTGTAAACGCCACGGTTGGGGGGTTCGATTTCCACTTGAGGATGTTAATTATTTTCATTTCATCGCGCTGGTAGACTCGCAAAGCACGGCGCTGAGCTCCGGTCATCTGCAAGCCTCAAGGTCTCTAAGAATTAGAAATTAGAAGTCCTAAGGTCTGTCGTGGTGCAGAAGCGTAAAATATTTAATATTTTAACTTTTTTACTGTAGAACTTTTTTACAAGTCAAAGTATGGCTTTTAGATTCGCCACTCAACACGCAATACCACGAATTAGGCAAAAAGTAGGAAACGGAAGTGTCTTTATAAGAACCGAGTGGTTTAACATTAGGTTCCCAAGTCCCTTCAGCCAGCTCTATCATGTGCGAGATACAGCGTAAAGCTGTACCCTAAGTATGGCAAAAACCCGTTTTCTTATCAATTAACTACAAAATATCACGCATTTACAAATATGTAGTTCAACACAATACGGTGGAAACGCGATTAAAATCCGGTCCTAGAGTTTGGCGTGACGCCAAAACGAATAGATGTAGAAAAAATAAAAAATGCTTATTTTGGCTTCACAAGAACGTTTGACGAGTCACCCTAAGTGGAAAACAATATTTATTACTAAAATACAGAGCTGTTTATTTTACATTTAATTTAAAATACTTTGTGTTGTAGTGGCTGTACGCACTTATGCGAGAAAATTATTATTTTTTTTTTATTCTACCGTTTTCTTTCAGCTTCACGCTGTATCCCGCACATGGTAGGGTTAGTCAGAGGGAACTTGGGAACCTAGTGTTAAGACACTACGTTTTTTTTCTTATTTTCCGACGATTTTCAGACATTGTGTGGCGACTGGCTGAGCTTAACGCCATGCATAGCCTTGTCACCAGAGTAGAAAATTATTTATTTATTTTAAAATATTAAATATTTCACTTTTTCGAATGGGGATCGAACCCACAACTTGACGTGTACAGTCTCACACTTGTGCCCATGCGCCATGACAGGCCCATTATTTTAGGTTAAATATAAATAATAATATACGCTAAATAAGCTATTTTCTTTTTTTATTGCTTAAAAAATAATAACTCTTTTTGAATTTTAAATTCAGTCCTGGTTTTACTTTTTTAAAGATTCTACATTAATTTATGTTATTTATATATGTATTCAAATTTGGCTGAAACTGAGTGTCTTAACACTAGGTTTCCATTACTTCCGGTTATCTTGCCAAGTGCGGGATACAGAATGAAATTGAAAACAATTATGTATTTACATAATGTACTAGTATGTTAACGGAGTGGCGAAACTCAACGCCAAGCCACGCCAATGAGGACAACCTCTTTACCTGAGCGAGGTAAATGAAAATATTAATTATTTCACTAATTGGAGTGGAAATCGAACCGCCACCGACCTACAGTCTCGTTTTAAGTCGCAGTTTTATGTCATGAATGGTATTTTTATTTAATTTCTTATCAACTTAAATACAATAAAGTATTTTATCTTGGACAAGCAAAGAAGATGGAGGCATTTTCTTGCGTCTCTTATTCTCCATTTTTATACATATAAACGTAATTTAACTTCTAATTAAAAACGGCATTTTTTATATTAAAGAATAAGTTTTCAATACACAAGAAAACAATATTTAAAATTAAAAGAAAAAAAAACTCAGACATATAAAGTGAAACTGCTAATCCGAATTTCATGAAACATAACCGTTCTGAGTTATGTACATATATAATTCACCTAATGAAAAAACTTTTGTTTAAAAAAACCACACCCAAATAAGCTCATTGATTCAGGAGCTACGATGCCGCTGACAGACACACAGACAAACAAACCAAACGTATAACCCTCCTTTTTTCATCGTAGGTTATAAACATAGATATTGCAAAGAACTTAAGATAAAGTTTCATACATCATTCTTAGTTGTTTCCACTGAGTCATGTATGTCTACTGACTAATATGATTTGGCAAACAACAATGCTTATAAATTATGTTGAAAAAACGAGATGATGATATATAATTGTTTTTACTTTTATCATACAAATTAGTTTTAGGGTGTTTCTCTTAGCTTCAAGGTGTATCAAACATATACCAGGATAGGCAAAGGGAACTTGGGAACCTAAGGAACCTAACTGAAAATCGAATTCACATCCCTCTTGGGAATTAACAATTAACTACACTGTAGAAGTATAGATTTTGTTGTGTATTTCTTTTGAGAATTTTTAAACTAGTGTTAAGACACTCCGTTCCGTCTCTCGACTTATCGCGGAACTTGAGGCATTGAGTAGTGAAACGCAACGCCATGATTTGCTGTTACGAGTGTGAATATTTCATATCCTTGATATTTTGATATATATATATATATATATATATATATATATATATATATATATATATATATATATATATATATATATATATATATATATATATATATATATATATATATATATATATATATATATATATATATATATATATATATATATATATATATATATATATATATATATATATATATATATATATATATATATATATATATATATATATATATATATATATATATATATATATATATATATATATATATATATATATATATATATATATATATATATATATATATATATATATATATATATATATATATATATATATATATATATATATATATATATATATATATATATATATATATATATATATATATATATATATATATATATAAACTGCCATACTTTAAAAGTTATGGCCGACACTGTGCCAAGTCAACTGACGTGACTCAAGAAAGCGATCGTCGATAAGATACACGTCCAATGTCGCTATATTTTCTTTTGTTTTGCAGTTTAGCAATGTTTTACTATGAATTATTGATGTACATTGAAAATTTACAAAGTAATATTGTTTTTATTTTTTGCTTGTGGACAGATTTTAAGCAAAATTTTATATTATGTATTTTTCTATTTACGTTTTCAGGTTCACGCTGTGGTGTACAGAGTGAACCTGAAAACAAATAAAGTGGTAGGTTACTAAAACATTAAATATTTTATTTCAAAATATTAATCATTTCATTTCAACGAGTGAAGATCGATTCCATAACCTGTCCCCTTTACAGTCACACGATCGTGCCCCTGCGCCACGATATGCCTCATATTACGTATTACCTCTTCATATATTCGTATAGGCTATCGTATCGCAGTCGTACGATGAATATGATATCCATTACGATTCGGAATAATGAATTATATATTTTTTTTTGCCTCTGGTGACTATAAAAAGTTGAGTAAATAAAAGTATTGTGTTTATTCTTCAGCTTTGCATATTTTAACATAGATTTCACCATATTAAAATAGACCAATGAATTATAATGATGATAAAGATATTATGATATTTTTTTAGTTGTATTTACATACAAAATCACAAAACAAAGGAAAAGTCATATTTAGAAAAACTGTAGGTTCAATTCCTATTAAAGTGATTTTTTTAATATTTCCATTTTCTTCACTCTGTTACCAAGGCAAAGTGCGGCGTTGAGTTTCGCCACTCAACACACAATGCCCCAAATTTGGCGGAAAGTGAGAAACGGAGTGTTTCAACACTAAGTTTCCTCTACCTACCTTAACATATACACACAAAAACACAAAAGATGACACAACAAAATCTATACACAAGCCATTTTCTTGTCTATAAAGTAGTTAAATATGAAGATATCTCCTTCATAAACAGTCAACATGCAAATAAGTCACAATTAAGCTAACTAAACGACCCCAAGAATAATATAGCCCACAAAGTGCTTTGCTATGTCCCGATTCATCATCTCCGAACTGCAACTAAGTTAATATTATGACGAATCACTGTTTCTCTCTTTCGATGTGATGTTTGCGTTTATAATTATTTTATATTTAAAAGGTTTTCTTTTCTAGTAATGGTGGATAAGTTTTTTAGTTTCATGCTTATAGCTAGAGGGAACTTGAGAACGTAGTGTTTAGACACTACTGTTACCATTATGACACTTCCCACTTTTGTGTTGTTTACGCATTGCGTATTGAGTGGCAGAACACAACGCCGCGCCTTAGTTTATCAACTGAATCGAATGTATTGTTCATCTGGGTCGTAAGAGCAGCTTGTGCCTGAAACAGACAGACACACAGATATATCAAACTTATAAACACCCCTCTTTTAGCATAGTAGGTTTAAAATATATATAATAATAAAATAATAAATAGGAAATGAATAAATATATACCTATTAAGATGAAAGTTTAAAAAAAATTTTTTTGTCATAAACAATCGTTACCTCTCATACTCGCATACTACATGCCTAATGTAAGGAAGGGGACGTCACGCGCTAAATGAAGCTATTTAAAAATTATTGATAGCCTTTTTAAAGATAACTTTCTATCGTAAGTACCTGACTATAGGGAAGTGTCTGTATTGTATCGCTCACTCCCCTCAATATAGGGAGTTAAAAAGGGAGTCTTAAAAAAAGAGACCACTTAATTTTTTTTGAAAATGTGGCCTGTCGTGGCGCAGCGGCACAAGAGTGTGACTGTAACTGACAGGTTCTGAGTTCGATCCCCAGTCGAGGAAATGAAATATTTAATATTTTCAATTTAAATATTTAATGTTTCATTTCTTCGCTCTGGTAATAAGGCAAAGCGCGGCGTTGAGTTCCGCCACTCAACACGCAATGCCTCAAATTCGGCGGAAAGTGGGGAACGGAAGTGGAACGGAGTGTCATAACACTAGGTTCCCCTTCCGTTCCCTCTGCCTACCCTGCCTAGTGCGGGATACAGCGTGAAGCTGAAAAAAAAACTTATTTTTTTCTGTTTTTTAACTTCACGTAGTGTTAGCAAAGTTGGTTAAGGTAACCTGGGAACCTAATGTTAAAACTCACTGTTTCCGTTCCCAAATTTATTTAGTTATAAATTATATAGGCATTGTGTATTGAATAGTAGAATTCAACGTCGTATTTCGCCTCGTTAAATATTAAATATATAATTTTCTCGACTGGAAAACAAGCGTATAATCTATTTCAAGTAGCACACTTGTGCCTCTGCGCAACTACTGTACACAGTCGCGGCACAAGGTCTTGTTTTCAGTCTGAATTATATATTCACTTTCACCTTATATGCCCCGTGGAACAGATTATACAGAGAAAACGTAATGATAGAACGCTTCTTTTCATATTTTTCACAAAATTTAACGCCGCGGTATGTATTGATACCAGAGGAAAGAAAAAAAATTGCAACTATCGGCCATACCGAGGCTTCATTCGCTGATAATTATTATTATATAATAAACAAAAAAAAATAATTAAGTTATAGTATTGTTTTAGTAATAATAATATAGCCTATGTTTTATTCTTTGTGGCCTGTCGTGGCGCAGTGGCATATGCATGTGACTGTAACCGGCAGGTTGTGGGTTCGATCCCACATGAAGAAATGAATATAATAATAAAGAAATGAATATAATGATGATATTTAATATTTTCAATTTAAATATTTAATGTTTTCATGTCTTCGCTCTGGTTCAAGGCAAAACGCGGCGTTGAGTTCCGCCACTCAACACGGAATGCCTTAAATTCGGTGGAAAGTGGAGAACGGAAGTAGAAGGGGAGTGTCTTAATACTAGGTTCCCAAGTTCCCTCCGCTAACCTGCCATTTGCGGGATACAGCGTGAAGGTAAACACAAAGAATATGTATAATTTAAATAAAAAAAACGCACTTATCAAGTATTCCTTAATGTCTCTACGAACGAGATAAAGTCGCCCCGACGCGTCCCGAGCGCATCAGTATTCGTTCTATGCGATTGTTATCACGTGGTGGGGTCCACTTGCGTTTTAAATTTATTACCGGTACACTTTTGATGAAACTTTATGTTTTGTTAGAGTAAATTATTAGTGATATTTATCTCTTTCTCTAGAAATTAAATTAAGTTAATTGTGAATTTGAATCGCGCGGGGTTGAGTTCCGCAACTTAACTTGCTATGTCTAGAAAATTTTAAGGTGCGTGGGGAACTGAGTGTCTTAACTTTAAGTTAATAATTATCTTAGTTTTTTATTTTACTTAATTAATAATTATCTTAGTTTTTATGGACATAATTTTCGTATCAGAATAAAAAGTTATGGAACAGGTGTTAGGAAAAAATGTTGAATAAAGATTATTTCATCATAACCATTACAAATGTTTTAGGGAAAACTTTGTTTAAATTTAGATTCAGTTGCAGTTCTAATTATTGCGTAATATGACAACCAAAATTATAGTTATATGGGGCGAAAAATGAAAAATTTTAATAAAAAACATTTTTTACCCACTTGGAAAAAAAATTTTTAGCCCCACGTTGTACTACAGACGCAGACAAGGTAGGCGGAACCTAGTGTTAAGATACTCTGTTCCATTTTCCACTTTCTGCCGAATTTGATGTATTGCCTCGTAATTTACAAACTCAACGCCGCGCTTTCTTGCTTTGTACCAGAGCGAAGAAAATAAGAATATTAAAAAATACCACCGCTATAAACATAGCTTTCAATTTAATAAATCACACTGAAATTGGATCATTAATTCAAGAGATACACTGCTACAGACAGACAGGCAAAAAAATATATACCAAAATAATTTTTAATGAAGGAAGTAATAGGCATTCCCCCAATCATTATAGTACTACAAACTTTTTCGATACCATGTAATAGCAGATGCGTGCAAGAACGGAACTAATTACGGCGAAAATCTGGCTGGTTGGCCTTTGGTGATATTTTGTTAGTACATTCAATATTATTATACAAAATATTCAATATAACTTTATTTCATGGTCGTCTAAAAAGTTTTTAATACCTTTTCATATATTTATATTGTCGTCGAGATCTGTCGTGGCGCAGCGGCACAAGCGTATGACTGTAACCGACAGGTTGTGGGTTCTCGATCCCCACTCGAGGAAATGAAATATTGAATGTTTTCAATTTAAATATTAAGTGTTTTAATTTCGCTCTCGTACAAGGCAAAACGCTTTGAGTTCCGCAACTCAACATGCAATGCCTCAAATTCGGTAGAAAGTGGGTGGAACGGAGTTTCTTAACACTAGGTTCCCAAGTTCCCTCTGACTACCGTGTCGTGTGCGGTATACAGCGTGAACCCTAAAATAAGTTCAATGTACCTACAAAAAAAAAATAATGACATAAAAAAATAATACTTCAACTTTAGTAAGGATATAAAAATTTATTACCCTGAGTAGGCTTCGAACCAACAACCGCCACGTTTACAAAACAACAATGCCACTGCACGACAAGCACCTCAAACGTATAGTTACAACACAAAAGATACATAAAGTGAAATATAACGATGCTCTTTACGTTTTATTAATGAAGAATAACATTTAATATGTGTAAAGTCGTAAGCAGAACAAACCGTTCCCCCCCGTCGTTAGTATCTACAGTACTTTTTTGACGTCTACCGTAGGGCGTCTCCAGTGATTCGAGGGTCTCTACAAAACCTACCCTTAAAACAATATAACATTTATACGCCAAGGAATAAGGGTGAAAGTATAGTAAATTTTAATTCGACGAAAACATTGTTATTTCGTTAATGTTTGGACAGACAATCGACATGTAAGTTTGACCCTATAAGAGGAGCTCTAAAGCACAGAATGCTACTAACAAATATTACGGTATATCTTTATATGTATATACATGTATGGATGGGTTTTAAGAATTTTCCTTCCTACACTCTTGTAACTCTTCAGATAAGTGTCAGAGACTTGCGCGTCGTGAAAAGTTTCGAAATAAAAACGACAATTCTTTTTACTTTGTATCGAACAAAAAACCTCTTGTGCTCTCATTTGGGCACATGAAATCTTAAATATCCAAAAGCTATGGGCCCTTAAAATTTTGTAATTTAAACTTTTATACTTGAAAGTTTGGAGGATCTGTTAATTAAGCTTCCCTTATTTGTGACGGTGTCATGACACGTTGTTACTTTTCCAATAGAAGCAGGTATAGCCCTAAAAACAACAAAATAGCAATTAATATTAAGCTTTTGTTTTATGTGGTATCCTGCACATGGTAAGATAGGCAGTGGGAACTCGGGAACATTTCCACTGAATAAGGAAAATTCGTATTGATGAGCGGAGCTTAACGCCGCTAATTTTCCTTGTTTCCATATTGAATACATAAAAGTATTAAATATATCATTTCCTCGAGTGGAAATTGAACCCTCGACTTGTCGCGTTTACAGTCGCACGCTTGTTCCTCTGTACCATGACAGGCTTCAATATAATAACTATATTTTTCTGATTTCAGGTAAGCAACATACGATATCTAGAGGACGCCTTATATTATATGGTAATAAAAGATACATTTCCTCTTTATGCAAATAAACTATACAGTCTATCTTAGAAATGGCTTGGAAAAGAAAAAAAAAGAGAATTAACTCACTCACTCAGCTTTACGCTGTATCATGCACACGGCAGAGGGAACTTGGGAACCTAGTGTTAAGACACTACGTTCCACTTTCATTCCCCACTTTTTAGATTTAAGATTTTGTGAAAAAAGTAGAATATGATGCAATAATGTGTTTTCATTATTGACCAACAAGTTCAGCAATGCAGTAGAGACCATCACTCCAAACGTCAGACAAAAGCAACATATCCAAACAATATTTTAATATGGAAATGTTCAAATTACACGGAAACGATGTTATTATAATGTTCATATCTATTATATAAAACATTTATTTTGTCAGTTTCACGCTGTATCCCGCACATGACGGGTTAGACAGAGTGAACTTGGGAACCTAGTATTAAAAAACTCCATTCCATTCCCCACTTTTCGTCAAATTTGAGACATAGCATGTTAAGTGGCGGAACTCAACGCCACGTCGCCTCGTTACCAGAGCGAAGAAAGGAAATTATTAAATATTTCCTCGAGTGGGCATCGAACAGTCTACACACCCCTAAACAAAACATTTCATTTTCAAAAAATATCAAATAACAAAGTTATATTTATTTAATATATGAGAAATTTAATTTTATGAAATGTCAAGACAATGCAAGCGGTACGGTAGACGGGCGTGCTACACGCGTAGAATAAGATTTTGCTCTCGAGCTACATATTTTACGGTTATTTTAACTTCCTTCCGCTTTGTGTGACTGTGTGTGAAATTGATTTTTTTCTAATTGTTTCCTTTATTTAATTATTATTTTCTTAGTATATATTACTGTGGATTAAGGCCTGTCGTGGCACAGGGACACAGGTCGAGGGTTAAATTTCCAGGTTGTGGGTTCGATCCCCACTCGAGGTATTTTTTTTTGTTCTCTTACTCTGCCCTATTATCATTACATTTAATTAACTTACCTTACCAACAATTTAGCCCGCATAATGATATAATTCATTCTTAGTCCCTTTTTAACTCTCACCACAAGTACAGTCACTGATTTACATAAATACAAGTGATCTAAAATAATTTTATCTTATCCTTATTAGTCCAAAAATGGGCTATCTAAGACAAAAAAATCAATTATAAACGGTAGTTCCTAAGATTAACTGGCTCCAACAAACAAACAGTTCAACTTTATACGATAAATGTATGAACAGGCGACCTTCAAACCTATTTAATAGGAAAAAATAATATGACATCATTCCATATTTTACCATAAATTTATATTGAACTGATCTAGATTTTTCCTTACTAATAATACCTCGTCACGCGATACTCTTGCGGTGTAGGAAGATAACGAGAGCTTACCACTCTGTTCTATATATTCTATCGTTTTTATGGAACAAAAATGTTATAGCTAATTAACTATATATATTGAGGTCTGTCGTGGCGCAGTGGCACAAGCGTGCTACAGTAAATACGAAAGGTTGTAGATTCGATCCCCACTCAGGGTGATGAATTAATTTAAATACATTTTTATTTCTTCGATCTAGTAACAAAGCAAAACGCGTAGTCGAATTCTGCCATTCAACACACAATGCGTCAAATTTGTCGGAAAGTTAGTAGCGGAACGGGGTCTCTTCTAAGACTAGGTTCCCAAGTTCCCTCGGCCTACCTATATTTAAGAAAATTATAGTGCCTACGTTAGGATCAGATAAATTGCGGCAACGGGCCTTGTCACATAATATATAACGGCCTTAATCCGTGTAGGAAATAAAGAAAGTCAAAATTACATAAAGAAATATCACCTGATCAATAAGGCAAAGCGCAAATGCGGTGGTTGTCGCACCCGATCAGGGTAATTCTATTTCGTTGATCTTTAAAGAATAAATTGCCGCCTGGAATCAATTATGTTATATTATAATTAGTAATTCAAGTGTCAATGGACTTAGGGTAAAAGAGAATACTTTGTAAACCTACGAACGACTATACGAAGTCTTTTTAATCAACGCGTTGTGTCGTCTTACTGATACAAACTGTTGAAACACTCTGTTTCTTTACTCACTTTCCACCTTATTTTGGGCATTACGTGTTGAGTGGCGGAACTCAACGCCGCGCTTTATAAGGTCACCAGATCGAAGAAAAAAGAAAATTAAATATTTAATTTTGAATATATTAAATATATCAATTCCTCAAGTGAGAATCGAAACCACGATCTATTACGATAACAGTCGCAGTCTTGCCTACGCGACGACAAGCGCAAAGAAATTATTATATAATCATGAACAAAACACGAACAAACACAAAAAAAAACCAAACACATTATTTTAGGCAAACATCTCGTCCCACTTAACAGGTCATCTCATCTCTAAGACCACTATAAAACGAATTTACCGATATCAAATCAATACGCACCTGTAATCCAGAAAGGGAAGGGCAAAGCAGGTGAAAACACTGCGGCCAGTTATTTATTACAAAAATAAAGCCACAGGGCTGAGATCGTGACTTACATTGGACCCTTGCATCCTATGGGACAGCGTTTTATGTAGATGTGAGCGTGTGTTGTGAAGCTTAGCGGAGTGGCTTTTGAATGTGACGTTATTGATAGGGTTTTGTAGAATTGTATGGTTATATAATATGCTAGCTGCGCTCGTGGCTTCGCCCGCTTCATTTACTTAACTGTTGGAATTTAATAAAATTATTACCTTTTAGACAATATTTTTATATTGAGAACTGAAATTTCAGGTTAATGAATAAAAATATTGTAGCAATTTTGTCGAACTAAACGTTTTGAATTGACGTGACTTGTTTATTTACCAACCGACTGAAATATTTTTTTTTATGGACACAACACGGCAAACGAGCGTACGGGTTACCTGATGGTAAGTGATCACCGTCGCCCACGGCCTTACGTAACTCCAGAGGAGCTACAGGAGCATTGGCGGCCTTTAAGGTGGACGGGCACCGGGGCCCGGCACTACTTAACGCCGGTTTTAAATGCCGGGGGTGGTACTAGTCTGCCCATGCTTGTTGCCATTGCTGACAACGTGACTCTCCCACACGTATTTTAGTCTCTCTTACGACACCCTCAGTACCAGGGTGATCCTATTCTAAGCCGGAATCACACGGCAAAAAGGTAAAAGGTTGTCGCAATATTACAGTGAGAGCTTAATTTAAATCTGGATAGTCGTTTCTGAGATACAAATGCATAAACAGATAAACATACAAAATACTTTAAATATTTCTATTTAACCTACAATGTTTTATAGAGTAAAAAATGGCGTTAATGAAAGTATTTATTGAAAAAAAAAACACTTTTAAACTATTTTCAAAGTACAATAGCGTTTCTATATCTATTGTATGACTAAATGAGCTGCCAGCTTCACAACGATATATCAATAGATGAATAAAATGATATGATTGTTGTCATTTATTTCAGTACATTTGTTAAGAATGCTTTATATGCTTGTTACTTTTAATTTAGATTAGTGGAAATAATATATATATATATATATATATATATATATATATATATATATATATATATATATATATATATATATATATATATATATATTATTTCCACTAATCTAAATTAAAAGTTACGAGATGGAACCTAGTGTTCCTTACTTTTCGTCCAACTTCCCACTCGTAGGTACTTATGAAACTAAAAAAAAAACCCCTTCTTAGGGTAATTTAATAAATTTCAAAAATATACAAAATTTTCATCACTACCACTGTCGCAAAGGAAAATGCATAAAAAGTGGCGCCAACAAAATTATATACTTTATAGAAATATAGATTTACAGTTTTAACGTTTTTCTGCTGTCCCTACATTTATTAAACTGGCTTGCTCATAGGCAATAGATATCTTATATAACGGTTTACGTGTACCGATATTTTGTAAGGAAAAAATAATGCAGTCGTTACATTACTTACCAAAGGTGGTTATTATAAAGAACTTGTACATGTGCATTATACTCAGCTACAAGCTGTATCCCGCACATGGCAGGATAGGCAGAGGGAACTTGGGAACCTAAAGTTAAGACACTCCGTTCCATTTACGTTCCCCACTCTATATATATGTAGTATATATTTTGTATATGTGCATCAACTTTATGCATAAAGACCAACGGCACATTGTCTTACTGCACATGCAACGGGTGTGCGTTCAATTTCTACGCCAGAGAATGAATTGTCATTTTTTTACATGGTGACAAAGCGCGGCGTTAAGTTCCGCTATTCAACTCAAAATGTCTTGAAACTTAAGTGATACATAAATTAAGGAGTGTCTTACTTTTTGCCTTGTAAGCCATTGTTTACTTAGCAAGAAGATATAATTCACACAAGATATAATTTTATTTTGTTTTTTTTTATTTTAATATATAAAAACGATAAACAATGTGAAGATAAAAATAACATCTTCACATAATAAGTATTAACTGTGCGTATAAATAATAATGGAATTCATATATATTATAAGAAAATTAGATATAATAATGAGATAAAAAAGGGTATGGACCAAGTTTTTATAGTGTGATAGATAGTATAATAAAAAATATATACATTATTCATATGACAATTACAAAGATAGATAGAAGAGAAAGGTGTTTAACCTCACATTATAACGTAACTTAACACTGCATTTTATCGAAAAAATTTACATACAATTTTGATATGAATAATATCCTAATATCCTTTGATATACATAAGTCCCTTACAAATCACATATTAAATTGAATCATCAGATCAGAATAGCTTCACGCTGTATCTCGCGCATGGTAGGGTAGTCAGAAGGAACTTGGGAACCTAGTGTTAAGACACTCAGTTCCACTTTCGTTCCCCACTTTCCACCGAATTTGAGGCATTGCGTGTTGTGTGGCGGAAATCAACGCCGCGTTTTTGCCTTGTACCAGAGCGAAGAAATGAAAACATTAAATATTTAAATTGAATGTATATAAATATTTCATTTCCTCGAGTGGAGATCGAGCCCACAACCTATCGGTTACAGCCACACGCTTGTGCCGCTGCGCCACGACAGGCTTTAATTTGAATCTTCGTACATTTATAAAAAAATGAATCTTCATACATTTTAAAACCTTCAAAATCATTCTAATTAAGGCCTAAAAAGATAACATCATTCAGTGGAGTCGACATCACTTAAAATATTAATTTCCTAATTAAAACATCTTATAATTATGTCGTTTCAAAATTCCAGCCCGCATGGGAATGACGCTGCTACATTTTCTATGAAGACGCCCGTATACTTATTAAAGTATATATTTGTACTGTGGATTTGCTTTCTCACTAACTATTTTTTGCTCTAACTCTACATATTCTCCAGTTCGGTTGTTAATTTCAGTGTGAAGGGTAACGTAGCTTAACGCCGCTTCTTGTCTAGCCAGAGTTATATCGAAAATAATAAGCAAATATTGTAATAATTGTATAATTCGTTTTAAAATGTTGACCTGATTGTCAGAAATGAAATTAATAATAAATTCATTTCATTTCACCTTAATATCAATGTACAGTAGACATTAATATATTGAAAGGTTTGAGTAGAACAGGCTGAGGCGACCTAGTGTTGAAACACTCCGCTTCTATAAAAGCTCTTCCGTTGCCCACTTTTCGAATTCTGAAGGCATTGTATTTGAGGCACGGAACTCAACGCCGCGTCCCACCTCAGTACCACAACTATAAAAATGAACACGGCACGATAGTTCTTCTTAACTTTTCTATATTTTTTTATATAAGGCATTTTCAATTAATTTTCAAAAGGTATTTCAAAGGTGCACCAGCATTATCGTTACAGTCAAGGATGCTGTTGTGCGTTTACGGTGCCTCCCTAGCTACACTTTGTGCCCTACAGTAAGGTAGGCAGAGGGAACTTAGGAACCTAGACACTCCGTTCCGATCACATTCCACCGAATTTGAGGCATTGCGTGTTGAATAGCGGAGCTTAACACCGCGCTTTGCATCGGTATCAGAATAAACGAAGAAAAGATAATATTAAATATTTTATTTCTTCCGGTGTGAATTGAAATATACAACCTGTCACGCTTATAGTCTCTCCTTTTGCCTCTACGATAGCCCTATTAAATATTACACATATTTATTATTTCATCATAATAAAAAAAAAATTTTTTCAAATTGAGGTTACGGTTTGACCTATTCTTCGAACAAGAGCTCTTTCACTGGAGGCCTATGAAAGTTGTTATTAAAAAACGTAAATCTGATCGTTGATTGTTTTTGTAGAAGTTTGAAGATGAACAAATTCGCGTTATTTCCTTATTTAACCTTCCAAATGCCGGGTAGTTTTGTAATTAAAAATTAATGCTTTTTTTCAAATTTTCGCTGTATATTCAACGGCTTTGCCTCGTTACCAGAGCGAGAAAATAGAAATATTAAATATTTGATATTCTAGAGAGAGTGTTAAGACACTTCCCTAGCTTACCTCGTTGAGATACTTTTCTTTTTTGGCAGAAGATCCTAACCTAGTGTAGAAAGCCGTAAAAAGTTATCCCAACAAGAGAATACATAAAATTATTCAAAAAAATCGGGCCAGTCCCCTGTACCGAGACATTACAATTTGCTTAAAACCAGAATGTTCCACCTAAATCGTGACATCTGAGACATGCCATGAGTAACGTAACTCAACGCCGCGGCTAATAACGTTACCAGAACGAGAACATAAAAACAATTCATTATCTATATAGATCAAATGTTATAAAACAATATATATTCACATTGAATTTATATTTAGTAGCTTAAGATATAAACTATTTTAAGATGCCATAACTCCCACAACACCTTGGTGTAATCTAATACGTCTCTATAAAGTTACTGGAGTGTCGAATATATTATATGACCGGTTCTATGATACGTTAGAGAATTTCTTAGTTTTCAACATCTACGAAATACAACAAAATTGCTGTTTAAAATGCTTGAGATTCAATGGGAAGTAAAAATATTTTTTTTAAATAGTTATAAAAATATGTCAATGATGCACCATTACAAACATTTGTTTTTCAGCTTCACGCTGTATCCCGCACATGGCAGAGTAGGCAGAGGGAACTTGGGAACCTAGTGTTAAGATAATCCATTCCGATCCCCACTTTCCATCGAATAGATGCATTGGATGTTGAGTGGCAGAACTCAACTCCGCACTTTACCTTGTTGCTATATTAAATATTTCATTTGAAAATATAAAATATTTCATTACCTCGAGTGGGGAACCCACAACCTGCCACGTGTACAGTCACACTCTTAAACCCTGCGCCACGACTGACCTCACATATTGTTGATACTCATTCAACAAAGATTCTTAAAAAAGTATAAAGCACAGCGTTGAGTTCCGCCACTCACACTCGATACAAAAAAACAATTTACCATATATATATATAGGTATATACCTTAATCCCTAATAAACTATAACATACATCGAACTCTAAGTATTACCACTATCTTATATTACCAAATTCCTAACGTCCGTGTTAGGCCTCCCCGGGAGGAGGGAGGGGAGGACGAGATAAAAAGCCGGGATTATTCTATCTGTGCCGAACACTCTCCTTGCCATACTATGTACCATTCTGACTTTTATTAATTAACAGCTAATGACGATAATGCCTCGTCAGGTCTGATGGGACTGACCAATTCATGAATAGCCAGATTTAGTAGGGGATTTATTTTGAAATTTTAATATGTTAAGATATATATAGATAGATAGAGAGAAGATATATATAGATAGATATACGTTTATATATACATACTTGCTTATATAGTCTAGTTGTTTAAAACACAGTTACTTCAGTAGTTTATAGCACAGAAAATTGTAGTTATTTAACATTTTAATGATTTAAATTTATATTGTTTTGAGCAAATTGTTATTTTAAGCTTAGTATAAACAGTTAAACTATCAGCCGCGTCGTACTACATACAGAGCATAGCAGAGTACGTTAAGGGAACCTAGGAACTTATAGTTACGATACCACGTTACCATTAGGACACTTCAATTTACGACTTTTCCACCGAATTCTTAAGGTAAGCATTAAGTGGTGGAACTCAACGCCGTGCTGTAACTCGTTGGCAGAGCAAAAAACCTAAAATATAAAACTAAATACATATAAAATATCTAACCAAACCAAAAATTAATGTCAACACTCCCATACAATGTATCAATTAAACTTTGTGCTTGTACAATTTTTAACATAACATTATAATCGCTGGAACAACAATCCACACCTCGAGCAAAATATTTGATGAGGCGATACTCTGTTCGTGTAAAGGAGCGCGTTTCCATAAGCACGCGAAATTTAAATGGAAATGACACATTAAATATTTAAATTGAAAATATTTAATATTTCATTTCTTCGACCAGGGATTGAACCCAGAACCTGCCCGAAAAAAACAATATTGATATTAAAATCTCTTTTAAAATATCTTATGATTTTATGGTCAACATCAACGACTCTATATATAACTACTCGTACAGTGATTTGTATAGAAACAATTAACGCCATATAATAAGCATAACGTCTATTAGCCTTCTTTAATAATGAATGACACAGAAAAAAAAAATAGAACCAAAATCACTATTTAAAATTGAATTTAAAAATAAACTAAAATAACATTACATATTAATAGTCCTGAAGGCCCGTTTTTTTAGCTCAACACTGTATCCCGCATATGGAAAGATAAACAGAGGGAACTCGACATCCTAGTGTTAAAAAAATCCGTTCCCATTACGACAATAACTTTCCCTACTTTCCCCTGAACTAGAAGCTTTTCCTTGTTACCAAAACGAGGAAATTAAATCAATTTCCATAAACAAGCATGGAATCCATACACACCACTGTACCAAGTTACGTTTGATAATATAAAAAAAAAAGTAATTGACGTCCCAAGTAAAATTTTATATTAAAAACGTCCAACAACGGAAACACGCTTCCAATATTCTCGAAGGAGTGTGTATACTCGGGATGAGATTCGACGGTATTGATATCGTCTAGAATGCATCTACAGATTTCAATCTAACGACTGTGTACCGCAAACTGCGAAGATCACTAATCTAACTTTACGGCGAGTGATCAAATAGGGGCTTTACACATGTATTTACCTACTATATTACTGTGCAATATGTATTTGTATGAGGCCTGCCTTAGCGCAGTGGCACAAGCGTGTGAATGTAAATGACAGGTTGCGGGTTCAATCCTCACTCGAGGAATAAAAAAATATTTAATATTTTCAAATTAATTATTAAATATTTTCATTTCTTCGCTGTGGTAATAAGACAAAATGCGGCGTTGAGTTCCACTACACAATACGCAGTGCCTCTAATTCGGTGGTAAGTGAGGAACAGAACGGAGTGTCTTGACACTAGGTTCCCAAGTTTCCTCTGCCTACCCTGCCATACCAGGGAAAAAACGTAAAGCTAAAGTACATTTTATTTAGTCGAAAGCTTCATACTTTTCAATATATATTTAGAATGTTCCCTGGTTCCCCCTGTCTACCTTACCATGTGAGAGATAAAGTGTTAAATGGTAAGATGAAGTATTTAAATTTAATACATTTAAAAATATAAAAAACACACTTCCGACGGAAGCTTCTTAAGTAATACTGCTTTCTGCATCCGGTACTTGATCTAATTACTAAGTGATAACCTCCTAAGATGTTACTATGTATCTAATATATATTATAAGAAAATGTATATCTCATTGCCAGTTCTAGCTTAGTGGCATAAGCGTACGACTGTAATCAAAATTGATCGTAGGTTCGATCCCTACTCGAGGTAAATAACACGTCCATATTTTTATTTCTTTACTTGTGTAACGAGGCAAAGCACGATGTTGTTCTCATCAGCTCAACTTGCAATGCCGAATTCTTCCACGCACAGCTTAAAACTTTAAACTAAAATTTAACTGAATTTCGCCATTCGAACCCACACCTGACGTTTGCAGTTAAACATTGTGTTAAACACATTGCCACTATGGATACAAATAAAAAAAACATACTCTATATAACTATTATTAAATCCTACCTCAAAGAGACCAAGCCAGTACAAACAAGAGATAAAAAAATCCCTACAACAAAATGAAAGTATAGACTGGGAAGGTGTAATGAAAACTATCGTCAAATACAAAACCGGTTGAATTGATAGCAAGTTGAAATATATCCCGAGTCGGAATCGGTATTTATGAGACCTCTTACGTGGATTAACAGATTCAATATGTGATAGACACAATCATGTGACTGTAACCCGACAGGTTGTGGGTTCGATCCCCACTAGAAGAACTGAAATTATTGCATATTTAATAATTTTAAATATTCAATGTTTTCATTTTTTCCTTCTGGTAACAAAAACAAGCGCGGCGTTGAGATCCGCCACTCAACAGGTAATACATCTAATTCGACAAAAACTAAGGAACTAAACGGAGAGTGTTAACAGTAGGTTCCCAAGTTCCCTCTGCCTGAACGTGGTAGGGTACCATGTACAGCACGCAGCGTGAAGATGAAAAATAAAAATAATCATTTATCTATGAAACACTGCACTCACTTCACCCCAACACCGTTTTCAAGCATTTCCTCCAAGGAACAATAAGTACCCGACCTTGATCTACTTCTGGAGAGCCACGTCAATTAAAATGTAAAAATGTTGATGTTCCACATACATATGTTTCACTAATGAGATACTGTAATATATATACAATATAACATATATTGTATGGTATGCTCATTGATTACGGTTAGGTTATGCTGATTTAATACCTATAATAATAATTATATTATATAATTTATTTTATATTATATAATTATAGGCAGCGGCACAAGCGTGTGACTGTAACCGACAGGTCGTGGGTTCGATCCCCACACGAGGAAATGAAATATTTAATATTTTCAATTTAAATATTTTATGTTTTCATTTCTTCGCTCTGGTACAAGGCAAAACGCGGCGTTGAGTTCCGCCCCTCATTACGCAATGCCTCGAATTTCGCGGGAACGGAAGTGGAACGGAGTGTCTTAACACTAGGTTCACAAGTTCCCTCTTCCTACCCTGCCATGTGCGAGCTACAGAGTGAAGCCATAAAATATATAATTTTGACATATTATCCGAATTAATATTATTGCTACGATAAAACTTCTAGAGTAAATTAATGCTGAAAGAGTGGCAAATAAAACTTATGAAGAAGAAATGAGTGGTAAGAGAGGTAAGGGTAGAACTCGGCTGATCTACGTAAACGCAGTCATCATCACAAGGGCTTTATACAGAGGTTGACGGCAGTGGACAAGGCGAAACTGGTATGCAGTGACAACTGCCCAAGGATACAGCGTGAAGGTGAAGAGATAAGAAAACCTTGAGATATTAAACTTATTTTTCTTTTTTTTGAACGAATTGCTTAGTTGGTCAGAGCGCTGGAACGGTATTCCAGAGGCACGGGTTCAAATCCTGCTTCGTTCAAAATTTTTATACGCTTTTTAAATTTAAGTTTAGTATTTTCTGTCCTAAGTGTGGAATAACACTTTAAAAAACATAGTAAAAACCTTGAGATATCTTAGCGTGAAAACTCTCCGTCGCCGAAGCCGAAGTTTCAGAAATTTTGGAGATATTGCACGTTGAGTAGTAATATTTTACTACTACGACGGTATTCAGACTGAAAAATTAGAAATATTTAATTTTACATATGAAAATCGAAACCTAATGCAAAATATAGGCTATTTATTACATATATATTTATAAAGAGAGCTTACGTCTTAAGGTATGCCTAAAACGGTTTTTGAAGTTAAAAATATTTCTATTCAAATTTGATAGAAATTTAGTGATGGAAGTGATGGTAGTGGGGCCGGTACTCACCGAGGGAAATCACTTATTTTAATTTTCTCGCCCTGTAAAGTTAAGTGTAGCTCCACGCCACGTCCAAGCTCCACAACTCGACACGTCTTAACGTTGTAAATAGGTTAAGAGAGTGTCTTAACACTAAGTTTAAGAGATTTCATGTAGAAATAGCTCCCTTTGGAAATAATCTTTTAATTTTATATTTCTTGTGTATAGTTCCTCAATTTTCAATACATCCCGCCTTGAGTGGCGGAATTCAACGCCGTGTTTTGTTTTATTATCAGAGCAAAAAAAGAATAATTTTCATTTCCTGGCTATCGAACCCACGACTCCAAATACAGCTGTTCTACTGCACTACGACGGCAAACACAAAACCGCTAAACATAGAAATTTCCATGAAATTTGAATAGAAGCATCGGATATCTCATCGAGATCAGCCCTGACGTTACACATCACGTTACAACATACGATCTTTGCATCTGACGTACAGTTACAATAGTTTGAGAGAGGAAATAGAATACGTATTGTTAGTTTGAAATTTTGTTTTCTTGTTATATTATTTTGAGTTATGTAGACTATGATTAAATATAGCTTGTGAGTGTAGGCAAAACGCGGCGTTGTGTTACGCCACTTAACACACGATGCCTCAAGTTCAGCGGAAAATGGAGAATGGAGGTATCTAATGGGAATGGAACGACATCTTGTCATTTTATTTCGAATATGCAGTCCAATATAAAATGTGGATACAATATATATTTTTTTTCAAATGGGTAATGGGAGTATGCTGTTGGCCCTGTGGCCTCTACAGCGTCACCGGGTTTTGTGGGGCCGAACTTGAAGAGTTCTGATCTTGGCCTTGTCACCAGATTGAGTGACTCAAAGAGATACCACGAAGTCGCAAAGACGCCTCCTGCGAGACGGAACCTCGGCTTACGAACTTCGTTTGTAGTGGGGGGCTTTGCTTCACTCGGCCCGAGCTAGGCCTACTGGGTAGGGCTGTGGATACCCTTTTGGAATTTTAATTTAGCACCCTCCCGCGCCTAGGCGCGCTTGGGCTGCAGTAAAGCTGGGACCTCGTCTCCACCGGCGGGGACGGTATGTGTATCGTATGCGTGTACGTTTGTATGTAGTCCTACCTACTTGTCTGTTTTTATTCGCGACTGTAATGGGGTCAGCTTTATTGAAAGATACTATAAAAAAGATTTTCGTTTCTGTCTGATAGACGACGCACAAACGAAACTACTGGACTTAGAAAGCTACCAAGATAGGACTTTTCGTAATTCTCTCTGAAACGAGAAAATAACGAACTTTTCCTTTCTAGGTCTTAAAGTTAATTATAATTAGCCTCACTATAATACGTATATACCATTTATAATACGTATATATACCATGTACATATACCATGGCGATTTCTTAAGTTTATGAATCAATACAATTTTGTTAATATATACGTATTTATATATATATATATATATATATATATATATATATATATATATATATATATATATATATATATATATATATATATATATATACAAAAGCAGTTAGACTGTCCTACCACCACAAGGTACAGCAATTCACTACAACCTAACAAAATTGCTTTAATTTAACAATACAGCGTATCTCAAGCGCCCAACCAATTTCTAGAGTTCTACACTTCTATAACAGTCACTAGATTTCGAAACTCAATAACCGGCAATTGGTGTCGTCCGACGATCACCGGAGAGCAAGGATTTGAATCTACATAACAGCATCAATGTTCGACGTTTGTAACAAGCGGGCCTTATAAATGCTAACAATGCCGGAACGTGAGCTTGAGATATTTCAATATAATAGAAGTAATTGTATCAATTTATTTTTTATAGGTCATTTTGGGATGTTTCTTATCTTCTATATATAAATGATGTGTAAATAACTTTTTTTTTCCAGCTTCTCGCAGGGAGCTTGAGAACCTAGTGTTAAAACACTGTTCCGTCTTCCACTTCCGAATTTGATGCATTGCGTGTAGAGTGGCGTAACTCAATAGCGCGCTTTGCCTTGTTACCAGAGCGAAAAAATGAAATATTAAATATTTAATTTGAAAATGATAGGTAAATATTTCATTTTCTCCAGTTGGAATCGATCTCACAGCCTATCACGTTACGTCACACACTTGTACCACTGTGCCACGACAGGCCTTAAGAAAATTTAAAGTTAAAAACATGAATTGCGCGAAATTGGATCGAGTATGTTATTAATTTTTGGTTTTAATTAATCATAAATTTGAAGTAAAATTTTAAACTTCCATGTATATTTTATAGCTTTACGTCGTATTCCACATAAAGCTGGATACGCAGATGAAACCCGAGAAACCCACCTGATGCAAAACTGGCGTAACTCAACGCCGTAATAACTTTTTTGTGATTTTATAATACAGAAAAATGTAAATTAAATATTTTTTCTATTCAGTACTTATATCTTTAGTATGATAATTTTTATCTTTAATATTTCATATACCTATCAATATAGAATACAATCTGGTATTGTAGTAGCATCATTGTTAGTTCCGACTGATATGAATGAATGAATTGATTTCATCTGTCACAAAGGATATTCAGAATCATATTAAGTTAAAAATGTTATTATTGGTTTTTATTTCAAATAAAAATATACAATAATGTGACTGGTTTTGATGGTCCTATATATAAATATCTATATATAAACTTATGGCATTTTTCTCATACTATATAATGTATCTTTAATAGTGGCGTGGTAATCGTTTAAAACGTGGCGTTAAGTTACGCCACTCGATATGTGTCTTGTTATCAGAGCGAGAAAATTAATTTGTTAAATATTTTATTTCCCTAAGTGGGGGTATCTACACCACAACCTAGTCGCTACTTGTGCCTCGACGAATCTCCAAAACGAACGAACTTGTGAATCTCCAAAATAACAAAATAATTTAAACTTATAAAAATAAACCATAAATATCGTTACTATACACGATTATATAACTATATACAAGGACTACGGATATATTTTAGCTCAATTTAACATGACGCTGTATCCATAGCGGGGTAGCAAGAGAGAACATACCTCTTTCGCCTCATCCACTGTCATCAACCTCTTCATGTGTGTCTGGGAGGCCTCGTGCTTTTTAAGAGACCTTCCTCCAGTATCGTAGATACTGAGTTTTGGAAGATCAACTGAGGTCTCCCCCTTTCTCTCTTACCAATCACTTATATCTAAGAACAAATTTAAAATCCCACTCTTGTTTAGTTCCTTTTTGAAAACACTGCTCAATAAGGGAGGGGCAGTTCTAAAGAAGAAAACTCGACTAATCCTCTCGAGATGAAAAAGTGGAAAAGATATAAAAGCTGGCGAGTAATCGATCCACCGAATAGAGTTAGAGTGTGGCAAACTTTTGTGTGGATTAATTTATAAACGGACGCGATGTTAGACATTAATATTGTTATGTTTATTTAGCTTCACCAGTAACCAGTCACTGTGTAATGGCACAAAGGTGTGATTGTAAAGGGTTTTGGTTTTGGATTTGATTCTCAGTTTAGGAAATTTAATATTTCATATTTTTATTTCTTCGCTCTGGTGACGAGGCAAAGCTGAGCTACTCAACACGCAATACCTTCAGACTTCACCTGAATATGGGAAACAGGAGTATACTAAATAGAATTAGTTTCTTAACATTAGGTTCCCAGGGTTCCCCCTACCTACCCGGCTATGTGCTAGATTTAGCTAAAAAACAAATTTGATAAACGTTGTATTTCGTATATAGTACAGTAGGCAAACCTCTGCCTACTCTAGTGTTAGAACACTCTTCTCTTTCCGCCTAGCGCTTTGTCTCTTCTTTAATAATTGTCTGGTCTGGTGAGGAAATTAATTATTTCTTCAAATGAGAATTGAACCGACAATCGTTGCGTTTTCAAACAGACGCTTCACCACAATGGTTTCAATTTACTTACTTTCAACTAGCAATAAGATATAAAAAAGTAACTTTTGTCTTTGTGTGAATAAAAATCTCTATCACTTATAAACTTGTACCACGCTCTATGAGTTAGAAGTTGAATACTCGCGGGTTTTAGGTAACAGATGGCAAGTGATGGAATTATTATCGTAGCTTATAATTTATTTTAGTCATTTATACTTACTTTACTTACAACTTACACTGCACTGACGCTTGGGTGAAATATATTTGTGGGAAATAAGAAGTTTTTACGTACTTTTGAGTGGGTGCAGAAAGTTTTGTATTGTTTTAATATAAACTGAAATATTTTATTATATGTATAATTAAATTGAACAAAAATGATTTTTGTCACGCTGCAGTCTGTGTAAAGGGAACTTGAAAGCCCTAATATTAAGATACTGTGTTTCGTTCCCCGGGTTCATTCGTTACTCACTCAGCTTCACGCTGCATCCCGCACATGGTAGGAGAGGCAGAGGTAACTTGGGAACCTGATTTTAAGACAGTTAGTTCTGTTCCATACTTTCCGCCAAATTAGGCAAATTGCGTTGGTAGATTTCAACGCTGCACTCTGTCTAGTTTTTTTTTAGCTTCACGCTGTATCCCGTACGAGGCAGGGTAGGCAGAGGGAACCCGGGAAACCTAGTGTTAAGACACTTCATTCCACTTTCGATACCCACTTTCCGCCGAAATTGAGGCATTGCGTGTTGAGTGGCGGAACTCAACGCCGCGCTTTGCCTTATTACCTCTGTCTAGTTACCGAAGTGAAGTCACGGTAATAAATATTTTATTGTCTCTAGCAATATAATATAACATTTTACACATATTAAACTCTAAATTGACATTAAAAATTCAAAAACCAGCCATAAACCAGCGCATACAAAGAGATGAACACGTCGTTTTTTTTTTTTTCTATATTTTCTGTTTATTGTAAAAGCTATTTGCTTTGTTAGGCTTGACCGAGTTTCTGTCATTACCGGTGGCTGTCGCGGGAAGGAAGTGATGCAGCTTTATTTCACATTATATACATTATATACATTTTCACATTATATTTTTATATCACAATGAGAATATAATATGTTATAATAATAAGTATTTGGTATTGTAAATATCAATTAATAATATTTTTTTGGTAACTAGCGACCCGCTCGCAGAGTTACGGCTCAGGTGGTAGATCAAGATTTTTCTTTTCGGCTTGACTCACATACTGTATTCTGCATGTGGCAGGGTTGGCAGAGGAAACTTGGGAACCTAGTGTTAAAACACTCCGTTGCACACTTTCCGCCGAATTTGAAGCATTGTGTATTGAGTGGCGGAACTCAACGCCGCCATTTGCTTTATTGCGAGAGCGAAAAAATGAAAATGTTAAATATTTAATTCAAAAATATTTAAAAAATCACTTCTTTGAGTGGGGATTGAACCTATAACAGGTAGTTTACAGTTTCAAACTTATGCCGTTGTGCCACAACAGGCCTCATATCTAAGATTACTGTCTTCGGTACAAGGGTAACAGTAGCCGATCTGAACCTAATTTAATCTAACTTAACCTAGAATTTATTTAATGTCAAAATAATAAGTTAAATTTGTAGAAATTTTATTCCCACCGACGCTGTTCATTCGATTTTTCTCTTTGTCAGCATTTTGTTGCGCTCGACCGCCTTCAGTAGGACCCATAAAAATATAAAATATTTTTTTCATATCACCTGTGACACCAGGCGTTATATAACGACGGCTTCGCCCGCTTGAAACATACATTTATTTTTTTCTAATAATTACTAATTGGAAACTAAAGTTTCAGCCAATGAAATAAAATATTTATATTTTAGAAGTTTTATGGAACAAAATACTTAATAAATACAAATATAAGCCCATTTGAATGAAAAAACACAATTTTTTTTAATACTGCATGTATAGCAATATGAACATATCAGGGTAGGCGGAGGAAACCTAGAAACCTAGTGTTAAGACACTCCGTCCCATTATAATATTTAAATTCTCCACTCTCTTCTTTTGGTGATTTGTATCACTGTGTATTGAATTGCAAAGAAATGAAAAAAAAAAAGAATTTCTTTGCCTAGAGATGTGTGAAACCCACAATCTGTCACGTTTAGAATCGGAATTGTACTTTTCAGCCAAGACATTAAAAAATATAATTAACTTTCAGTTTCTGTACTCACTCTCCACTTCAACACCTTCAAAGTTAGCAAAGTAAAATTGGCTACATTTACAACAAAACTTATCGTCTAGCTCACTTTGAGTACATACACGAGGGTAGACTCAGGCGTATGAGACTATTAATTAGACTCAATAGTTATACAATTAAAATGATTCAAGTCATTTTAGTACTGAAACTGTACCTGTTATATGAATTACTCTCCACATTGACAGCTAATTGAAGTTATAAAGTTATATATTCAAAATTCTCTCGCAGTCTAATTAGAATGCGAATTACGTGTAGTTTCTCCTTGTGTAAGTTTGTTAAGAACTTTAAGTGGACTTGTAAGATAATTGTTAGACCATAGGATGTTAATTATCAATATAGCTTTAGCAAAACGATATTATGAGCTACGTAAACGTTAAAGTTAAAATTTACGGATATGCAAATATCCGTAATCGAAAATTAATATTTTTTTAGAAAATATCCGTAATCGTATAATATATATATATATATATATATATATATATATATATATATATATATATATATATATATATATATATATATATATATATATATATATATATATATATTTAATTTACGCTGTATCCCTGGCGGGGTAGGCAGAGAGAATGGAGTGCCAAACGCTTCGGTCTCGACATACCTCTTTCGCCTCGTGCACTGTCATCAACCTCTTCACACATGCCCTCGATTAGTTAACAAAATATTATTTTATTTACCAATCTCAATTTCTATATAAGAATATGTACGTATGTATATGTGTTTACGAGAGCAAATGTGTGTCTCGAATATCATGAATTCATGATGAACTTGAGATGTAACTGGTTCTGACAGTTTAACTTTAAATTGCACTTTAAAATTAACTAACATTTTTATGTACTTTTCAGACAAAACTTAAAATGTTGTAATTAATCGTAATATTTTTTGCTGCTATTATCAAGACACAAAGTTTTTCTGTTTTTTTCTTAAAAAACACTGTCCTATTCCATAAAAATAAGCCACAAAATCTTCATACATAAAACCGTATTTCAATTTCTCGAGTTACTTCAGCGTTAAATTCATATTTTAATATAAATATCGCTGGATACTTTGCAATAGCTAAGTATAAAAATCTGAAAATTCAAACCGCCTCACCTCAACTTTGAGTAAAGATAGTAAGTAGGTTTTAAATATAAATATCGATATCTACCGTTTAAAATTTCTTTATGTGCTTGAATTTTTGTTAAAATTCTTTTACTATGTAGTCTTTACGTTCAAGTAAGTTATAGTGTTATTAACTAGCTTTTAGTATACGCAGCGGCACAAGCGTGTGACTGTAACCGACAGGTTCTGGGTTCGATCCCCAGTCGAGGAAATGAAATATTTAATATTTTCAATTTAAATATTTAATGTTTCATTTCTTCGCTCTGGTAATAAGGCAAAGCGCGGCGTTAAGTTCCGCCACTCATCACGCAATGCCTCAAATTCAGCGGAAAGTAGGGAACGGAAGTATAACGGAGTGTCTTAACATTGGGTTCCCCTGTTCCCTCTGCCTACCCTGCCTCGTGCGGGATACAGCTTGAAGCTAAGAAAGATAGAAAGAAAAAGTATACTTCTAGACGCGACAGGTTGTGGGTTCGATCCTCACTCGCGAAAATGAAATATTTAATATTTTACTTACTTACGTAGCTTTACGCTGTATCCCACACATGGCAGGCAACGTGGGAACCTAGACTTGAGATACACATTGCTTTTATAGGAACAGAGTGTCTTAAAACTAGGTTCCTAAGGTTCCTCTACCTGTCCTCCCATGTACAGAACGCAACGTAAAAAAAAGTTTTTTTTTTATTATCTAACAATTTCATTTAATTTGAATTTTAAGTTTCACATCGTCACAATCAAAATTAGACAGCAAATAAAATATTAAGAGAATTGAAGAAATGAATGAAAATATTAAGAAAAAATACAAATTAATATAAAAGCATTGTAATAATTTAAAGTGTCTTACTTCTATATCACGAAAAATATCGAATTTGAATTTTATCTTATAAGGATTAAAATTTAAAATAATTTCATCACCCCAAGTATCATGTAGAGTTTTTTTTTCATATAAAAAACGAACATATGTTTGAACACATTATTAAGTTATTATTAATGGGTTAAGTAATTTAAAAGACAATTTTAAATGTTGTTTTAGTTCCTTAATGAGCTTGTATTACTTTTGTAGGGTGGATCTTTTTACATATTTTTTTTTTTTGTTTTTTTTTTTGGGAGCATATATCGTGGCGCAGCGATACAAATGTGTGACTGGTAACGAAAGTTATTGGGTTCGATCCTTACTCGAGGTAATGAAATATTTAATATTTTCAATGTAAATACTTAATTTTTTTATTTCTTCGCTCTGGTACGAGGCAAAGCGCGGCTTTGAGTTCCGGCATTCAACACACGTTTCATATTTAATGTAAAGAGAGAAATGGAACAGAGTCTTATGTCTTAACACTTGGTTCCCGGGTTCTCTCTGCCTACCCTGCCGAAAGAAGAAACAATTTTGTAAATAAAATTTTATCAAAATGCATATTAGCACGTTATATGTGTTTCTAACAGTAATTTGTGGAAACTAATTAATGTTTAATTACATTAATATCGTTTGGCATCTTAACTTTAGATTAAATTTCTTATTTAACTTCCAGATATTAATTAAAACTCAAAGTATAACTTGTCTTAAAGCTTGTCTTAACCCTAGGTTCCTCCTCTACTCTACTAGATAAAATACAGTGTGAAACAATAAATAATAAAAAAAATATAAAAACAGATTTAATTATGTCATAATTTCTTTTAAAACATTACATAACAAATAGTAGCTGCTCTTTCGAACCTTAATTTCAAACAAAATTAGTATTTATTAATACTAAAACCGTTGAAATTTCACGTACACAGTACTCTTTAGTCAAAACAAATGTTTTTGCTTACCACGAGAATGTGGTTCCATAAGAAAGCTCTTTGAAAATGAAATTGAGATTTCGCCACTTTTCATTTCAAAGCTTGCGAAATTTAGGCTTCAAAGTCCTTTGTAATGTATTCCCCTTCTATCTAAACAGCTATTGCGTTCGAAACTAAACTAGATTTATGGCTATATTTCCATCTGTCTGTCTGCTGCGTTTGTCTATCATATTTATCAACAAAAGCATTTGTCAAACATAGTTCAAATAGGTAAATCTATTTACAGAGATATATTTCGGTGTACAAGCGTCCAATTTTATACGCTATATATCGTGGGTTCGATTCCCACTTAAAGAAATGATCTATTTCATATTTTCATTATTTCACTCCGGTGACAAGACAAGGAAATTTAACCGTTATGTTCTGCCACTTAACACACAATGCCTCAATTTAGTAGTAAGTGCACAAAGAATGTAATTTTTATGTAAACAAAAATATATTTTTTATATAAATATTTAAAATTTTGACATCTACATATATAAAATAGCATTAGATTTGTTTTATATCTTATTCAAGAGAATATTAAATATGTTATTACTGATAAGCCAGTGGTTCTTTGGGTTCAAGTATTTATTATTATCAAGTGACAAAGAAGAAAGAAATAACACTCATATACTACTAAATAACCTTTTCTTTAAATATCAAAAACATATATATATATATTAAACATAATTTTAAAAACATTCTAAAAAATTTACTCAGTAGTATTTCAAGCTTCGCCTCGTGGAAACTGTCCAAGCGATCTAACCACTAATACGTACGATCAAAACGTAAAAAAAAAAACATTATTCAAATAAAAATGTATTGCTGATAATAAATGACATAAAAAAATATCGAGAATCTGATCCTATACTATCCAGTCTCCCCGAATCCCTGAGCTTAAAATATCTAAGTTTAGTAATAATTTAAAACATAATGTATTTCAAAACAGTATTGTGAACTAAGTAAAAGGTGATCCAGGATATAATATTAGGTACATAGCTAATATTTCTATTTTAATATTTTTAAAGTGAATATAATAAGAAACTTTTTGTTTAAAAATATATAAAAATTTTAATGATATCAAATATGTGATATTTAATATAGATACTGATATGGCCAACTTCATCTACGTTTTATAAAAAAAGTATATTTTTTTTAACTCTCTTAACGGTATGTCTTTACAGGAACGACCATATTAACACCAGGTTCCAGGATCAATCTGCCTACAAAAAAAAAACTTGTTTATTTATGTTTGGTTATCACTATCTACTACATTAAACTACTCTGGCTTAAGAGTAACCAGTAAGAAACGCGCTTAAACTAAAGTAAACTAATAATGTCTTTGATTTTCGCGATTATTACACATTTTAAATGAAACACTTTTAACCGGATTAATCGCGTATATTGATTGTTAAACATGTTTCTTGGAAACTCTACGTTTCGTACAATTTATAGTAGTCTGTGGTCACGGGTAGACTACGGTAGAGACAAATGCCACCTCAGTCTACCCGTGACCACAGACTACTGAAACGTGTTTGAAACGTCGGGTTCCAAAAAACATGTTTAACAATCAATATACGCGATTAATCTGGTTAAAAGTGTTTCACTTAAAATAAAGTAAACTAATATACAACAAGTACCTGATTGTAAAACAAACAAAAACACAAAGAAGTAACATTTTGTTAAAGGTTTAATATAAATATCTCAAGGTTCTTATCTCAAGACTCCTATCTCAAGGTTCCTTGAACGTGATCCACGGAAATTATTGTCTGTATCCTATAAACAAAACGAATAAAATAAAAAAAATATTAATTGCACCGAATCGGTATAGAATCTACAATCATTATGCCTACTCACACTTAAGACAAACTTTACAACAACTACTGTTAAAGAAAATCTAAGTGGCTCTATGCGTGTACTATTTAAGCCGATACTAAGTGCTAAGAAGTCAAAATCACGGAGTTGAGTTCCCCTACTCAGACATTCCGTTCTCCACTTTCCGCCGATTTGACGCATTGCGTGTTTGCAGAACACAACGCCGCGCTTTTCCTTGTTACCAGAGCGAAGAAATGAAAATATTGAGTATTGAATATGAAACTATTAAATATTTCATTTCTTCGAAGGGTATCAAATCCGTGACCTGTCTCATTTACAGTCACACGTTTGTGCCCTTAATCCACGATAGGCCTCCAAAAGTATAGAAAAACAATAATAATTTCTGAGCTCTACATATTTTATATATTTAAACTAAGTAGCTCTATATGTATACAATTAAAGCCATAACCAGACATTAACACCTGTTTTAACTTCACTTAATGACGTTGAAACGAGCCGTTCTGTCACGCTCTCCACATTAACAACTGACAATAAACTAAATTACCGACCACGATTTACTGTAATGTACTTACTTCTGTAAGATGTTGGGGCTTTTTGTTTAAATATAAATATTTATAAGTTTATATATGGCAGTATAGCTGGATAGGCAGAGGGAACTTGGGAACCTAGTGTTAAGCCTTTAAACCACATTATTTCCACACGCCCCTGCACAAAACATTATTATACGTGTAAAGCTTTGCCGAACTGATAAGAGGCTTCTATGAATATCTTGATAACACGGAGTCCGTTCTCAATTTTTAGGCATTGCGTGTTGAGTGACGGCAGTCAACGCCGCGCTTTGCCTAGTTACCTGATCGATGAAATTAAAATTATTTAATTTAATCGAGTTGAAATCGAACCTACGATTTGTCGCGTTTACAGTCAGTCTTACAGCAAACAATGCCTCAAATTCTCAAGGTGTCCAAGTTCTCTCTGCCTACTCTGCATTCTTATCCCGCTAGGAATAAAGCGTGAATCTAAAAAACTAAATACTCAAATAAACAAAACACTTCTACTCCACTAGAAAGTCTTTTAAAAAAAAGTATAGGCCATTCACAATAACTGCAATACCTCAATAAAATAGCATATCAAACCATCTCCTACAAGTGCTAAGACCTAAAAAAAAAACTAAAAAGCGGAAAAGCTAAATGAATGCGTATTCCACATAATAAATTAAAATACAAAGATATCCTGAGATTCGTTTAAATTCATTTTAAAAAAGAACGAGTGGTTATTTTTAATGAAATGCCATACAAAATGGAGCTCATAATCTGATGCATTTCTTTATATAAACTGCTTGCCAAGTAAATGGTGGTTGGTTTTCCTTTTTTATATTTTTAATAAGCGACGGAAGAGTTTGTAAGCGTTGAATTTTATAAAGCTTATAGAGCGGTTTATATGGTAAAATTACACTATGTCAATTTTAGCTGTTTGAATTTTTTTTTGGATTCACGCTGTATCCCGTTCATGGCAGGATAGGTAATGGTAATTTGGGAACCTAGTGTTAAGTCACTCTGATTCGTTCATCACTTTCCGCCGAATTTAAAGCAATACACCTTGAGAAGTGGAACTCAACGCCGCGTCTTACCTTGTTACCAGAGCTAAGGAGAGAAAATATTAAATATTTTATCTCCTCGAGTGTGATTTCGGTGCTCCAATTTGTCGCGTTTTATTCAACTGTTTAAAATAAATGTTTTGGTTAATTACTTTACACGAACTTCTTTCAATTCCGCTATGTAACACATTTTATTTTTTAATATATTTTATTCCGCGCTCTCGTAGGAAGACAATGCGGGGCGTTGACTACACGAGATCACTCTAGCTTCCTTCTTCTTACTCTTCTATATACGGGATACAGCATAATCATCCGAAAAAATAAAATTGAAATATCACTATTATTAAAAGAATTAAGGATTCCTTATACATACCAGCGTCTTTCATAAAAAAATATAATTTTAAACACACATTGTCGTTACACAATAACTCTATATGATACTGTAATGTTTCACCCTCAAAAGCTGAAAAACGATACAAAATTTCGACGCTCAGACGCAAATCAATTTAGATTGTAACACCGTGACTAACGCGCGTCTCCGTGTTATCAAGATATTCATAGAAGCCTCTTATCAGTTCGGCAAAGCTTTACACGTATAATAATGTTTTGTGCAGGGGCGTGTGGAAATAATGTGGTTTAAAGGCTTTTTGATTCGTAATGAAATTTATTTTTCGTGTGTTTTGGTTTTTAAGAATGTTTTATGTAAAGGCTTTTTTTGTGAAAAGATTTATATATGTGTATGATGCATGTTGAAAAGTGATTGTAGGTTCGATTCTCAATCGAGGAAATTGAATATTTAATATTTTTTTGCTATTCTACTCTCTGGTAACAAGACATAGAGCGGCGTTGAGTTCCGCCATTCAACATGGAAACACGCAATACTTCAAATACAGTGGAAAGTTGGGAACGGAACAAAGTGACCCAATAGTAATTTTCCAACTTAACTCTTTCTCTCTCTATCCTGCCATATGCAGGATACAGCGTGAAGCGGAAAAAAGAACCTAATTTATTATAAACTGATTTTATAAAAATGAACCCCTAATTTGAATTACTTCTTTACTTTCGCCTGATTTCACTGACACCGCTCCATCAATCGTAAAAGCCAAACAATACTTGATAAAAGCTGTCATATCAAAGCGATTTGTATAGTGCCATAAAATACGTATTCGAGTGGGTTTTTTTTTCACGAGAACAATGTAGACGCAGTGGAGTATATAAGGTTTTGTTTAAAACAGTGGTAGCGAATACGAATTCTATCGCTTTGCCCGCTAACTTATTGTTGTGTCTTAATGAAACTTAATATTTTTTAGGATATGCAGGATTTGAACCCGTGCCGTCTTGACCACTAAGAGAACGGCGTTTTTTAAGATGAGACGTATGGTTTAGTTAAAGGGCTTAGACGGATTCAAAGAAGCGCGGGTTTTAATCCCGCTACATTAAAAAAAAATATGTGAGAAAGAGAAGAGAATAAATATTTTTCTTTCCCAAGTATGGATCAACACTTTAAAAATAAAAATAAATAAATATATAGATTATAAATTAATTTTAAAAACATGTGAGATACATTACAATATGATGTCTGTCAGGTTGTGGGTTCGATCCCCACTCGAGGAAATACTTAATATTTTCAATTTAAATATTTGGTGTTTTGATTTTTTTGCTCTGTTACGAGGCAAAACGCGGCGTTAAGTTCCGTCATTCAACACGCAATGCTTTAAATTCGGCGAAAAGTGGGGAATGGAAGTGGAACGGAATGTCTTTCCACTAGGTTCCCGAGTTCCTTCTGCCTACCCTGCCGTGTGCGGGATACAGCGTGAGGCTGAGTATATTAAAATATAATATTATGATACCATCGAGCTGGTGTGATGATGAGACTAGAAGATGGCGATTGATACCTTGGACTGCGTTCTATTAAACATATCAAGTTGCTTAAACAAACGTTTGTGCAATGTTTTAAGAATTCGGCAAAATTAGGCAAAGTGTCTCATGTTGAATATGGACTGTCGTGGGACAGGCGCACGATTGTGTGATTTTAAATTCTTCGCTTTGGAAAGAAAGCAAAACACGGCGTTGAGCTCCGCCACTCAACACACAATTCGTACGGAACGGAGTGTCTTAACACTAGATTCTCACATTTTTTTTGCCTTGCTATGTACGGGACACAGTGTGAAGCTGGGAGAAGTGTCACAATGGGAACGGAGTGTTTTCTTCTCTTTGTCTATCATGCTCTATGCGGCATACAGAGTAAAATTAAAAGAAAAGCAAACAAATTCCCAATGTTTTGCCTCAATTATATATTTTTAAACAATTATAAAACATAGGGTTTCTTTCGAACGAATAAGCCCTTACCGTACACCGTGTCTGTTTTGTATAAGTAAAATTCAATTGGCATGTCGACAGGCCGCTTTCACCTGTCATTTCGTTTTTTGCGACTGTCATCTTTATAAGATATCTTATGAAAGTAAAGGGATGGAATGTTCTGCTTAATACATTGTTATGGATTTTTTTTTCTGTACAGCTAACTCTATATAAGATGTCTGTCGTGCCGCAGACGCTTAAAAGTGCCACTCTAAACGTGACAGGTCGTAAGTTCGATTCCCACTCGAGAAAATAATATATTTAGTGTTATTATGGGCAAACTGCGGCGTTGATAACCACTCAACACACAATGCCTCAAATTTGGTGGGAAAGAAAGAACGTCTCGCAGTGTCTTAATATTAGCTTCCCAAGTAATCTGTGCTTATTCTACAACGTATGGGACGCAGCGTGAAAGTGAAAATTTAATATGGATGTCATTTCCATGAGAGATCATTTTTTATAGAAAAAACTTGTTTAGCAAGCCTTTATTTACGTTGATAGAGACTCTGTAGGAACATTTGTCCGCTACAAAAAGTTAATTGGTAACGAAGCAGGATTTGAACCCGCGCCACTTGAAAACCATTCAAGCGCTCTGATCAACTAAGCCATTCGTTCTCACCAAGCTCCGTCGAAATTCTTATACGCTTATTACAACTTATTTATGTTGTTAGCATTTTCTGTCCTAAGTGTGGAATAACACTTTAAAAATAGTAAAAATACTAAATATATTTAATGTTTTTTTTTTTCGTCGTGGCGAACTTGCAAACTGCAACAAGCAAACTGCAAACTGCAACTTGCAAGTCGTAAAATTAAATAAAAAATTTGAAATACCTTGTTGCAAATGTATAGCTTAATGCTTAGAGCGAACTGGTTCAAATTATTCGTTCGTTCATATTTTCTATAAAAAAAAACATTCTATTTTCCTAAGTGTGGAATAACCCTTTGAAATCCAGTGAAGTACAAGTCGCACTCACCAACGAGACTTCAGTAAGTTTGCGGCCGTGTGCCCTCATTTTGTATGTAATGAATTATAATTATAAGTTTGTAAGGTTTTTTTGTATGAAAACCTATGAGATATAACCGATTTTTTCTTTTATATTGAAAATTACAGTCGGGAAGTGTAGTCAAAATTTAGATTTTGAAATTGTATGGCTTTTATACGCGGCGACTTTCATACAAAATGAAGCAAAAACGATTCATAAGTCGATCGGTCGATTTCTATTTTTGCTCCAAGGGACAGTAGATCTAAATACTTGTTAATAGTTTCAGGTTGATACCTCAACGGGATCTTGAAATAAATGATCTTGACCGACGGAAAACACCGTTGTCAGTTATTTGATGGAAAAAAATCCATTTTTGCCGTTTGATATGGAAAAATGTGAAAAGTATATAAGGTTGTATTTAAAAGCGAAAAACGAGCTTAGCTGTTCGTCTCTCCTTTAGAACCCTATATTAATCCATATTAATCTATATTTATTTCTTTTTTAAGGGTAGGCAGAGGGAACCCGGGACCCTAGTGCAAAGACACTCCGTTCCACTTCCGTTCCGCACTTACCGCCGAATTTGAGGCATTGCGTGTTGAGTGGCGGAACTTAACGCCGCGCTGTACCTTATTACCAGAGCGAAGAAATAAAATATTAAATATTTAAATTGAAAATATTAAACATTTCATTTCCTCTACTGGGGATCGAACACAGAACTTGTCGGTTACAGTCATACGCTTGTGCCGCTGCGCCACGACAGGCCTCAATAAAAAAACAATATAAAAAAACATATAGCGATTAATGAAATATTTTTTGTCTGTGCGTTTGTATGCGCTTATCTCAGAAACGGCTAACCTGATTAAAAGTCAGGATGCACTATTATAATATGGCAAGTTAAGTAACATTTAACGTTTAGTGTTTCTTTTATTTAAATCGTTTTATAAACAAAAAAGTTACGACAATTTAAAATATCTAGCTGAATGTTGAAAATAAAAAGAAAAAAGTGCAAATAAATTGTGTAGTTCAAGCGGACGAAGCCGCAGTGAGTAATAAATTAAAAAAAAAATGTTATTAGGATGATTTCGAACTCAAAATAATTACTAATATTTTAATTTTAAAGACAATCTAATTAATAATATTTTCTTTCCTCTTTCCAGGTACGTTTATAATCGCTGCCTTATAACGAAGTGAAAAAGTTAAAGTAAGGCTTCAGAGGAAGGAATGTGTATTTTTTACTAATTTACTATGGAAATATTTAATTATCTGTAAAATATTTTTATTAGGTCGATTTGTAAGAGAAGAACGTGGCCTCTTGGGCCTACAAGCACAAAGGATTACTAGAGGTAATTAAATATTTAATATTTTCAGTTCTTCGCTCTGGTGAAAAGGCAAAGCGCGGCGTTAAGTTACACCACACCCACAACCATAACTTCAGATAATGGTAACGGAGTGTCTCAACACTAGGTTCCCAGGTTCCTTTTACTTACCCAGATAAGTGCTTACAGAGTAAGGCTATGTCCTTAATTGGTGTATTCAAAATGTTTTTCTACGCACAACCTCGACTTTTAATATTCTTGACGTGAATAATTTTCTTAATTTACTTCCAAACGAAAATTAAAACCCTCCGCATTAAGGTCCGACAAATCGTTAGTCTTAATTTGGATGCCTGATATATTGGGTAGCTTCTGCTATACGAAGCTATTATAAAGCTATATATAGCTTTTATGGTGACTCTCACTACCTCCGCTTCACGCTAGTATCCCGCACATGGCAGGGTACGCAGAGGGAACTTGGGAACCTACTGTTAAGACACGTATGTTTCAGCAATATTAATTAACCAGACTGTCTCATCACTCCGATTTTCAAGTATTTTATACTATTCTCTCTCATAATGCCTCAAATCTCTTTAAATAGACCCCATAAAATTTAATACATTAAAGGCTTCGTGGTACAGAGGCACAAGAGTGTGACTGTAAACGACAGGTTTTGGGAAATATTTAATATTTTCAAATGAAATATTTAATATTTGCATTTATTGACCCTGATAACAAGGCAAAACGCGACGTTGACTTCTGCCACTCTATACGCTATGTCTACGACTCGATGGAAAATATAGAGTGTCTTAACACTAGATTACCAAATTTCCCCTGCCTACCCTGCCATATGTGGTTTACAGAAAAAAAAAACAGAAAAGAGTTAGAGTATGTTAAAAAGTAAAGCCAAAAATCCGTATATTATTTAACGTTAACGGTAAGCCTGTAAAGTAAAACGGGGGCCTAAAATTGAAATGCACAGTCAGCCCCGAGCGTGATTGACGAGCGGCCGCGGTAAGCAAATACTGTGGGTACATACGTTTATAAGTTACGATACGATGTTTGTTTTGGTTTTCGGGGACGGAATGACACTGGAAGCGTTTTGCCATATTTGTATTGAGATTTACAGTGTCTTTTTTTCTGGGGAGAAGAAGCTGGGTGGATGAATTTAGTATAATTTTGTTTTTTTTTTTTTTCAGCGTCACGCTATGTAAGAGGGAACTTGGGAACCTTATATTAAGACAGTTCGTCCCGCTCACTTTCCGTGTTGAGTGACGGAGATCAACGCTATATTTTACGTTGTTACCAGAACGAAAAAAATAAAATATTAAATATTTAATTTCCTAAAGGAGAATCGTAGCCACAAACGTCTCCAGTTATTCAACTTTCAAATTAGATTATAGTTTTTTTTTCTATATCACAAGTATATGACCTCAGTTCGGGGCCTGTCGTGTTACAGGCGACTTAAAGCTTATAGAGTCGTTGCCAGAAATGAAATATTTGTAAATCTCTGCTAATCGTGTCGTATCGTAGCTACGTCATTGTAAAAGCTAAGCCGACCGCGCAAGAGTTATTAAATTTGCACACACGCCACTAATTATCGGGCAGACTCAGTCCCCAATCTATTTATCAGAAAACGGAAGCTCGCTGTAACAACAATTGTTATGTGATATATATATATATATATATATATATATATATATATATATATATATATATATATATATATATATATATATATATATATATATATATATATATATATACATTTTGCATTTAAAAAGGTCGTCTCATTTCTATTATCTCAATTATTCGATTCAAAACATCAATTTGAATATTGATATTTTGCAAGGAGTCTATTGGAATGTAGAGAATTTAAATTTACAGTCCATTTAAATAATTGACTTTTTTCATAATGAACTAGATGTTGACTACAATTTTGTTCACGTCCGTTGGAATTAACTTACGCGTTTTGTACGAAATTTGGTATGTTACCGTGTTGACACTGACTGCAGGATCAGGCATCTGTAGGATTAATTAATATTTAAACATTTATATGATGTAATAACGTTTTCCTTGAACAACAGATTATTAAAGACCCCCCAAATTCTCGCCGTATCGATATGGACGGGTACTTGGGAACCTAGAAACACTCCAGTCCTTTCCAGACTTTCCCCGATTTTGAGGAATTGCGTGTTGAGTCTATTGTTCTTTTTGGTTTAATTTTTAGCACAATTTCTAGCTGTAGAGGCCTGTCGTGGCCCAGCGGCACGAGCATGTGACTGTAACCGACAGGTTCTGGGTTCGATCCCCAGTCGAGGAAATGAAATATTTAATATTTTCAATAGAATGTTTAAAGTCATAACACGTCATAATTTCCACGAATGACTGCCATTCAAACATATTTTGCTATCACAATGTTACATTTCACCCATAAATATCGGCAGTGACTCTGCAATGTCAAGTCACGCCGACCTTTTATGTTAAACAATACAATGAAATGTATTAAATGTTATTTGTTTGCAAATAACTCTAATATGTTCCAAATTTTTGTGTTTTTGCTATATTATTTTATTTTATTTTTCCAATATTATGTGGGATTCGCAGCGTTGAGTTCCGCCACTCAATATACAAATATCTCGAATTCGGCGGAAAGTGAGTAATGGAACGGAGTCTTAACATTAGGTTCCCAAAATCTCAAAATAAAATATATATATATATATATATATATATATATATATATATATATATATATATATATATATATATATATATATATATATATATATATATATATATATATATATATATATATATATATATATATATATATAAGAGAAGTTTTTAGAAAGTTGGGAACGATAATGCCACTACGAAAACGGAGTGTCTTAACACTAAGTTTGAAGTGATCTCTGCCTACCTTGTTCCGTGCGGGATACAGTGTAAAATTAAAAAAAGTGTATGTTATTTTTTTTTATTGATAAGACTGGACAAACGACCGTACGGGCAACCTGATGGTAAGTGATCACCGCCGCCCACGGCCCCATGTAGCACCAGATGAGCTACAGGAGCGTTGCCCGTCTTTAAGATGGATAGGCACCGGGGCCCGGCACTACCCAATGCGAAACGCAGTGGCCGAAGCCACTACTTAACGCCGGTTTTAAATGACGGGGGTAGTAATGGTCCGGTCGAGTCTGCCCATGCGTGTTGCCATTACTGACAACGTGACTCTAACACGCGTAAAAATGTTAGGAAGTCTAGTGAAGTACATAGAACATTTTTTTCAAAAACTCGACGATATTTTTTTGAGGCCTGTCGAGGCGCAGCGGCACAAACGTGTGACTGTAACCGACAGGTTCTGGATTCGATCCCCAGTCGAGGAAATGAATTATTTAATATACTCAATTTAGATATTTAATGTTTCATTTACTTCGCTCTGGTAATAAGGCAAAATGCGGCGTTGAGTTCCGCCACTCAACACGCAATGCCTCAAATTCGGAGGAAAGTGGGGAACGGAAGAGGAACGGAGTGTCTTAACACTAGGTTCCCGGGTTCCCTCTGCCTACCCTGCGTTGTGCGGAATACAGCGTGAAGCTGAAAAAAAAGAAAAAAATATATATATTTTTCACATATTCACGCATAGTTTACGCAGAGTTGCGGTATACAACTAATACATAATAAATTAAGATGTTCCATTCCCCAGCGGCTTGATTCTCGTTTCTCTGCGGTACGATCCGTCTAGATACTTATTATATCACGCGATAATCTCGCGTCGACGGTCTAAAAGAAGGGGTTACAAAAATCTATGTGGATAAGGATTATGGCTGTCATTTTGTAGTCAGGGATAGATTTTAACTGTTGTTTATGGTACAATATTATGACATTTTTGGTATTTTATAGATAACTTGATAGTAAGTTTGTTTTGTTTTGCTTGTGGTTTTATTGATTTTTATCTTATTAACTTCACCATGTATCCCGGACTTAGCAGACAGGCAGAGGTCACTTGGGAACCTAATGTTAAGACATACCGCTCTTTTGTTCCCCTTTCAAGGCTTGCCATAACGCATGGGGTCATAAGCGTGGGTTGTGGGTTCGATTCCCACTGGATTAAATGAAAAATTTTTCAATTTAATTTTTTCCACTCCGGACAAACAGAACAAAGAGAAAGCCTGGCGTTTAGTTTCGCTACTGAACATGAAATGGTTGATTTAGATATTGAGAGTAATTTTTTGACAGTTTCATGCGTTTTAGCTTAGCATATAGTAAACTACTTAAGGAAAAAGACGATTAGATTTAGAAAAGGTATAAAAATTTACACGTAGCGGGATTTCAACCCGCGCCTATTGAAATCTACCCAAGACGAAAAAAGACTTCGAGAAAGAAAGACACTTGGTTCTCGAACTTCTAAAATATATTTTAGTTGTGTGGCAGAACTCAAAGCCGGGTTTTTGCCTTGTTAATAGTAAATATATTACAAGTATTACCTTTAACTAACACACTGTAACGCCACGATGTTGGTATCAATATCACACGTTTGCCAATTCTTATTGTTCCTATATAATATATTTCTATTCAGTAAGTGATAATATTTAGTTTTTATCATTGTCTATTAATTACTACTAAATAGCTATTTGGACATGCATTAAATAATTAAAAGTAACTTTATACTTAGCTATGACAGACAAACGAGTTTATTCGTATTAGCCTCACGCTGTATTCGAACGAGGCAGCGTAGGCAGAGGGAACCCGGGAACCTAGTGTTAAGACACTCCGTTCCACTTCCGTTCCCCACTTTTTGCCGGATTTGAGGCATTGCGTGTTGAGTGGCGTAAGTCAACGCCACGCTTTGCCGTATTACCAGAGCGAAGAAATAAATCATTAAATAGTTAAATTGAAAATATTAAACATTTCATTTCCTCGACTGGGGATCGAATCCAGAACCTGTCGGTTATAGTCACACGCTTATGCCGCTGCGCCAAAACGGGCCTCTGCCTAGCTGGGAAATATTCATATACGTATTAGAAAAATGAATATTTCCCAGCTACTTCACTTAGTTCAGTTAAAACAGGAAACAACTGAAAAACTGTTGTAATTTTTCAACAATTTTTCGAACTTTATATTACTCTCGCAAGCTAGCACTATGTCCGTGGAGAGTGGAATATCCATAAACATGAAGAGACGAGCATATTCTTACATAGCGTATAGCGATTTAAGACTCTATTTCGACTGAGCAAAGATTATTATTCAATGAACTAGCCTCAAGAGTCCATTTGACTACACATTAGTAAAGTTCCCGCTACATATATGCATACCATGTTATTTGAAAAATTAGGATTGTCCTCTTTATTTTTTTTTAAGTTTCACCCTACATCCTGTACAAAGCAGGCAAGGTAAGGGCAATCTGGGAACCTAGAATTAAGACATTCCATTCCCATTAAGATACTTCCGTACCCTACAATCTGACGAATTCTGGAGGTGGCGAAACTCAATAGCGTTTGTGCCTCTGCGCCGCGACTTGTTTTTTCGGGGAGTGAAATGTTGAAACGGTTGAGTTCCAGCATAGATAGATATATTTATAAAGTAAATAAGGAAGTAATCTCATATCACAAGATATATTGTGGCGTTAAATTATACTGTTAAAAACGTTTTTTTTTGGGAAAATAGGGTTACCCCTGCCTGCCAAACTATATAAAGAGTGTAGCGTGAAGCTAAAAAAAAAACATATTTAAATTAATAATGTTTAATGTAATCCAATGTACCTGCTAACAGAATTCCCGCAGACACAGATAATATATCATGTCTCATAATATTATTTATTTTGAAATGTTTTAAATTATCTTTATTTTTTTTTTAATTAAACGTAGCGCTTATCGTAGATTTGAAATTTCATCTTTTTATCCATGATGAATGCAATTCCAAACAAGTACATATAATAACTATCGCAATATTAACTTACATCTGTAAAGGTCTATGATTATCTCAATAACTAAAAAAGAAAACAAAATTTACTATATATAAAATTATCTTATCTATAATTTGTTAGAAGCCTGTTGTGACGTAGGAGCAGTCAGAGGTTGTGCTTCGATCCCCACTCGAAGAAATTAATATTTTCTAGATAGAAGAAATATTTAATGTTTTAAACAATGAAATGGTTAATATTTTAATTTCTTCGCTCTGATAACAAGACAAAGCGCAGCGTTGAAGTGCGCCACAAAAAATATATATAACAAATCACTAAAAATCAAAGAAGCATGATATTTTCGTATAAAATCTTACGTACACATTGACGAAAAATACTTTATCGTTTCAATTCCCGCCCCACGCATAGCCACCCTAGTTCTCACTACCCGAAATAAAATATTTATAGGACTACGAGCAGTTTTTCTCTTTGATTCAGTGGTTTTATTGGTTCGGTTGCTTAGCGTTCAGTATTAGTACTGTGGAAATGGCATGCGAGATATAGTTTGAAAAATTAAAGTTATTTAGATATTTCACTTGTGACCTGCCCGCGGCTTCGCCCGCTTGTATTCTAATATTTTCTTATGACATTATCACTTTTAGGACAAAATCTATACATTTAAAAAAAAAAGGTTATAGCAATCTTTTTTTTATTTTTTTTTTTTTTTCAGCTTCACGCTGTATCCCGCACTAGGCAGGGTAGGCAGAGGGAACGGAAGTGAAACCTAGTGTTATGACACTCCGTTCCACTTCCGTTCCCCACTTTCTACCGAATTTGAGGCATTGCGTGTTGAGTGGCGGAACTCAACGCCGCGTTTTGCCTTATTACCAGAGCGAAGAAATGAAACATTAAATATTTAAATTGAAAATATTAAATATTTCATTTCCTCGACTGGGGATCGAACCCAGAACCTGTCGGTTACAGTCACACTCTTGTGCCGCTGCGCCACGACAGGCCTCAGAAATATTTAATGTTTTGAAATGAAATGGTTAATATAGCAATCTTGTCTACTTTAATATTTTAAATCGGCGTAACTATTTTATTTTTTAGCTGATTTAAATAAAACAATCACTAAATGTTAAGTGACTAAAGGTCACTAAAGTCACTAAAGGTTGCCATAATATAATAGTGAGTAACTGCATTTAATTCTAATTAGCCGTCTGAGATTATCGCGTACAAAGGAACAAGACAAAAAAAGTAATCACTTTATTTGGCCCTATTACATTAATATACGTCACATATAATATATATTTTTAAATATATCTTCCATAGACAGACAGTCAGAGCCAGATTTATGATAAGTATAGATATATGGACTGGAAACTAATTTTGTCTGTCAAAGTTAGGTCGTGGCGCAGCGGCACAAGAGTGTGACTGTAACCGACCGGTTCTGGGTTCGATCCCCAGTCGAGGAAATGAAATATTTAATATTTTCAATTAAAATATATAAATAAAAATGGATAAAGCGTGAAGCTGAAAAAAAAAAAAAGTTAGGTCAATATCTTATGGGAGACGCAAGCGATCCGTTCACTATGGTCTAAAAACTTATATTTAACAAGTTTTTTTTTTCTCTTATGAAATATACTGTTCTGTCCCTGAAATTCCATTGAATTTGTGGAATTGTATGTTATGTGACGAAACTCAGCGCCGCTCTATGCCTTGTTACCAGAGGGAACCTGTCGCATATTTGTGCCCCTGTGCCTCGAATGGCCTCGAAATTAACTTTCACTTAGATTTTTCTTTGTTTAGACACTTTTTATACATTTTTTTCAAATATCTTTATATATTTTTTTCAAATATCTTTATACATTTTTTCAAATATCTTTATACATTTTTTCAAATATCTTTATACATTTTTTCAAATATCTTTATACATTTTTTCAAATATCTATTTGCATAGATAATACTTTGTATAGAAGAGGTTAACGTCAATATGAAATTGATATGGTAAATCGTATTTAAGCCGAGTTGAGCTAAGGCTTATCACTAGCAGTCAATGGAGTGGATATGTGAGAATTGATATAGCAAGGTGGTGTAATATTATAACATTGATTGAAGCCATCGTTGGGCAACTATCTAAATCAGCTCGCGATGGTAGTAAGTTTGATTTTAAAGCTTTAAAGATGCAGCGCATTAGCGAGGTAGGCAGCGGGAACATGTGAACTTAGTGTTAAGACACTCTGTTGCATTCTCCACTTTTCGCTGAATTCTGGACGCATAGTGTGTTGATTTTCGTAACTCAATACCGCACTTTACCTATACTCGATTTAAGGCAAGAAAATAGTTTATTAAATGCAAAATTGTTTTGCGAAATAAATTATCTATATATTTTTAAATGTTTTTTATCCCGCAGGAGGCAGTGTAGGCAGAGGGAACCCGGGAACCTAGTGTTAAGACACTCCGTTCCACTTCCGTTCCCCACTTTCCGCCGAATTTGAAGCATTGCGTGTTGAGTGGCGGAATTGAACGCCGCGCTTTGCCTTATTACCAGAGCAAAGAAATAAAACATTAAATATTTAAATTGAAAATAATAAATATTTCATTTCCTCGACTGGGGATCGAACCCAGAACCTGTCGGTTACAGTCACACTCTTGTGCCGCTGCGCCACGAAAGGTCTGTTTAAATGTCTTCTTTTTGTATATTTTTATTTATCAAAATGCAATATAAAAAAAGCAGCAGCAAAGAGATCCTTTAGTTTAAAATCCTATATGCAATATATTAATATGTACAGTAAAATCAAATATTATAAAAACTTTGCGTGTTTTTCACATAAAACAGTAGAAAGAGGGAGTTTAGTAACAGAACGCAACTCCGTACTTTGTCAAAGCTGGGAAATAAAAACAATGCAAATATATAATCATATTTTATGTAAGAAATTAATATACCTTCGTTTGTCTTTATTAAACATAAAATTATATTTTAATATTCTGAGGCCAGACGCGGCGTAGGAGCAAAAGCCACTGAAGACGCAACGCCCACGGATTCTTTCCACACTCAGGGGCGAGAGATTAATTCCATTTCCTCGCTTTTGTAAGGAAAAAAACGCGGCGTTGAGTACTATCACTCAAAATGTAATGTCTCGGAGAATTCAGTGTAAAATTTGGGATGAAAATTTCTTAATGACAAAGAGTGTCTTAACACTAGTTCTCTAAGTTCCCAGTTTCCCTCTACGGGTCACAGCGTGTAGCTAAATATATTGTACAGTTATTTTTTTTACCTTTTAAAGCTATCAATCTGATAGACTTTCTACAGCAGATATTCAAGTTCAATGGTTTATTCGATCTTGGTAATAAATATTTGGGGTGGTGAGCTGTAAATAAAATTAGGAATCCCCTTAAATTTAGCCGTCATAGAACCAATGGTGATATATAGAATGAATGTATAATTAATACTAAAATATTACGATCAATATGAACGCTGTCGTGGTGAGGTGGTTTAATTTTTACGTATTTCTTTTTCTAATTCACGTTTTGTTTCACTTTTTTGGCTCTAGTTTAAGGCATTTTGGAAGTAGAACTCATTTCATAATAACATTTAGCTTCACGTACTATCACTCCGTTCTACATTATTCCGACGTGATATTGCGTGTTAAGGTGGCTGAGCTCCACGTGGCTTGAATTGAAGGATTAACTAATATACATATTTAATAATTTACCTGAGTAAGAATCGAATACATGACTGTCGCATTTACATGTACACACTATGCCACTGTGCCATACACTGTACATTAAAAAAAGCAAAAACGAAACAGTAGATCTTTTAAATAAAATTTTTAGAACATATATCTATAGAAATATTTTTGAGAATACCTCAACCAAACGTTCTTTGTATGAATTTATGTATATATAATCATAAAATTGTAAGAAAGTGTGATTTTAAAAATAATAGCCTCGAAGCTTTAAGCTAATTCGAATTGAATCACGCGACGTCAGAAAATCAAACTGCCAGACGTCAACACGCAACGTGTTCTTAACAACATTCTTTTGCAAAAACAACAAAAATACCCTTTTTTTTTGTTGAAAAGTTTGTCTTTTTTTGTCGTTGTTAATTTAATAAGATTCAAATTGTTTAAGGCAGTTGTGGTGATTAAATCAAATTAATAACTAATTAATAGCTTCTCGCTGTATCCCGCAAGTTTTAGCCGTGTGATCCCGGCTTAGAATAGGATCACCCTGGTACTGATGGTGTCGAAGAGGCGACTAAAGTGCGTGTGGTAGAGTCACGTTGCTAGTAATGGCAACACGCATGGGCAGACTCGACCGGATTGTTACCACCCCCGGCATTTAAGACCGGCGTTAAGTATTGGCTTTGGCCACTGCGTTTCGCATTGGGTAATGCCGGGCCCATCCACTGTAAAAGACGGCAACGCTCCTGTAGCTCCTCAGGAGTTACACGGGGCCGTGGGCGACGGTGATCACTTACCACCAGGTGACCCGTACGCTCGTTTGCCGTCTCTCCCATAAAAAAAAAAAAGTGACAGGGTAGAGAGAGAGAACTTGGGAACCTAGTGTTTAGATACTCTGTAATGTTCTCCACTTTCCGTCCAATTTGAGGGATTGCGTGTTGAATGGCAGAATTTAATACTGCGCTTTGCTTTATTGCCAGTGCAAAGAAATGAAAACATTGAATATTTAATTACAAACAAAAAAAAATAAAATACGAAATTTCACGTTAGTATTTTTTTTATTATTTTTACGAGTATCAAATATTTTCACAGTATTTCTGTATTTGTACAGATAGGTTCCTTTTCACTTCCCACTCGATAAAGTTTATATAAAAAAACGATTGAGCTAATTTAAAGTACATAATTTTCTCAGAGATAAACCTGTTCAAATTAAGAGTAACTTTAAATTGCTCATTAGAAATAAAACGGTGATTTTGCGGAACTTAACGCCGCGATTTATCTATCAATGCCTCTCCCCAGTGGGAATCATACCCACAACCACATTTAAAGGCAAATTTTGCTCTACTCTGATACAACAGTATCAACGAATAAAAATACATTAAGTAATTAAAAACATATAAAAGTAGTGTATGGAACTTTATATCATGTATTTATAGTCTTAATCAATGTAATTTATCTAATATGATAGACTCGCCCGCAGCTTCGCCCGCGGCTTCGCCCGCTTGAATTATAATATAATTTACTTATTTGAATTACTTTCTTGTTCCAATAACATTATCACTTTCAAGACAATATTTATATATTGAAAACAAAAAATATTGCCAAATGAAAGATAATTTTGCTACAATTTATTCGAACTAAATATTTAAAATTGGCGTATTTTTATTATTTATTAATCGATATAACCTGATAAAACAAAAACCAAATGTTGAAGGAAAGTTGTCAAAATATATTTCAATAGTGAAAACTAAATTTAAATCTGATTAGTCATTTTGAAAATTAGCGCGTACAAACATTCAGACAAAGAGGCAAAAAATCATTTTTTTTAATTTCCCATAAAAGATTTTTTTTAATATATCTTTCAGACAGTTAAAATTAGAAGATATATATTATAAATATAGATATAGATATAGAATAGATTTATAAGGCTTGGCTAGCCCATTGAGTTATGATTATTATCATCGATCGTCCTAGTTGTCTTACCATTGGTTTTCTAGAACAAATGTATCAGTCATACATAATTGTACATAAAAAAAATTAAAATGAAGTAAACTTAAGTTTAAAATATGACAATTTAGATTATTTTGTGATATTTAAAAAAAATCTGTTAAAAAGAAAGTTCATTTCACGTCAAATTTCTACTATATTATCTTTGTTAAACAAGGAGTATAACGGAAGTGATTACTCAATACATTCTCTCTGCCGACCTGCATAGTGTAGGAAACGTACAACGATTTTTTATATAAATATTTTAAGCCCAGTATAAAATGTGCATCCTTACACGCATCCGCCATTTTGATTAATAGCAGCTTTGTGCATTGTGTACCATTAAATCTTTAAAAATGCTTAAAAAATACCAAAAGCAACCCTGTTGAACTGCCATACGGTCGTTACGACCGCGACAATATTTCACGAGTTTTACAGGGATTACTGTTAATGGGCGACATGTTAAAGCGTTTAAATACTTTTAACATATGTTTTGTGGTGTCATCAACATATGGTATGTGTCAACTAGTTCTATATATATGAACATAACAATACTTTTTATATAGATTGGTAGATCGGAGCTAAGGAGCATTGGAAAGTGAATTAAAGTTGAATATTTAGCATCAGGTAAGAGAGGTAGTGTGAGACCTTGGCTGACCTTCGAAAACACAGCATCTACACTAGAGAAAGGTCACATGAAAAGCGTAAGGACCTTCCGGAGGGCATGTATGAAGAGGTTGATGGCAGTGAACGAGGCGAAATAAGTATGCTGAAACTGTAGTGTTGGGCGCTTCGTTCTCTCTTTGCAGAGATCTTAAATATTTCTATGTAGAAATATTGTGAGCTTAGAAATTTTATCATTTTTGACAAAAATTATGTGGCAGAGTTCAACGCCGCGCTTCGCCTTCTGTTACTCTAGAAATAAAAACTCTAGAATTAAATATTTAATTTAAAAATATTAAATATTTCATTTCCTCAAGTGAGGATTGAACCCACAACTTGTCGCTTTACAGTCACACGCTTGTACCCCTACGCAACGACAGTGAATATTACTGGCGTCAATCACCATTAATGTAGATAAAATACTACAAAAACATATATGGCATACTAGAACAAGATTCACACGATCGCTATCGTTAATATACATAAATCGTAAGCTAAATAAACATTTCGTGGCTTTGGTTTATCTGAGGGTGGCGGACGATTTGTACGGATTTAGGATATTAGTACTGACAGACAGCTGTTATTGTCATATCTTGAGAATATCACAGTTCATTTGGTGCTCTATTGCGTGAAAAATTCGGTTGTATTTCGGCCATTCAGTGTAATCTTAATTATTTGGAACATCGCTTTTTCAATATTGTTTTTGTTCTACCCATAATAGATATATAATATAACTAGTGTTACTTCGTTGATGAAATTACTTATGCAATTCTTTTATTATTATTATTCTAATAAGGCAAAAGCGCGGCGGCGAGTTCCGCCACTCAACACGCAATGCCTCAAAATCGGTGTCTTAACGCTAGGTTCCCGAGTTCCCTCTGCCTACCCTGCCTCGTGCGGGATACAGCGTAAAGCTGAAAAAAAATCTTTTATGTATCTTTTTTGCCTTTTCATGTTATTCAAGTGAATTTAGAACTCACGACACGTTGTCGGATACATCCTGACTATATCACGGCAATATTATTGAATATTGCTATAATAATTACGTACGTGATTGACGATCGCTAGATTTAGCAAATACGTTCAGTTTTGTATTTTATGAAGTATTCATATTATTTGACGATATATTTAAAAGAGAAAAGTAAAAAAAATGTTTAAATAAAAATATTGCTCTTTTTTTGTCATAACTTAAATAATAATATGAAACATTCAACATTTTACAGATAGAAAACAAACCAATAACCGGATTCTAATTAGAATCTTTGCTAAATAAACCACGGAGACATATCAAACAGAATGCAATCTTTTACCTGGTCATCAAATTCATAATGCATTTGGCCGGGAATACCTACAATTAGCTATCAACTGACAAACATTTGTCCGTAGAGTGGGCGAAACGGCACAGACCGCAAAAGCCTAGGGTTAAAATGCTTTTCGTGTTTAATCATCAATACCTCGCCGCTTGACGTTTTCTAAATGTCCCGTAACCATTTTAGAAGAACCACAATATTTCAACGAAAAACCTAACGGATTGGTATCATAAATATGTTATGTATGTGTGTATGTATATATATATATATATATATATATATATATATATATATATATATATATATATATATACATATATATATATATATATATATATATATATATATATATATATATATATATATATATATAGACTGTAATTAAAATAAATATTTATTAGTATGAATTGTAAAAATACAGTATCGTTCAATATTTCGAATCAATATTGGGGAAAACAATTCAAGTTTACGCTATAAACTAATACAGAATGTAATTGGATCCTTTGTATGTTGTTATTTATTTATAAATTTATTATCTATGAAAATATTGAAACATTCATTTCAAAATAATAATCCGAATATAACTCGTTGTTACAGTCGAATCGATACTTATAGTTATATAAGATTAGTTTGTACTGTTTTTAATTGCAATCAGAAATGTTTTAATCATCTGTACGTGTAGAAATATATTAGGGAGATCTTTATACTCTAATGTTTTGACAGGCAGAAATACTTAGTGTTAAAACATTTCGTTCTCATTGAGACATTTCCTTTCACCATTTTCAATTTTTCAGAGTGTCAGAACTCAACGTCGCATTTTTTTCTTGTTACCAGAAGAAAGAATGAAATTATTAATTAGCGAAAAGAAGAAATCTTCGTTTAAATTCACACGCTTAACCCCTGTACCATAACAGGTCTCTAATGATTGGCTCAGCTTCACGCTGTATCCCGCAAATGGCAGGGTAGGCAGAGGGAATTTGGGAACCTAGTGTTAAAACACTCTGTTCCACTTCCGTTCCCCACTTTCCGCCGCGTTTTGCTTTGTACCAGAGCGTAGAAATGAAACATTAAATATTGAATATTGAAAATATTAAATATTTCATTTCCTCGAGTGGGATTTGAACCCACAATCTGTCGATTACAGTCACACGATTGTGCCGGTGCGCCACGACAGGCCTCATGACAGATCTCTAATGATTAATTGGTAAATTATCTGTTTGTCTCTTTGGCATAGATATTAAACGTCATTTAATTTAAAAACCAAATTTATAATAAAAATAAATAAGCAAATTAATTCAAACAGCGTACGATAATTGAAAGCATTAGATAAAAAGCAATATAAGTATTCCGATCGAGTCGATTGGACCGCAAAAAGTATTGGTCAAGCACGTACCAAGGCGCCTCGCACCCGCGCGTCACGTATCGCTGCCGACGAAATATTAATAATATATAACTCAGGGGTTTCTACTTGTAGTTCTTATAAATTGTTGAAATGTAGAAAACTGGGATATAAAATTGTAAGTCCATGTGTTTATCTGATCTGAATATATTTTTTATAATTTTAGGAAACTTTCATACATTATTAGCTTACTTTCGAGGCCTGTTGTGGTATAGGAGTTAACGTGATAGGTTGTGTGTTGGGTTCGATCACTCGAAGTAATGAAATATTTAGTCTTTATTTTCGTTGCTTAGTTATTGTGGCAATGTGTGGCATTGCTTTTTTAAATTCATAGGAAAGTTGATAAACTAAATACGCTAGGTTCCCAAGTTCCCTCTCCCTGTCCTGCTATGAGCAGGTTATAGAGTGAAGGACGTGACAGTAACAAATATATATATATATATATATATATATATATATATATATATATATATATATATATATATATATATATATATATATATATATGTACATATTATTTTAAATATGTACATAGATTATTAATATTGCGATCGCCATCCCTAACATTACATTACACATTACTCTGGTTTCGATTTATTTGCACGGCCATTAAAGGGTTAAGTATCGGTTGCTTGAAATTTACAAATGTAGGTATTTCACTTATTTATATCACATACATACATGAGCAATTTAAAAGATTTAATGTAATTCGATATATATTTTATAATATCGCCTTCTTCCAAATTGTACCTATGATCTGTATTAATTCGTTTGATTGATTAGCGATGAAAATAACATATGCACCACTCGAGGAAATGAAATATTTAATATTTTTATTTCCTCGCTGTGATGCCATTTTAAAGACCATTCAATTTCGCCACTCAACACGCAATACCTCAAATTTGGTGGAATGTTAGGAACGGAACGGAGTATCTTAACACTTGGTTCCCAAGTTCCCTCTGCCTACGCTGCACTTTGCGGCACAGAACAAGCCGAAAAAAAATAAGAACATTTCTTTTCCTAAACAAATTATAAAATAAAGAAAAAAAAACAGAAAAAATATATTTTATTTTAATCACATTTACTTATAAATTTTAGAACTCTTAGATGATAAACAATGTACTGTCGCTAACGCGTCCTACTTTTCAATTGAATCGAATAGATATATCAAGTTAGTGTTGTATACATATTAAAGTATAGTAAAAGAAGCCTGTCATGGCGCAGGAGTACAAGCGTGTGACATATACAGGTTGACAGTTCGACTCCCACTTTAACAAGTATTTAATACGTATTTTCATTTCTTCGCTCTAGTAATAAGGCAAAGCGCGGTGTTGAGTTCCGCCACTCAACACCCATATAAAAATAATAAATAAATAGAATATATGTTAGAATTCACTTGTGCGATATAAAAACATGTAAATGTATACAACTTGACAAAGACTCGACAGCATCGCATTAAATTAGCTACCGTTCACTTCATCCCGGCTTCTAATCAATTTTTAATCAAGCGCTTAATTAGGTTGCCTTTTAGATCTTGTAGGTCTTTAGACTTTAAAGGAATTCTTAACAAACAGTCATTGTTTTTATTTTAAAAAACATTTTTTTATATATGTTAGCTTCACGCTGTATCCCGCACGTGGCAGGATAGGCAGAGTGAACTTGAGAACTTAGTGTTAAGACTGCATTGTGCGTGATTGATGGTGAAATTTGACGTCCGCGCTTTGCCTTGTAGAATATTTAATTTGAAAATATTAATTGTTTGATTTTTCACGTGAGGATTTGAACCCATATCCTTTAGCGTCTACAGATATATGTGTGCACCTGCGTCACGACAGGTCTCATTATATGTATGTATATAACTTTTATTTTTTTAGCTAATTTCAAAACTTAATTTTACTCAGCTTCACGCTACATCCACATGGCAAAGTATGCAAGGGGAACTTGGGAACCTAATATTAAGACACTCCGTTCCTATAAAGACACTTTCATTCCTCGCTTTCCACCGAATTTAATACATTAGTTTAAGTATTTGCTTGTGGAGTGACGAAACTCAACGCCGAATGATATCAATGTGACTAAAATAAAACTTTTTTTTTATTTTTGGCAATGGAAATCACAATATTTAAATAAAAAGCAGTCAACATTTTGAAAGCACTTTTATGAAAATTAAAGGGACGGCAGTCAGGTGTTTCTAACCGGCGCGAGCCCTCATCAATTTCAATTCAACTCGCAATCCCTATATATTGTATAGATTGAACGAAACATTGAAAATAACTTGTGGGCTTATGATTTTCTTATAGCTCTTCACTCACTCACTCAGCTTCACGCTGTATCCCGCACATGTCAAAGTGGGCAAGGGAAATTTGGGAACCTGTTAAGACCAAAGTTCTTACTCAATTTTTTATGTCTTACGTTTCTATAAAAAAAAAAATAAGAATAGTAATAAAAGAAAAAAATAAAAGAAATATCACCTTGGAACTCAGTGTTAAGAAACTCCGGTCCATTATGAACTTTCCGCTGAATTGGAAAAACTATGTGTTCAATGACGGAGCTCAACGCCGCACTTTACCTTAATACCAGAGAGAAGAAAGAAAATTTGATATTTTTAAATATTTACGTTGACGCCTGTTGCGTTTGAGGCCTGTTGTGGCGCAGCGGCACAAGGGTGTGACTGTAATCGACAGATTGTGGGTTCGAATCCCACTCGAAGAAGTGAAATATTTTATGTTTTCAATATAAATATTTAATATTTTCATTTCTACCTACTGGCAAAAAGGCAAAACGCGGCGTTGAGTACCGCCACTCAACACGCAATGCCTCAAAAAATGGCGGAAAATGGGGAACGGAAATGGAACAGAGTGTCTTAACACTAGTTCCCAAGTTTCCTCTGCCTACCCTGCCATGTGCGGGATACAGCGTGAAGCTGAGTGAATGAGTTTACAGTCACACATTTATAACTCTGAGCCACGACAGGGTCCTCGCCAAAATGTAATAATCACAAAAATCAAAGATGATATAAGATTTTTCATTTCATATGCTAAAACCTATGCAAATAAAGATGCGGGCGACGACTAGTGCATGCATAAAGCTATAATATTTCAGTCGCATGTTTCACATATTATGCAACGAACAAAATTACCGTGTCATAAGCTGCAGAGTGCAGTATTTTTAACATGCAAAAAGCAGATTATGCAAAAACTTTAATTATAACATTTTGTGATTTAAATCAAATTAATTACTTTACTCAGTGGTTGGTCTTTTCATTATTATTGTCGATTAACTTCTTGATTATATAATTGAATATGTTTTGCCTAAGTAAAGTATAAGTGTTTTGTGTTTTTGCAGCTGAAAATTAGTTTTTATATGTACTTATACTCGTACGTCAAATTAAATTTGATGAAATATGTTAAACCAAAGCGAAATAAATTCAGCATTAAAATGAATGTTATTTAGGGTTCCGTACGGAATTTTATTTACATCGATATAGTTAATTTTTTTCATGAAAGCTACTTAAATTTATTATATGTAAGCTAGCTTGTTTAAAAATGATTCAAGACAGAAAGAAGAACAAGAATAGAAACGTTATACAGTCTCTCTTTTTATAAAACTTACAATTTTTTGAACTTAGCGGGATTTGAACCTACACCTCTTATAATCTTTCCATGCGCTCTGATCACTAAGCCATACGTTCTCATCAAGCTACGTCGAAATTCTTGTACGTTTGTTATAACTTATTTATGTTGTTAGCATGTATGTAGGGGAGATTTTTACAAATTTCCGCAATCGAAATATAAATCGATAAGTATGGATTATTGGTCAGAGCGCAATCCAAGATACGCGGGTTCTAATCTCGAATCCCAAAAAAAAAATAGTATAATATAGGTTTTCACTTAGAACATAGTAAAACTTAATAGAGTATAAAGATATGTCACCATTTTAATCGTATCAATATCAATATGGGGCAATTCTTCATGAGTGAAATACACAATTTTTAATATTATTTAGCTAATTTCAGGCATCCAGATAATTTTTTACAGTTTTCAAAGAATTTGGAAAATTATAGAATGTTTCATACGAGCTACACTTATTTATTTGCATAGACTACGATGGCCCCGCCTTCGTAAAAAAGATAGTATTTATTTAAAAAAATCTTTTAAATTTGATCTTTCCTCCACTTGTATATCGGTATTAAATACATTCATCTATACTTTTTAAATTCAGATATTTTTATTCAAAATAAGAAGTTATAAGCTTCGTTTTTTGAACGTCAAACAATTTACCACCAGTTCACTAAAATCACTGCCTCAGACCTGAGAAGAACCGGCGAAACGAACTCATGGGGACATGTCTTTTATTTATCAAAATTTTACATCATATAATTAATTATGTGACAATGATACAATTGAAAATATAAATTTGTAACTGATCACTGTACACTGTACATGAAACATATATTAAAAATGTTTATTAACGTAAAAGGGCCCAAAATAAGTGATTTTTAATATTTTTTTATCAGAATGAATCATGCAAGTGAAGACGTCTGTCTTGCAGTTCTCACTATTATATTTAACCTTCCTTCAACATTAATTATTTGTTTTATTTTAATCAAAAAGTTATGTCAAAATCAATAAATTTTCTACAATTTTTTATTCATTTAACTCCATAATATATAGATTATATCCTAAAAAAAAGATATCTTTATTAGAACACTGTACTTCAAGTGGGCGAAGCCGCGAACGGATCGCTAGTTAATATTAAATATATATAAAGCATCCGCGTTAAATTTCGTCTAACATTAACATCACATCACGAGATGTATTCACAAAATAATAACTTAACTCGTTTGTACAGAAGTCAACTCGAAACAAAGTACGTCTTGTACATTTTCATTTAGACATATTCTATAATTTCACACGCTAATTTAAGTTGTTTACAGTTTGCGACACGACTGCGATACGATATTTTTTTTATATTTACATACTTATTACATGCATTATTTTTTCGATTTCTCAAGCGTTTCGCCAGGGAAAGAGATTGGTGTTAAGGCATTTAACGTTTTAAATTTTTCGTTCTTTTAAAAAATTGTCAGACTAGAGACTGAATAATTTATCAGATTTGAAATTGAGAGAATAAAAACTGCTTTTAAGATAATAATGTATTCGATTTTCGCGATTGTTACACATTTTAAATAAAACACTTTTAACCGGATTAATCGCGTATTTGGTAAGCATTTTTAGAAACCCGACGTTTCGAACACTTTACAGTTCTTTACAGTAAGTGACCCATGACCACGGACTACTGTAACCAAAAATGCTTATCAATCAATATACGCGATTAATCCGGTTAAAAATGTTATATTTAAAATGCTTTTAAGATATTTGTATATATTTTTTTTTTCATTTCTTCACTCTGTAACACGTACAAGGCAAGGGTAGACGCAGGGAATTTGGAAACCTTGTTATCAGACAGGTTGGCACAGACACATTGCGTGTTCAGTTGCGGAACTTAACGCCGGGCTTGCCTTGTTACCAGAGCGAAGTGAACCCACAATCTGTAACGTTTACAGTCACACGCTTGTGCCAATTAATTAAACAAAATTATTTATAAAATATTTCACGAATAATATAATAATCTAATTTCAAGGCACATACATATTTAAGTCCTATGTTTAAACCACATCTTAATTTTTATAGTTTAACGCTATATCCTTCATATGGGGTAGAGTAAGAGAAGGCAGAAGGAACCTAAAGTTCCTTCAACCACAACTCTCAACCCCTAGTATGTATGTATGTATGTATGTATGAATTGTATGTTCTGGAGACATTGATTCGCTGAATTTCCAAGACATTGTGTGTTGAGTGGCGGATGTCAACACCGCAGTTTGCCTTGTTATCGGAAACAGTAAAATGAAAATATTAAATATTTCATTCCTTCGGCTTGGAATATTAAACATATTATTTATATACTTATAAACTGTAAATTCAGAGAAATTAATCCTAGCTATCTTATTTCACCTAATTAGAAGGCAAACATTGAATTTCTACATGTTTGAAATGCACATCTCTAATTGTGCCTATTGAAAATCTGATGCAGTGAATTTAGTTTTGCCACTAATTATATACCACTATTCCAATAATATAATATTAAACCTCATTAGAGAGGTACTGAATAAAATTTTCATGGAAACAAAAAGTATATATGTAATATGGTTGTCAAACGCGAATTTATTATGTTTTTATTTATTTTCACGCTGTATCCCACGTATGGCAGGGTTGGCAGAGGGAACTTGGGAACCTAATGTTAAAACACTCCGTTTTGTTTCCCACATTGCGTCGTGTTTGAGGCATTCTTGGAGTGGCGGAACTAAACATCGTGGTTTGCCTTGTTACCAGAGCGAAAAAAATACAATATTAAATATTTCCTTTCATCAAATAGGGATCGAACCCACCACCTGTCGCGTTTACAGTCACACAGTTGTGCCCCTGCACCAAAAGCCGCAATTTTTATATGTCAATGTACCTACATATAGCCGAAGAACAGTGTAATATTATAGAAACACTGAATAGACTTGAGCATGTCTCAAGTTGAATCATTTTTAAAAACCGATGTCTGCCTAAAAATTAAATTATGGGTTCTATTATAATTCATGGCAATAGTCGTCGTTTCGTGTTAGGCAGACACAGCGCGATGTTGAAGTTCTCTGCATCTGCACGCAAATGTCTCGAAAATATGACAGAAATTAAGGAAACACAGTATTTTTACTCTAGGTTCCCAATACATACCGATATGGTAACCTAACTTGAAGAGAAAAAAAAAACCAAATTAATTCAATAATTATATCTAAAAAAAAGACAATATCGTACAGTATGCAATGGCCCTAAGTATAATCTGATGAGTAATTAACAAAGTTGTTGAGTTCTGCATTAACGTTATGTGCCCTTCACTCGTATTGTGTTGGAGGTAAATCAAACTGGTTGCTTGTAACTTTATAACGTACAGTTCCATATTTTGTATTTAATAATTAAAATAATGAGACGCCGTCATTAAAAATGCTTTACGATAGTGATGTTTTATAATATGCTGTGATTTAAAAAAAAATTGTTTGTCTGTTCGTTTAGACGCATAAACCTCAGAAACGTCTAACAAGACAAAATTACATTTGAAATATAATATTCGCTATTATATAATATTCACTATTGCATGATTCCCTCAACATTTAGTGTTTATTCCATTCAAATTGGTTAAAAATTAAAAAAGTTACATCAATTTAAAGCTTAAAGTTATTTTGTTGAAATTTAAGTTTTTCATGTATAGATATTGTCTTAAAACTGATAATGTCATTAGAACAAGAGAAGTAATTGATATAAGTAATTTTCTTTTTCTTTTTTTTCAGCTTCACGCTGTATCCCACACGAGGCAGGGTAGGCAAAGGAACCCGGAAACCTAGTGTCAAGACACTCCGTTCCACTTCTGTTCCCCACTTTCCCACACTGTGTTGAGTGGCGGAACTCAACGCCGCGCTTTGCCTTATTACCAGAGCGATGAAATAAAACATTAAATATTTAAATTGAAAATATTAAATATTTCATTTCCTCGACTGGGGATCGAACCCAGAACCTGTCGGTTGCAGTCACACGCTTGTGCCGCTGCGCCACGACAGGTCTCAAGTAAATATAAGTAAATGAAATAATAATACACAAGCGGGCGAAGCCGCAGCCAAATCCCTAGTTATAACTAAATTCATCGCTTAAATTCAAAAGAAATAACTATAATAATTCTTTTCGTAAACACAAAGCTATTCGTTATATTTAAATACTCAATATTCCTGACAAGCATTTCCTGTTTCCGTTAATTCTATTTTCACCTTCCATTGTCTTTCAATGATAGAATTTTCGTAGTTGGTATTTTTTATTATTAACTTAAATGCTTTTTTTTTCTTAATTTTCTACATTAGTTTATTCCATTTTGAACGGCAAGTTAAAGAAAATTTAAGTAACTGAATTTTTATACGTTTTTCAAATAACGTAAGTATTTTACTCACTCACTTACTCAGCTTCACGCTGTATCCCGCACATAGCAAGGTAGGCAAAAGGAACTTGGGAACCTAGTGTTAAGACACTCCGTTTCACTTCCGTTCCCCACTTTCCGCGGAATTTGAGGCATTGCGTATTGAGTGGCGGAACTCAACGCCGCGCTTTACTTTGTCAAAGAAATAAAAGCACAAAATATTTAAATTGAAAATATTCAATATTTCATTTCCTCGAGTTGGGATCGAACCCGCAGCCTGGCGTTTTCAGTCAACCGCTTGTGCCGCTACGCCACGACAGGCCTCAATTATTTTCACAAGGTTTTTTTTTTAAGTGTGGTTTAACATTTTAAAAATAACAACAACAAATCAGTTTTTTGCTGCTTATCAGAGATAGGCTGAAAAAAGCAAATGTTTCTTCGTCTAGACCAGTTTACAAGACTTTGCATGACGGTGTGAATGTCGGAGTTCAACGCCGCGCCATGTCTATTAGAGCGCGTAAATCAAAATATACATTCAAATGCTTAAATTATTCCACATACAATACACTTGGGGTACCAAACCCACTGTCATCACATTTGCAGTCAATTCCCACTCGGATAAATTATTTCCTTACCGTTCTCTTCAATAACAAGACAAAAAGCGGCGTTTAATTCCGCCAATTACACTCAACCAACCGGGACCCAAGATCCTCTTTGTCTATCCTACCTCTTTGGATACAGCATGGAACTATTTTCTTGACTGTATTTTGGGAACCCAGCATTAAGATACTCCATTTCGATAAAAAACACTTCCGGTCTCCATCACATATAACATTTATATTTCAAATTCCAAGCTGGCGTGGGTGAATATAACTTAGCGTCGTTATTTGACCACCCGTTCCACTTTGACTGTTTCCCAAAGAAGACTAACAACCAACCGTCAGTACAATTGCCCAGAATACACTAATTCAATCTCCATTGTCTCAAACAGAATAATTTACGTCGCGAACTCTATTAATTCAGAAATTGGGACGCTTTTATGCAATTGTATAATATAATACTGACTACGAATCGCCCGCGGCTTCGTCCGCTTGAATTATATAGGTTTGTTTAGTAATCTCAATCACTTTCTTGCTTTAATAACATTATCACTTTTAAGACAAAATGTATGTATTGAAAAGTAAAATTTGAGTTTAACCACTAAAAAATATATTGAACTAAATATTGAAACTTGTCGTATCTTTTATATTTATTAACAGATTTAAAAATTACTCTACTCAGCTTCACGCTGTACCCCGCACATGGCAGGGTAGGCAGAGGGAACTTGGGAACCTAGTGTTAAGACACTCCGTCCCACTTCCGTTCCCCACTTTCCGCTGAATTTGTATTGAGGCATTGCGTGTTGAGTGGCGGAACTTAACGCCGCGTTTTGCCTTGAACTAGAGCGAAGAAAAGACAACATTAAATATTTCAATTGAAAATATTAAATATTTCATTTCCTCGAGTGGGGATCGAACCCAGAACCTGTCGGTTACTGTCACACGCTTGTTCCACTGCGCCACGACAGGCCTCATTTAAAAATTAAAAACACTAAATATTCAACTAATGTTGCCAAAAAACATTAGCGAAAACTGCATTTGAATTCCGTTTAGCCGTTTCTGAGATTAGCGCGTACAAGCGCACAGACACATACACATACAGATATTTAAAAAAAAAAAAAAAGAGTCGTTTTAAAAAGTGTCATCGCTTTTTTATTATTATTATTATTTTAACTGTAACTTTTTATTTCTAGATGCTTAATTTGTAAGATAGTCCATATTGAAATTGCTTTTGCTGCATAATTTGCTTTATCACGTATAACAAAATGTTTAATATAAGGCCGTCGTGGTGTAGTGCGGGTCTGTCATCGTGATGATAGTGAGTTCTATTCCAAAAATTCATTGTAATGCTCTAGCATTTCTTTGCTTTTGTAACGAACTGCAGCGCGCTCCATTTCGTTAAGTCCCCGCTTAACAGTTAGCAAAGGGAACCTGGGAACCTATTATTAAGACATTCCTTTCAGTAACTTATGGAGCGTGAAAATAAATAAAAATATTTTAATTATATTATATTTCTATGATATTTTTAAAATGTTATAAAATAAAGCTCGTTGGCTTCCATCACTTTAAATATAATGTGCTTGAAATGATCTTAACATTAAGTTCCCTCTGTCTTTCCGCTAAGAAGCTATCATGCATATGACTATGAACGTGACAGGTTGCGGGTTCGATGCCCACTCAAGGAAAAGATGTATTTAATATTTTGAGTTTAAATATTTATAGTATACAGAATAAACAACCCAGGCTAGACATTCTAAATAACTTAGTTTCACAAAATCCATCAACTTTTGATTTCTTTTTAAGACATTGCATATTATATGGTGGTACTCAACGCCGTTTTATAGCCATATTATATCTATATATAGAGCGTAAACTAGAAAAGAGGATTATCCCCTGATCGAGATTGAACCCACAACCCATGCATGATGATCTTTTATCTATTGCATAATACATCCACCTATCTAGATAGTTGGCACTGTAGTAGTTATTACCTAAAAGCCTATCAGCGTTTGGCTGGCAGTCAAAAAATATGGCTTCAAAACTTCGTAATTAACTTATGCACATATATAAATCAATCAATAAATCCTTTTAACTCAGAATCCATTGATTTTTAGCTTTACGTATAGAATATACAATTGCAGTTGCAAACGACTAGGTGGGACACTAGTGATGAGATATTCCGCTCTCCATTTTCCTATGACATTGCTTTGTGTTAAGAGGCGGTACTTAACGCTGGCTTGTCTCTGACCAGAGAACTATATTATTTTCTAACTTTACGCTGTATTATATATACATAGCATACGAAGCAGAGGAAAACAAACCGAGGAATCATTTAAGACATTCAGTTTTTTTTTTTTTTTTTGAAACTCAACGCCGTGTTTTGTCTTGTTACCAACACGAAGAGATGAAACTATTCAATATTTAATTTCCTCGTGTGACGATCGAACCCACAACCAGTCCCAGGGGCAGTCATATGCCACAGTGCCACGATAGCCCCCCTAATAAAGCTTTATTTAAACAAAGCTTTGTTAAAAAGTCTAATATAATTTCTAGTAATATTAAGCTTTGGCTTGGAACGTTTCCAAGTTAACTAGATGAAATACTGAAGCGGCGCTTACAATAAACTCGGATTATATGAAAGAAAGTTTTTTATGAATATAAATAATAATCATGGACGATCATTTAATAGCTTTTTGTAATTTGTAATTCGTTCTGGAAAGTGTTTTCTATAGTAAATTTTGCTACCTTTTCCGAAAATTTATGGTTAAGTTGAGATATTTGTTTAGTAAGGATTTAAAGATTAGAGTGGCTGACGTGGCGCAGCGACGCAAGTGGAAGAGACGGCAAACGAGCGTACGGGTCACCTGATGGTAAGTGATCACCGTCGCCCACGGCCCCGTGTAACTCCCCGAGGAGCTACAGGAGCGTTGCCATCCTTTAAGGTGGATGGGCACCGGGGCCCGGCATGACCTAATGCGAAACGCAGTGGCCAAAGCCATTACTGGCAACGTGACTCTACCACACGCACTTTAGTCGTCTCTTACGACACCATCAGTACCAGAGTGATCCTATTCTAAGCCGGGATCACACGGCAAAATAGGCGATGGTTGTGATTATTGAATTTCCTCGTCCTGATAAGACATCTGGCAGACTCTTTACCCTCTTTACGCCAAGTTCTGGATTAATTCGTGTTTAATGGCGGAGCTCAGTTCCGCGCTTTGCCTCGTTACAAGATAAGGAAATGAAAATATTTCACTCATACTCAGCTTCACGCTTGAAAATATTGAATATTTCATTTCCTCAAGCTGAGATCGAACCGACCACCTATCCCATATACCCTGTGGCTTGTGGCTGTGCGCCACGACGTTCTTCCTTCATTTACTTTTATCCGAAGTGTTTTACGTATTTTAAATTTTATACGAAAACATTGAAACCGCCTACAAACTTTCGGTAGTTTTATAAAAACTGCACAATTCTACTAAGTGTGCCAATTAAGGAAATACGTTCAATGTTCATATTTTGGTAATATTCACGTATTCCTCGAACCGCCCGAAGCTGTTGCAACTTCAATAACGATTTTGTAAAAAAAAATAAACTTTGTGTTGTATTGGCTTTTAAACAAAAAAAAATAAAATAATATTATTACTATTAATTTTGGAGTTATTTTTTGTGGTGCATTTTTTAATGAAAAAGGTATTTTGTTAAAAATTGATCATTAAAAAATTAATGACTACAATGATTAAGCTGCCTCCCCCGGGCAACCGGGAGTCTCACCCGGCTGGGCTGACCGCCCAGGTGGCTTATAGCTCGTCCCGTCATTAGAATCTCTCTCCCCTACACCTGCGACTTCAAACGCAGGTGTTTGTAATCCCACCGGGCATTGCCCAACCCAATGACGCGCCCATAGCAATGGGCGGAGTTTGATACATCGGAGGAGGGCCCATAAGTCCTGAGTCCGATCCCCTGCCCAAGGGCAGGATGGAAGAGAACCTACCTACCTTAATGACTACAATGACTGACGGACTGCAATGCAAAGCGTCATTGAACTGTCACTGCCAGTTTCCACGAGTTCTATTTTGACAACTCACTCTCTACTCAGCTTCACGCTGTATCCTGCACACAGCAGAGTAGACAGAGAGAACTTGGGAACTCCGCTCCACTTCCGATCCCCACTTTCCGTCGAGTTTAAGGGGTTGAGTGGCAGAACTCATCTCCGCACCTTTTCTTTTGTAATCAGAGCGAAGAAATTAAAACATTAAATTGTTAAATTGGAAGTATCAAATACTACATTTCCTCGAGTTGGGATCGAACCCACAGCTTGTCTTGTTTACAGTTTGTACCGCTGCGCCACGACAGGCCTCACACATTTCGACAAATTTGTTTTAATTTCACACTTATTTCAAACAATGTCAATTCTATACTGAGATCCTAGTACATCTAATGTATAAAAAAATATTCAATATATCTCCTATAACTAACATTTTTAACATTTTAAAGTTTCACGTCATTTCTGACGCCATATTGATCTTGTAAAAGGTTGCCTTAAACGACTGTAGGTTGTATTCTTAGTTAGGGGAATTAAACAAAGACTAGACGTTAAGGAAACCGTTGTAAGAGGCCCGTCGTGGCGCAGAGCCACAAGCTGTAAACGCGAGAGGTCATGGGTTCGATCTCAATTCTCGGTTTGATCTCTCTTCGTGCAATATTTAATATTTTCAAATAAAATATTTAATATTTTCATTTGTTCGGTCTGGTAACAAGGCAAAACGAGGCGTTGAGTTCCGCCACTCAACACGTAATGCCTCAAATTCCACAGAAACTGGGGCACGGAAGTAGAACGGAGTGCCTTAACACTAGGTTCCCAAGTCCCCTCTGCCTAACCTGCCACGTGTGGGATACAGCGTTAAGGTGAAAAAAAAAAACAATATAATTAACATTACTAAAATTGGCAAAAATTGGATAACGTAGTGATTATGGCGTAGTGGCACAACGATTGGGTATAAACGATAAATGTGAGTTCGTATCTTATTTCAGTAAATTGATGTATTTAATCGGTATTTTTCTTTTCGACTAACTTTCACGTTATAACGTGAAATTTATAAAGAAAAATACTCCAAACTAGAGAAACATGCAATTTTATACTGAATTATTAAATAAAAGCTCAATGTAAATATTTTCATAGACGCAAAGTTATGTAATCAACGTTTTATAAAAATTAATCAACAAACAAAAACGTGTTGCGACCGAAATTAAGTAATTAACTTACCCGGCCAGGTTGAAATGGACTCTTTATAACATGTTTCCTCAAATGAAATCTTGACTTTTCATTTAGCCGGGTATTACGGGTCGCGTTTAAATGTACCATTAGGTGCTATCTTTGATCTAATGTGAGCTTTTTTAGTTTTAGGCGTGTCTACTTAATTAAATTTGAAAGCATTTTGTTTTGAAGCTTCACAAACATGAATCGAGAATGGTAATTGAGCGGATGTCTTATGGTCTTTCATTCTTAATTTAAATAATAGCTTAATTAAGAATTGTACTGATTTCCGGTGGTTACTGGTAAATACCGGAAATCAATGTTAATCATATATTTATTTAAATATATTTATTTTTGTGTATGTTATGTACACTAATTATTCATAATAGATGTGAATTTCATTTTCATTTCTTTCTTATTCTGGTAAAACAAAGCGTTATTTTAAATACCATTTAAATAACGTATATTTTTTTTATGTATAAGTTTTAACTAATAGGCTTCTTTCTTCATATACATACACTTACAGCTCAGAATAGTCCAAATTCCAAATTACATAATCCTGGCATAACATAAGGCATTTGTGGTGCAACGGTTGTGGGTTCTATTCCTACTTGAAGAAATTACTTATTTACCTAGTAGCCTGGTATCAAGACCAAGCGCAGTGTTGAGATCGGCCACTCATCCAAAGACATCTTCTAAATCGGGGCCAATCCAAAGACATCCAAAGACATCTTCTAAATTGAGGTTGTTTTTTTTTTTATGGAAGAGACGGCAAACGAGCGTACGGGTCACCTGATGGTAAGTGATCACCGTCGCCCACGGCCCCGTGTAACTCCAGAAGAGCTACAGGGGCGTTGCCGTCTTTTAAGGTGGATGGGCACCGGGGCCCAGCATTACCTAATGCGAAACGCAGTGGCCAAAGCCACTACTTAACGCCGGTCTTAAATGCCGGGGGTGGTAACAATCCGGTCGAGTCTGCCCATGCGTGTTGCCATTACTGGCAACGTGACTCTACCACACGCACTTTAGTCGCCTCTTACGACACCATCAGTACCAGGGTGATCCTATTCTAAGCCGGGATCACACGGCAAAAAACACTAGGTTCCTTTCGCCTACTATATGGGCTACAATGTTACCTTACACTATAACAGCTTTCAAAGAAATAGATTGGAAGCTTCCAGGCATTACTGTAATATTGTTTAATGAATCATTAATAGTTACACAATGTGACATAGATAAATAATTATATAACGCTATCGCTATTGACAACGCCGGAAGTGAATATTGAACAATTCAATAAATTATCTAAATTATCATTAAATTTATCATTACAGCATGTATAATAAATGTAGTTCATTAAATGTTCGCAATCATTATAAATTTCAAGTTCAAGTATAAATTGTATGATATAAGATGATATAATTTAATGATACAAGCAAGTATTGGATATTGAGGCCTGTCAACGTGACAGGTTATAGGTTCGATCCGCACTTGAGGAAATGAAATATTTAATATTTTTAATTTAAATATATATTGAATTAATTTTTTTCGCTCTGGCAACAAGACAACGCCACTAAACACCCAATATCTGAATTGTATAGTATAGATTATCTCACTAGGTTCCCAAGTTCCCACTTGTATACCTTGTCGTTAGCAGGTTACAGCTTGAAACTGAAATAAAAAAATCTAAGGAAAACTAACTTTTGTATTGAGTACAGTTGATTAAGCGCTATCATCGTTTGCATTAAAAATACTTGCTCATTTCCTTTTATTTATCTGATAAAGTAGTAAAAATACTTTACATACGTGATATACACTTAGCAGGCAAGTGCAGTTGTAATTAATCTAGTCGATTCTATTCAATCATTGCTTGAAGGTATTATGAACATTAATATTTTAGCTGTTATTCATGTTTTAATAATGTCATTTTTTTTATATTTTTTCACCTTTTTTAATTTTACGTTGTACCCTGCATATAGCAGGGTAGACTGAGGAAAGTAAGGACCATTTCCAGTCCCCATTTTTCGTTGAATTGTCAAGGCGTTGCGTGTTGAGTGGCGAAACTCAACGCCACACTTTGAATTAGAACTAAGGCAAGGTAATGAAAATATTTAATATTTGATCATCTTGATTCAGTATTAAATCCACTTGTGCGCCTACTCACATAGGCGCCTACTCACATAGGCTCTAAAATCATTGGTTCTTTACACTATACAAGACTTAAATATTTTTTTAGCTTCACATTGTAACCTACACATAGCAGGGTAGGCAGAGGGAACTTGGGAACCTAGTGTCAAGAAACTCTGTTCCACTTCCGTTCCCCACTTTCCGCCGAATTTGTGTGTGTCGAGAGGCGGAACTCAACGCCGCGCTTTACCTTGTTACCAGAGCGAAGAAATGCAAATATTAAATATTTAAATTGAAAATACTAAATATGTCATTTCCTTGAGTAGGCATCGAATTCAAACAACCTGACATTTGTGCCGCTGCGCCTCAAATATATGCTATAAATAAAAATTCCAGGTTGCCATTTAAATAAAAATAATAAAAAAAAAATAATGGAAAAATACAAACATCGTACAAAAACACAGCCGGCAATTGCGGTGCTGTCCTATTACCCGAGCCGTCCCCATTCATACAACTGCAAGGGGCAATCGAGGGCGCATTGTGCGATAATTGGCTCAATCTCATGGTAATCGCTCTTAAACCTATTCTGACATGGACGTTTTAGTTTGTTAGATGAATTTTAAATGCGTAAGTATAGATTGATTTTTTCTTTTGGGTTCCCAGAGTAGAAGAAGCTTGAGGATGTTTCGCTCATTTTTTGCAGCGTTTGAGGCATTGTGTGTTGAGTGGCGGTTACTAACGCCGCTGGTTTGCATTGATAATAGAGCGAAGAAATGAAAATATATATAATTTCCTCGAGTGGGGATCGTACCCACATTAGATACAACCGCACGCTTGTACCACAATGGAAATAAAATAATTAACATAAAATATTAACTTAGCTTCACACTGTATCCCGCACATAGCAGGGTAGGCAGAGGGAACTTGGGAACCTAGTGTTAAGACACTCCGTTCCACTTCCACCAAATTTGAGGTTTCATTCCATTTTTGAATGGCGGAACTCAACGCCACGCTTTGTCTTGTTGACAGAGCGAAGAAATGAAAACATTAAATATTTAATTGAAATATATAAAATATTTCATTCCCTCGAGTGAGGATTGAACCCACAACCTATCGTTTACGGTCACGTGCTTTTGCCGCTGCGCCACGACAGGCACATAAAATATGAATGTTTTATATAACACAGTATTTTACATATGCCATTAACCTTATTCTGCTTATTCACCCGCAAGAGAGGCGTAATCAAATGTGCACTCCGCAATGATCGTCGCTTGCAATACAAATAATATGAATCCGATATATTTAAGTCGAGCTTTAGTGTTTAAATTATAAGCTATCTCATGGGAAGCATAGGATTCTGAGGTTAATACTTGTGAATATCCAAATATGAAAGAACATTTTGCTCTCGATAATATATACTTGGAAATGGAGTTTGAGGCCTTTCGTGGGAACCTAGTCTTAGGACACTCTGTTGAGTATCCCATTTTCTGCCGAAACCTGGTAGTATTGTCTGTTTAATTAGCGGAACTGAACGCCGCGCTTTGCCTCGGCACCGCTGCGATGAAATGAAAATATTAAATATTTAATTTTCTCGGACGAGAATTGAACCCAGAACCTACAGCGCTTACAAACTTGTTCCTCTTCTTGTTGATACTTTGTATGTAAATGGCTTGTAATAGTTTTTTTCTTAACTTAATCAACCGTCCGTCAGTCTGTTATTAATTTCTCACTAATCAATACTTAGAAAGCTGGAGCGTGCGTTGAATATTTTATATTTTCATTACATTAAGTTGTGGTCTAGAAATAGTTCGTGATAGGTAAATGGCTTGGCATTAATTTCTATAGATTTTGTAAAATAATAATTTGAGGCCTGTAGGCTACAGGTAGCGGTGTCGATTCCCACTTGAGGTAATGCAATATTTAATATTTTCACTTCTTCGCTCTGGTTACAAAAAAAACATATATCGACGGGTCCAAAGAACAAAATCGTATATGAAAAATGATTTTTTTTGCAATTATTTTGTATTTGCGTTAATAGTTGATGATTGACATTCACACAGAACTTCAAAACCTCATACTGAACGTCGATCATTTTTCATATACGATTTTGTTCTTTGGACCCGTCGATATATACATTTGTACCATATACCATATACCATATATACAAAATATTGAAAAATAAAAACTTTTAATTGAAAATAATTTATTTGATCAAATATCAATAGCTTTATAGTTATAATTTATTGAATTAATTATAAGTGTATTTAATGTCTCCAAATTGATTAAAAGTTGAGAACAAAGTCTAAATACTAAGATATCTTTGCTTAACCAATCTGAAGGATACAAATTATATTTTAATACTAGGAGGGACACAGGCCTCTAAAGAGAGAAAAAGTGGCTCTCTTTTTGCATATAAATTCCTATCAAGTTACATCTATTTGTGCTCCACAACCTCATCTATCTTTCAGTGAAAGTTTAATAAAAATTGGCATATCTATTTCCTAGATTAGCCTAGACTTACTACGGAACTTATTTTAAAATAGACAAACAAACTTTAATGTTATTTTTTAGCCTCCCGCTGTATCCCGCACGAGGCAGGGCAGGCAGAGGGAACCTAGTGTTAAGACACTCCGTTCCACTTCCGTTCCCCACTTTCCGCCGAAATTGAGGCATTGCGTGTTGAGTGGCGGAACTCAACGCCGCCCTTTGCTTTGTTAGCAGAATGAAGAATTAAAAACATTAAATATTACACATACGTTTATATGTTCATACAATACTTTTGTTTCATCCCCAGGTTGTGCGTTTCCATTGCGCTGGCAAGGACGATGGTTTCAATCGGGCGTCATTCAGCCTATCATGATAGACGGAGCGATACTGTCGAATAAAGGCAGGTGTATATCATCTGAAGGGGACAAGTTTCTTATCGTTGATGAGTAAGTAATATATTTTTTTAATTTTAGTTTTAATTACTTGAGAGTTTTATATGTACTGACTCACTCAGCTTTACGCTGTATCTCGCACATGGCAGGGTTGGCAAAGGGAACCTTGGAACCTAGTGTTAAGACATTCCGTTCCACTTCCGTTCCCCACTTTCCGCCGAATTTAAGGCATTGCGTGTTGAGTGGTGGAACTCAACGCCGCGTTTTGCCTTGTACCAGAGCGAAGAAATGATTGATAACATTAAATATTTAAAATTGAAAATATGAAATATTTCATTTTTTTCAAGTGGGGATTGAACCCAGAACCTGTCGGTTACAGTCGTACATTTGTTCCGCTGCGCCACGACTGGCCTTTCCTTTTATTCCTATCTTGGTCCTTTTATATTATATGTATAGTATGTCTTTTTAGCTTCACGCTGTATCCTGCACATAGCAGAGTCGGTGGGCAGGTGAACTTTGGGAACCTCATGTTAAGATACTTCCTTTCCATTAAAATATTTTCGTTTGTCACTTTCCGCTGAATTTGAAGCGTCACGTGTTAAGTGGGCGGAGCTCAGCTCTTTGATTAGTTGCCACAGATTATGGGTTCGATTTTCATTTTTGGAAATGAAATATTTGATATTTTCTTCGTTCTAGCAAAAAGACAAGGCATGACTATGAGTTCCGCCACTCTACACGGCAAGCCTCTTATTTTGCGAAAAATAGGGAATACAGTGTCCTAGGACTAGGTTCCCAGGTTCCCTTTGCCTAACCTGCCATATGCGAGATACAGCGTGAAGCTGATAGCGTGAATAAAAAATATTTTGCCATAAGACCCATCACTAAACAAGTTCTAAATGAAAACAAAATTATAATATTCAATCTATTTCAAACAATGCCAGTTTTAAATAACTGAGATGAAATCGGCTTTTATCAGCGGCGAGCAATTTACTTGTACCTAAAGTAAAAGTTTATTTATAAGTCAAATTTCGTTGAAATCCATAATTGAAGAGTAATTTAGTTTTTGAGGGCTGTTGTGGCTCAAAGACAAAAGGTTGTGGGTTCGATCCCGATTCGAGGAAAAGGGGCAAAGCGCGGCGTTAAGTTTCGCCACAAGGTTCCCGAATTCCCCTTGCCTATATGTGCGAGATTCAGCGTGAAACTAGACTAGTTTTTATTGTAATTATTATGTTGATTAGCTATTCCCGAAAAATATGTGATTCTGATAAGAAAGTTTAATTTTGCGCCTTTTACTTAATTTTGTCACGCACTTTTATTGTTCATTGTTAACAAGCTAATTAAATCTTAATGATCCCAATATTTTGTATGATAAAATAAATTAACGAATTCTGGTGACATTGCGTGTTGAGTGGCGAAAGTTAAACTTAACAAATAATAAATGTTTCATTTCCTCGTGTGATACTGAACCCGTAACATATCGCATTTACCATGCTTGTGCCGCCACATTTTGTGGCCCTGTTTCTTAAGCTTCACGCTGTATCCCGCACATGGCAGGTTAGGCAGAGGGAACTTGGGAACCTAGTGTTAAGACACTCCGTTCCACTTCCGTTCCCCACTTTTCGCCGAATTTTGAGGCGTTGCGTTTTGAGTGGCGGAACTCAACGCCACGTTTTGCCTTGTACCAGAGCAAAGAAATGAAAACATTAAATATTTAAATTGAAAATATTAAATATTTTATTTCCTCGAGTAGGGATCGAGCCCACAACCTGTCGGTTACAGTCACACGCTTGTGCCGCTGCGCCAAGACAGATCTCAAGCAAAACAATTATTAAACATATAAATTATGTTTAATAAATATAGAGGCCTGTCGAAGCGGCGGCACAAGCGTGTGACTGTAATCGACCGGTTATGGGTTCGATTCCCACTCGGAGAAGGGAAATAGTTAATCTTTTCAATTTAAATATTTTGGAATGGACTGTCTTAACATTAGATTCCCAAGTTACCTCTGCCTCAGGGTAGGCAGATGTAACTTAGGCATGGCAGGACCATGTGCGCGATGCAGGGTGAAGCTGAGTAATAAATATAGATAGTTTATATAAATTTATAATTATGTTGCTGAATAATTTCAATAATCGCGGTAAAACGGTAGGCTTTAATTGCAAGCTTATTTTTGTGTTGAATTTTTCGAGGTAAGCTATAGCGTATGTTACATTACGCCAATCGTTGTGCTTGCTGCTTGCTTGCTTGAGCAAGTCGTTGGTGATATGTAGTTTTAATATCATGAATATGATTATTATAGTTAAATATATTTCGATTTCTACCCATTTTTGTACGAAACACCATGGTTCATTGTCACGTTTCTCCTGCCTCGGCTGTGCAAGCGAGAGCGCGATATATAAAGATATAGAGGCACGATCAGCCTAAGGCTTCACATTGTTGCTTTTAATTCATTTATATGGTTCATATCTTTTGGAATTAACGACATTGACATAAAAATGTTAATTTATCCAACATTAAAATTGTCAATGAACTCATTATAAAGAAAGAGTCTATGTAATATAAAAATATATGATAATTCGGTAATAAAAATTATATTGAATTCACAAAAGCTTACAATTGCTTTCATCAATGTTATGACGTTACCACGGTAGTTTATCGTCTTTAACCGATAAGCAATGTTTTTAGCAATAAATTTATCTATACAATTTTACAGAGACCAAGAAAGAATTCAAATTAAATCCGACTAGCAAATAAAACCTTTAAACACTTTACACATACTTATAAGTCACTCAAGCCACCAGGGAGTTCTCAACAATGATCAACAGAACAATCATTCTATATTACCTTAAATATAAAGTAAATAGCTTACAAAAACATTTCCACTCGCTCATCTCATCAACGTGAAGATATCCAGAACGATAGGGAAAATGGGGCAATAATTTTAATCGTGAAATTATACGAGTCAAAATTGTTGTTTGGCTGTTGAAATATCTTAGTGTGTCGAAGAAATCGGGTTTCGATGTGATTTATTGCTGTGCCATTTTGTATGAGTATTATATATATTTTATTATTTAATATTGCGTTTTTAGCCTGACGTGGCGCAGCGGCTTAAGTCTATGATTGTAAACGTGACATGTTGTGGGTTCAATACCCAGTCAAGGATTTGAAATATTTACTATTTTTATTTAATATTGACAAGTCAAAATGCGGCGTTGAGTTACGCCACTCAACATACATAGCTTGGGCTTTTTTTTGGGCTTGTGGGGATTAGAACAGAGTGTCTGAACACTAGGTTCCTATGTTCCCTGGGTAGACCCAGCCATATAGAGGTATACTTCGTGAAGCTGAAAGAAATATGCATATATTAAGTAATCATTCATTAAGTAATTATTTAAATAATAATTCTTATAGTAATTTAAATTTTATTGAACTTTAAGTGAAATTTCGTAAATCCTCATCAAATACCCTGAAAAATACATCTAATATATATAAGTTATATTTTAATATTTGTATAAATAACACCGGGTTGTGAAATACCGGTATTACCAAAGATAATTGTTAATAAGCAAATCAAGTTAAATAAATAAGTTCACAAAGCGGTTATTTAACCCCAATACAAACAGTTTACTGTGGTTAGGAAACGGATATTTCAAAATACATGCATTATATACTAATTTCATTATATTATTCATATATGGAAAATCAACTTTATAGGTTGGAAAATCAATGGGATGACTGTGGCGCGATAGGTTGTCAGTTCGATCCCTACTTGCGGAAGTGGAACAATTAATATTTTCGTTTCCTCGCTCAGATGACGAAGGAAAGTGCGGTGTTGAGTTCCGCCACTCAACATGTCAAAATTTGGCGGAAGTATGAAACGACAGCGTCTTAATCGGAACGAAATGTCTTAACCCTAGGTACCCTGTGCATATCTTGGTATGTCCGGGATACAGAAACCAAAAAACCGATAAGGCGCATGGTTTTCTTTTGAAATAAAGACACTGAAATCAATGTCTGACATTGAATTGTGATTGTTGTGGATTGTATTTCCAATCAAAGGAATTAATTATGTACATTTCTCCGTTGTCGTGAGAAACCTAACGGAGTCCAGCGTTGAGTTCCGCCATTCAAACACATTTCAATGCCGCGGGAAAGTGGAGAACCTTATATTTAGCTTTACAGGAAAAATCGTTATAAAACAAAAAGATTAACTTTCCTAAATCTTTAAATAGATATCTTTTCCACTCTCTGCAGCGTCCCCATACTTTAAACCAGACCTTTGAGTGTAAAACACGTCTTTAAAATTTATATTAGACTTCTCGACCTGACCCCGTTTTTGGAGGAAACATTATTAATACATACATGTTTTTTTTTCTATTTCAGAAAAGGCTGCTACCGCTGCGTTGTGATGCACGAGAAACATATTAACGTTTTACAGTATAAAGAGAGTGAGTATTCATAGAAAATTCTATTAAATTATATTATCAAATTCTTACACTTACAATGGAACTGTCGTGGCGCAGTGGCACAAGCGTGTAACTGTAAACGACAGGTTGTGGGTTCGATCCCCACTCGAGAAAATATTTAAAGTTTAGCTGAGTTTCTTAACAAGGCTCCCTCTAAGCATTTTGGTATATGCGTGATACAGCGTGAAGAAAAAAGATATATATAATGATATTTTACTTTTTACTGCTCTGTTGGGAACAGAAGTGGAACGGAGTGTCTTAACACTAGGTTCCTAAGTTCCCTCCTTACCCTGCCTCCTTACCCTGCCACGTTCCTAAGTTCCCCGCCTACCCTGCCACGTGCGGGTCACACATACTCTACCATAACACATCATTATATGTGCGATGATTATATCCAACGCCATTAAAGGGCTTTGGATATTAAATTAGGGTCTATACAACGTGAAGCTGAGTAGAGTATAAAAAGAAGAAGAGAAGAGAAGAGAAATAAATGGACGATCGTGAGTTTCATATTAAATGAAACAAATTTGGTTCATTTAAAACATGTAAAAATCGCTAAAATCAAAGATCTTATCGTGAGTTCGAATCCTATTCAGGTATTTAAGGTAATATTTTTTTTTTTTCATTATTATTATTACCTTAAATACTTACAAATTTTACGAATATATATTGAAAATATATAAATTAAGGTAACACTAAATTCAATATAACCCGACCGACTCGACTTAGTGTTTAAGCAGCGGATTACAAAGTTCTAGGTTCAAATTCGGCACGAAGCTAATATTTGTGTTGACCTTATTGTTTGTCTCGGTCTGGATAAGCCAAAGCGCAGCGGATTTACTCTAATTTAACTATTGTAGTGCAACGCGATGGAAACTTACATAATTACAATGTTTCGGTGAATATAAAAGAGATATTTTTTTTCTATTTTTACTTTTCTGAAAGTGTTATTTTACATTTATGAAAGAAAATATTAAATTTAAAAGCGTATAAAAGTTTGAACGTAGCAGTATTTGAACTTGCGCCTCTTGAAAACCGTCCAAGCGCTCTGACCAACTAAGCCATACGTCCCTATCAGTTTGGGGTTTCCTGCCAACTTGAGAAAATGAAATATTTACTATTTTCATTTCTTCGCTCTAGTAAAAAAGCGCGGCGTTGAGTTCCACTACTCAACTCTAAATACTTTAATTTGGTGGAAAATAGATACCTTATATGTATCAAAAAACGGTTGTTGAACACTAGGTTCCTAAGTTTCCTTTGCTTTATCAATCATGTGCGGAATACAGAGTGCAGCTTAAAAAATAATAATAATCAATAAAGCACTTTACAATAATATTTAAAATTTATAAATGTATGAAAATGAGATTATTGAAAAATGATAACATTTTGACTTTTATGTTGAAAAGGGCAATTGTTGATTTAGGTACCGGCTCTTCAGCAGAAGTGCTATACGAGCCGGTGGCTATAAATGTGACAGCGACGTGTCTGTGCGTAAAAAGTCAATTTGAACAGACATTTTAAATTGATTTGCTCTTTGAGAAATCTACAATTGACATGTGTAAGAATTAGTTATTTTAAAATAGAATTAATTATACAACGATTTTTTTTTACCTTCACGCTGTATCCCGCACAAGGCAGGGTAAGCAGAGGGAAACCGGGAACCTAGTGTTAAGACACTCCGTTCCACTTCCGTTCCCCACTTTTCGTCGAATTTGAGGCATTGCGTATTGAGTGGCGGAGCTCAATGCCGCGCTTTGTCTTATTACCAGAGCGAAGAAATGAAACATTTAATATTTAATATTGAAAATATTAAATATTTCATTTCCTCGACTGGGGATCGAACCCAGAACCTGTCGGTCACACGCTTGGGTATCTGCGCCACGATAGGCCTCAACGGTGATTTTTCATAAATTACTATTTAAGTTATAAATTATTATTTTTTTTTTTTTTTTTTTATTGCTAACATTTATATGTTAGCTGTTATATGTTAGAGGGAGCCTCATGAAGGTCATGATATATTATTCTTATGAGCAACTAAGCTGTGGTATTTTTTTCACAAATTTACCATCATTGAGGCCACCTCAACAGAAATCGTAGGAAAAGTCGAAAAACTTATATTGAAAGATTCGGTAATCTGAAGAATTCAGAAGATTCGGTAATCTGCATTAACTGGCGCATTTGAAACTACTATGAGAGAAACTGCTATTGAGAAAATAAAAGAATTAAATGACCGCTTTGCCATGACAAAAGTTAGTGCAAGATGGATGCTAAAAAAGCTTACGCATTATCAAAGACAACAGCGTGTTGACGCGTCAAAGCACCTTTTGGAGCTGTGTGGCGATAAATTGGCTGAAGTTTTGGAGCAAATTATTACTGAAGATGAAACTTGGGTTCATCAATATGAATCTGGTCAAAAAAGAACTCCATACAGTGGCATAAAAAGGTTACTCCACGCCCTAACAAGGTAAAGGTGTTAAAATCAGTCGTAAAGATGATGGCTACAGTTTTCTGGGGTTCTGTAGTAATTATACTAATTGACTACAAAGAAAAGGTTGTCAACATAACAGGAGAATACTACGCTTCCACACTATAACAAGTAAAGGAGGCCAACAAAGAAAAAATGCGTAAAAAATGGTCTCGAGGTGTGCCCCTTTTGCAAGACAACGCGCCCATTCACTAATCTCATACAGCACTGGAACCAAACCGCCAGCCCAAATTTGGCCCCCAACGATTAACATCAATTTTCAAAAATAAAATAGACCTTAGAAGAAGAGAATTTGACGAAGTTAAAGCGTTCAAGGAATCAATTTCAAGCTATTTTAAAGGCGAGGAGAAAACATTGTTTTATGATGTTATAGAAAAGCTAATTTTACGTACCATAAAGTATATTAATCTTAAGAGTAATTATGTAGAGAAAGAAAAACAAAATTACATCCATAACTTACTTGCGTCATACTTATTCCGTGAACATTTTGACATTTGGCGATACATATGACTGATAATAATTGATATATTTTTTCACAGCATTCTGTCACAGTCGAGACGCGCTACCGCACTTATGCTCGCTCATCACTGGCGATGCACTTCTATATTCTATGTTTCGCGAAAACGCCGAGCCGGTTGGATGTCCGCTTAAGGGGCCCTTCTCCTTCACCTACAATAGGTAAGTTGTTTAAAGTTTTTTTGTATCTTAATAATGTCTTTGATTTTCGCGATTGTTATACATTTTAAATGAAACACTTTTAAACGGATTAATCGCGTATATTGAATGGTAAACATTTTTGGGAAACCCGACGTTTCGAACACTTTACAGTAGTCCGTGGTCACGGGTAGACTGACCACGGACTACTGCAAAGTGTTCGAAACGTCGGGTTTCCCAAAAATGTTTACCATTCAATATACGCGATTAATCCGTTTAAAAGTGTTTCATTTTTTGTATCTTATTGATTTAGATATTGTTTTATAATATAACGTTTTTGTTTTTATAGACGTTTGAATGTTTTGAAAAAGTTCTTGAAAAACTTGATTTTTTTTAAATAAGTATTTTTCAGTGTGGATTAACACTTCAATGTACATCACGTTTACAGTTAGACATTGTGCGGTATTGACAAGACAGACTGTCAATAATAACTTCTATATATTTTTTTTTTTATTTTTGAGGCCTGTCGTGGCGCAGCGGCACAAGAGTGTGACTGTACCCGACAGGTTCTGGGTTCGACCCCCAGTCGAGGAAACGAAATATTTAATATTTTCAATTTAAATATTTAATTTTTCATTTCTTCGCTCTGGTAGTAAGGCAAAGCGCGGCGTTGAGTTCCGCCACTCAACACGCAATGCCTCAAATTCGGCGGAAAGTGGGGAACAGAAGTGGAACGGAGTGTCTTTACACTAGGTTCCCGGGTTCCCTCTGCCTACTCTGCCTCGTGCGGGATACAGCGTGAAGCTGAGTAGAGTAGAGTGAATATATTTTATTAAGTAATATTAATAAGCATAGAACAAAAGTTATATGGATTTTTTTAAACAGATTTTTCCTTTGTAGTTTGTTAAATGATTAATGGTTTGGTTAAATTAATAATCATACACTTAAGTGTAAATGTTCTTTTTTTTTTGTACATTTTTTATCCACCCTTATAAGAATAGTATTTATTAAGAAAAGGAATACAAATTCAATTTTTTTTTCTCAGCTTCACGCTGTATCCCGCACTAGGCAGGGTAGGCAGAGGGAACGGAAGTGGGACCTAGTGTTATGACACTCCGTTCCACTTCCTTTCCCCACTTTCCGCCGAATTTGAGGCATTGCGTGTTGAGGGGCGGAACTCAACGCCGCGCTTTGCCTTATTACCAGAGCAAAGAAATGAAACATTAAATATTTTAAATTGAAAATATTAAATATTTCATATCCTCGACTGGGGATCGAACCCAGAACCTGTCGGTTACAGTCACACTCTTGTGCCGCTACGCCACGACAGGCCTAATACAAATTCAATAAGTAAATTATCTGTATCTATTAATTAATTTAATACTTCACTGTAGTGTAGTAATTTCTAAAAAGAAAGTCTAATGATATGACGCTTTGAAGCCAAAAATACTACAGCCTTACGGAGTATCATCTATTCGATCTTTATTTCTAATTTATGAGTGCTCGTTTCATTTCCTCGAAGTCTATAAATAAAGAAGTGATCAATACGGAAATAGTAAAAAGTACTTTTGCCTCTATTTAAGTAAATTTCATAGGTTCTCGCCATCCAAGCTGCCTTATATGAAATAATAATAAAGGAAACGATATGCCTCATATCGTTTCTTTTATTACCTGTCGTGGCGCAGCGGCACAAGGGTGTGAATGTAACCGACGGGTTGCGTGTTCAGTTTCCACTAGAAGTGAAATATAAAATATTTTCAATATAAATATTTAACGTGGAATAGTGGAACGGAGTGTCTTAACACTAGGTTCCCAAGTTTCTTCTGCCTAGCCTATGTGCGGGATACAGCGTGAAGCTGACTGAACATAAAAAATACTAGCTGTACATAATAAATTATATAGGATTAACTGTAGGATTACCATTTTTGTGAGACAATAAGTTGAAAAGACCCATATTTTTTTTCCATCTTTAATCCAGGAATGTATTGATATAATTATTTTGATCTACTCACAAAAGAAGCACGAAATTTAGTTCCGCCACTCAACACGCTGTTTCGGAAATTGTGTAAAAAATTGGGTTTATACGGCATATATTCTCAGCTTCACGCTGTATCTCGCACGAGGCAGGGTAGGCAGAGGGAACCCGGGAACCTCGTGTTAAGACACTCCGTTCCACTTCCGTTCCCCACTTTCCACCGAATATATCTTAAAGGTAAAAAATATTATTGTTTATGTTTATTCTCAAATATGGAATTATGTGGTCGATTTTTTTTTTCCTACTGAACCTGGAATTCAGCAAGTAGACTCTTAACCAATAATATAATATGTCTAAAATGACCTGGAAAGTTGAGAACGGAGTGTCTGGACACTAAACTCTAACAAAAACATGACCTACATCAGAATATTCGATAAATTGTTTAAATAATTTTGCTCCAGCTGTAATTCAATATAACTATAATTGAGGTACTTAAAGTGTATGTTTCTAGACTTCACAGACGTTGATACGTGATAAGCAACTAAATGTCTAACTTCTTGAATGCTACATGCTTTCTTGAGTACGTCTGTATTTAATTTACTTACTCTAACACGTTTTACAACAGTTTACTAATGATATATCAATTTTTAAAAAGAAGATACGTTTATTTTCTTTATTATAATGAAAATACTGAATGGATTTAAGTGAAACTTTTTAGTAATATCGCTTTGACAACAAAACAATACAAAAGGTATATATTAAAATAAGTTTAAGCGGGCGAAGCCGGGATGAAGCAGCTAGTAATATAGAATATAATTTTACTCTATAAATGGACTGTACAAAACAAAAAGACATGTTAAATTCAAACCAGTTGTTTCTGAGATTAGTGCGTTCAATCAAGCAAACATTTTCTCTCTCGCCAAGTTTCACGCTGTATCCCGCACATGGCAGGGTAGGGATCTTGAGAACCAAATGCTAAGTCACTCCGTTCCTTTCCCCAGTTTCCGCCGAGTTTCAGACATTGCGTGTTGAGTGACGTAACCCAACGCCGCAAAATATTAAATATTTAATTTTGAAAATATTAAACATTTTATTGCTTCAAATAAGAATCGAATCCACAACCTTTCGTTTACAATAACACGCTTACGCCCCTGCGCCGAGACGTGGTAACGTTGTCTAAGAACATACAAAGAGAACATTTTTTTTTTAAAACAAATACGAATGCAATTTAACTGTTTATTTTAAAGAAATTTGCATCGCACAGACAATTAATTATTAGACTGACGTCGAGTGGTGCACTGTGATAAGCATATCATTAATAACCCGCGGTGAGATCACGCTTGATTAACGCCGGTCAAATTAAAAAGCCACTGCACATGACGCAAAGTAATAATTACAATCGTGACACACTCGTACGATCTTTTACAGCGTACGATGCGATATCGTGTGGAAGGTTTTAGCATTGCTTTTTCATGTTTTTCAAATCACTAAATCGGATTCTATTTTAGGTAAACTACGGAGCTGCATTATTTCTTTTGTCATTAACTTTTATCTGATTTTATTATATTAGTATTTATTTTAATTTGTTTTATTCACTTTCATTCCTTCGCTCTGGTAATAAGGCAATGTGCGGCGTTGAGTTCCGCCACTGAACGCTCAATGCCTCAAATTTGGAGAATAGTGGGAAACGGAAGTAGAATGGAATGTCTTAACCCTAGGTTCCCAAGTTCCCTTTGCCTACCCTGTCATGTGCGGGATACAGCGTGAAGCTGAGTAGAGTATCTGCAGAAGATATCTATATAATGTAGCCTAGTAGCTGAGAAATGGACTATCCAACATAAACAGAATCCGTAATTATAATTAAGCTGGTAGTTCCTAAGATATAGCATGTTTAAATTAACTTTGCAGCTTTAAAGAAAAAATATATATTTTTATTAAATTGTAATTTCATATAATAGAAATTTATATAAAAAACAATTCAAAATTACGAAATCCCGCTACGTTCAAGTTTTTATACGAGTACGTTTTTCATATATATGATTTTATAAAACTGGTATAAACTAGAAAAGATAAAGTGATATCTGGACCGGAAGTTAATTTTTCCCATCCATAACAATTTCTAGAGGCCACGGCGACTGCAAGATACCAGCTTCATCTATCGAGAGCTGTACAGAGGACTCCCGATTGTTGCTTAACTACCAGGCGTGTCCAGATGTTTACGGTTCGGAAAGCACAGGTAAGTGGATACTTAAGTATGGAAATTATTTAAGTAACGCTATATTTTTTGTTTAATTGGTCCTTTGGGGTTGTGACGTTATTGTAACAGACAATTGTTTTATGATTTTTATCTTCACGCTGAATCCGATATTACGTCGGGTAGGGCCTGAGAACCTAGTGTTAAGACACTCTGTTCTCATTGAAACACTAACTTTCCACACTTTTGTGTGTTGAATGGCGGAGCTTAACGACGCGTTTTGCCTGTTTATCAGACAATGAAATAATAATGTTCAATATTTCATTTCCTCTGGTGGGATCAAACCCACAACGTCGTGTTTACAGTCGCCTTTTCGTGCCCCTGTACCACGTAAGGCCTCGTGTAAATATTTGTTGCAAAATTATTTTGTTAGCAACTTTGAATTTAAAGGCTTGATATAATTGTTTTTGCTTTGATATCATACCTTGAAATTGTATGCCCAAGTAGCATAGTCTAAGTTATAATTAACATTATACAAAGGCTCTCTCATGGCGCATGGTCACAAGCGTGTAATTGTATATGCGATAGTTAGTGCGTTCGATTCCCGCTCAGAGAAAAGCAATATTTAATTCTCTCACTCAGCTGAATTCCGCACATGGAAGGATAGCCAGGACTTGGGACCTAGTGTCAAGACGGTCCATTCCGATCCGTCACTTCCGCCGTACTTAAGGCATTGTGTGTTGATTTAATTATTATTACTCACTCAGCTTCACGCTGTATCCCGCACACGACAAGGTAGGCAGAGGGAACCCGGGAACCTAGTGTTAAGACACTTCGTTCCACTTCCGTTCCCCACTTTCCGCCAAATTTGAGGCATTGCGTGTTGAGTGGCGGAACTCAACGCCGTGCTTTGCCTTATTACCAGAGCAAAGAAATGAAACATTAAATATTTAAATTGAAAATATTGAATATTTCATTTCCTCGACCGGGGATCGAACCCAGAACCTGTCGGTTACAGTCACACGCTTGTGCCGCTGCGCCACGACAGGCCTCAAGTGTATTATTTGCTTAACATAACTCATTTTAATTGCAACATACATAAAATTTATTCATCAAAACTATATGAAATTACAATACAAAGATGAAAGAAATTCACAAGAATTTTAATTCATATACAGGTATGTACATACCAGACAGAATGCTTACAGCGTCCCGATATAATTTTACGCTAAGCCCGCTCGTATTCTGACGGGCAATCCTCCTATTGTTTGTCCGCCTTGAAATAACTACGAAACTTGTTTTACGTTTTTCGTCTACGCGTCATCGAGAAATAACTTGAATTTTCGTTTCGTTCGTTCAAGAAAATTGTGATATTTCTGTAGCAGTTTTTTTTTTTTTTTTTTTTCATTGTTTTATTGATGTTGATGCTATTTTTGGAATTTTATTAAGAAATGAGTTATATACATATATATATATATATATATATATATATATATATATATATATATATATATATATATATATATATATATATATATATATATATATATATATATATATATATATATATATATATATATATATATATATATATATATATATATATATATATATATATATATATATATATATATATATTATATCATATAACCAGTACAGTACATTTACAGTCAAACACATGTGCCACTGAGCCACCCAAAAAACAATTATTAATACTAAATAATAATATGAATTAAAATTTTATCCTTACAGTGGAAGAACTAGAATGCCTAGCAACATGGAAGGAAGGTAGCTTGAGGTTCCTAGTAGGCAAGATTCACCACAACCACGCCACCAGCAACGAGGACAGATACAGATGTTTCGTCTATGAGAAGACAAATGGTATTGGTAAGACTTAGTCGCTATTTGGTTTGTATTGTTTTGTGCTTTTTTAGCTTATTTTTTAAGTGACAGCTCGTTTTGTTGGCGTTTTTTAGATGCGGTTGTAAGCTAAAATTTTGCGTTAAGCGTGTCACTTTAAGGCCGAAATATTTGTAAAGGTTGACCTCCACAAAAGTCAAGATTCGGCGAGAAATGGAAAGCGGAAATGTCTTCATTGAAATGGAGCGTCTTAACACTAGATAGACAGGTCCCTGACGTGTGCAGAATATATAATCTGAATTAAAATTCGTCATAAACTTGGCAATATTATTTTGATCTATAAATACAATTTAATTTTTTACGCAAAATATCAAGTATCTTTCCTTTAATTTTAAATTATCAACGCTCTTATGGTTATTCCATTTAAGGCATTGCGTGTTGAGTGGCGGAACAGCGCCGCGCTTTGCCCTAGTCATCAGAGCGAAAAAATCAAAACATTAAATATTTAATTTGAAAATATTAAATACTTCATTACTTCGAGTGGGCGAACCCACAACCTGTCGTTTTACAGTCACGTGCTTGTGCCCCTGAGCCACAACAGTTCAGTACAATAAACAATTTAAATTATTTAAAAAAAAATACCATAGTAACTATATTAAAAATATATTTGTAAATAATATTTTCTAACGATTTGTCCATTTCAGCTTCCAGCAGCATTATGAAGGAAGGTCCGGCGCCTGCGGGCGGCGTAGAGTATCGAGTGGCGCAATCCGGTGACGCTACGTGCAATGGACTGTCTAGTGCCACTGAAGGCTCTAGGACTATGGCTTTGAAAAGAGGTAATATTATATAATTTTTTTTTTCTGTAATGTGATGTGTTTCGTGAGTGGCGGAACTCAACGCCGCCCAGTGTCTTATTATCATACTCTCTTATAGCTTCACGCTATATCCCTAGCGAAGTAGACCGAGCACTTTGGTCTTATTACCAGATCAAGGAAAATTAAATAATTTTAAGAAGACATTTGCTGCTCGATGATAAAAATCAATCCAGAAAACCCCAGGGAAAACTCTTTTGCTCACAATTTTTCTCATTCATTTGTCTAATAAATAATCTTACACCTAACATTGGAATTGAATTTACACTTATAATATTTAGTTAAGCATATCTACTATATTACTATCGTTCTTTAAGTTAATAAATTGAGTGGGGTTGATAGAAACGGACGTCCATCAGAGCTCTATTACAATTAAAACAAAACTAACGACTTAAAAGCATATAAGATGATATCGCTAATCACTGCATTTATGGAAGTTACGAACTTGCATAACAGGATAGGCCGAAGGAACTTGGGAACCTAATGTTAACACTCCGTTCCATTTTCTCTACTTTCTCTACTTTTCGCCGAATTTGAAGCTTTGCCTTGTTACCAGAGCGGCGAAAACATTAAATATACATTTTTTTACAATTTGTGAATATTAAATATTTTCTTTCAGTTTCAGTCCGTTTCAACTGTCAATTCCCTACCTGGATGACGTTCTCCAACACTTGGCATACATTAGACTTCAGCAGTAACTACACGTTCTCCCAACGAAACGCTACTCTCAGGATTACGAACCAGACGGGCGTAGAAATTAAAGTTTACTGTGTAAACGTTAAAGCGACGTCGCCGAGTGGCAATTCGGTCGCTCTGGTCGCTCATTGGCAGCATCATTGGTGAGATTTTCGTACTTATTTTTCTTTATAATTATTTGGATAAGAAAAATGTACATGTTGTGGTGCAGGGGTGTTAGAATGCGTCTGTAGCGCAGGTTGTAAGTTCGATGCTCAGTTGAGGACATAAATATTTTCAATTCTTCGATCTGGTAACAAGGCAAAGGGCGGCGTTGAGTTCTACCACTCAACAAGCAAAGCGTCATGTTCGGTAAGTAAGGGTGTGGAAGGAGTGCCAAGTTCCCAAGTTCCCTCTTCCTACCCTACCATGTACGGAATACAGCGCGGAACTGAAAAAAAAATACAGATTAACTTAACCTAAATGTAGAAAGTTTATTGACCTAAGTCGCCAATAAGTACTTGTAGTTCTTAATAGTGACATTAGTGATGATTATTTATTTATGATTGCATCGATGGATAAATTAATATGATCTATTTTTTAATATTTTAATTCAATATCGCCTTTCTTATTACTAATGGGACGAGATTGTTCATACAAATTAACTTATAAAAATTCTCTCTTTCTCTCTCTCACTCTCTCTCAGCTTCATGCTGTATTCCGCACATGGCAGGGTGGACTGAGGGAACTTGGGAAATTAGTGTTTAAACACTTCGTACCATTTCCATTCCTCACTTTATATTTAAAATATTATCGTACACCTTATTTTGTTAGTGAAAAGTTTGATGAATTGTACCAGTCAATGCTTAATATCTGTATCAGGGTAAGCAAGGGGAACTTGGGAACCTAATGTTAGCACTCCGTTCTCATTAAGACATTTCCGTTTCCTACTTTCCAGGGAATTAGGTAATGCGTGTTGGAACTTAACGCCGCAATTAGCTTTGTGACTGTTCGAAAAAATAAAAATGTGACGATATATTTGTTTTTAATATAAATAAGAAATAAACTCCACGGTCTGGTTACAGTTAATGTTACTGAATAAATGGAAAATTATTTCTTGCGCCCTTCTCAAAATGGACAAGTGTAAAAGGATTAAACTAACTGTATAACTGTTTTTATATAAAAACAATTTAAAATCGTTATATAAAAATATAAAATATTTTCTATATTTCAGTGTATCCCGTTATGTTTGTGTGGTTCTGTACCGTCGTGATACGTACATCGCGGAGCTTCAGCGTGGGTCGCCCACCAGTCGACCAGATGAGGCGTGTTCCACCTCACACTTCAACGCGATGACCGCGTCTTACGTTACGTTAGTTGGTGAGTGGATTATCTTATTTGGAGGGCATGTATGAAGAGGTTGATGACAGTGGACGAGGCGAAAGAGGTATGCCGAGACCGTAGCGTTTGGCGCTCCGTTCTCTCTGCCTACCCCGCTAGGTATATAGCGTGAAGTTAAGAAAGGAAGAAAGAAAGATGTTATAAAAGAACGAAAGTGCTTCTTTCTCAGCTTCTCGTTTTATCTTCGTACATGACTGGGTTGGCAGTGGGAACTTGGGAACTTAGTGTTAAGATATTCTGTTCTCATTATGAAAGTTCTTTTGCCCAGTTTTTCTGAATTAGTAGCATTGGCGGGGCGAGGTGTGTTTGATGTTTGAACAACGTGTTTTGCATTATTATCAAAACGAAGAAATGAAAGCATGAAATTTATCATTTACTTTGTTAAGTAATTATTAATATATTTTCAATTTAAATATAAATGTTTCATTTCTTCGCTCTGGTAATAAGGCAAAGCGCGGCGTTGAGTTCCGCCATTCAACACGCAATGCCTCAAATTCGGCGGAAAGTGGGGAACGAAAGTGGAACGGAATGTCTTAACACTAGGTTCCCGGGTTCCCTCTGCCTACCTTGCCTGGTGTGGGATACAGCGTGAAGCTATGAAGCTAATTTATTAAGAATTGAAGCTACAACCTGTAGCGTTTACAACCCCACGTTTGTGCCTCTGGTTGTCATTGGTTAGTTATCGAAATATAAAAAAAAAATATAAATATTCCACGAGCTTTAAGTTAAAAATCTAAAATATCTAAGAAATTTTACCAATTAAATAAATAAGAACACAAATTTGACCGTTCTTAATAAATGAATGTTTTGTAACTAAGATCTAGTAAATTTCTTTCCACTTCCCTTCTCCACTTTCTGCCAAATTTGAGGCATTGCGTGTTGAGTGGCGTAACTCAACGCTGCGTTTTGCCTTTTTACCAGAGCGAAAATATGAAAACATTTATTTTTTAAATTAAAAAATCATTAATTATTTCATTTCTTCTAGTGGGAATCGAGCCCACATCGTGTGGGTTACAGTCTCACCTTTGGGCCGCTGCGCCACGACAGGCCTCGACAATACAATCAATAACAATAATTTATTTATTTCCAGCTAGCAACCCCGAATCGAAAGAATGCCCGTACTCTGGCAAATACGTTATATCGAATCATCGGCACAAGCGGAGTTTTCTCAAAGAGCGCAACAGAACAAAGCGTGAGAAAACAATGTTTCAACATAATAGTAGATTTAACCACACGAGACTGTTCAATTTTAGTGTAAGCGATATGTCGGAAACCCCCATTCTAAGAAGTAGGAGGCATTCGGAATGCGGGGTGTATAGTAAACTGGAGGTTGGATGCAATTCAGCTAAAAACATGGAGTTTTATTCTACATGTGATAGTAAAGAAGCTGTTACAGGTATGCTTTTTTTTTCTTTTTCGTTAGACATAGAGTCTACTGTTAAAATATTTTGTGGTGAATGGCGGGATTTAACGCCGCACTTTTTCGATTTGTTGCTGTGTAGAGGTCTGTCATGGTGCAGCGGCACAAACGTGTGAATGTGGTTGTGGGTCCAATCTCAGCTCGAGGCAATGAAATATTTAATATTTTCAATTTAAATATTTATACATGGCTATGGTACAAGGCAAAACGCGGCGTCGAGTTCCGCCACTCAACACGCAATGCCTCAAATTCGGCGGAAAGTGGGGAACGGAAGTGTAGTGCCATAACACTAGATTCCCTATTTCCCTATACCTACCCTGCCAAGTGCGGGATACAGCGTGAAGCTGAGTCTTTTATAGAGAAAGGTAGTACAAATATTAAAATTCTCTGAATAAATATTGAATATCCAACTATAGTGTTAAAAATCTGATAATCTCCCGCTGGACAATTATAGATATTTTTTTTTTGTTATCACTATAAGTATTTTTATCATCTTCACGCCATATCGCTCACATGGCAGGAAACTTTTCCGCTTTCTAATTTAAGGCATTGCGTGTCAAGTGGTGGTGGCATGGTTGGCCTTGTTTACCAGAGCATAATAAAAAAGTTAAATATTTCATTTCCTCGAGTGGGGATCGAGCCCATAACTTGTCGCTTTTACAGTATTGCCGTGTGATTCCGGCTTAGAATAGGATCACCATAATACTGATGGCGTCGTAAGAGGCGACTAAAGTGCGTGTGGTAGAGTCACGTTGCCAGTAATCGCAACACACATGGGCAGACTCGACTGGATTATTACCACCTCCGGCATTTAAGACCGGGGTTAAGTAGTGGCTTTGGCCACTGCGTTTCGCATTAAGTAATGCCGAGCCCCGGTGCCCTTCCACTTTAAAGGATGGCAACGCTCCTGTAGCTCCTCTGGAGTTACTCGGGGTCGTGGGCGACGGTGATCACTTACCACCAGGTACCGTACACCTGTACGCTCGTTTGACGTCTTTTCCATTAAAAAAAAACCAGTTACACACTTGTGCCACTGCGTTAAGACACTCCGTTCCACTTTCGTTCCCCACTTTCCGCCGAAATTGAGGCGTTGCGTGTTCAGTGGCGGAACTCAACGCCGCGCTTTGCCTTATTACCAGAGCGAAAAAATTAAACATTAAATATTTAATTTCAATTTAAATATGTTTAATTTTTTCGCTTCATATTAAATATTTCATTTTCTCGACTGGGGATCGAACCCAGAACCTGTCGGTTACAGCCACATGCTTGTGCCGCTGCGCCACGACATGCCTCGTATTGTTAAGCAACGTTATTATCTATTTACCTAAAATAGATGTCATTACATGACTGACACGTGCCGAACGAATTAAACGTGTTAATTTTAATGTCATTAGGGAAACGATGCTTTAATGAGATTAGAATTTTCATACATTGTGCTGTTCAAAGTCGACTATTGGTGAAACGATTGGAAAAATAGTTTAAGTTAATGTAGGTCAATGTTATATTAATTATATATTCACAGTAGAAATCGTTATTGTGATTATAAAGAAAACCACAACGTTTATGCCTTTAGTTATTTAGTGGTGATTGAGGTCAATGAACTTTCCATATTTATATAGAAAAATAATAAAGACCAATGTTAAATTTGATTTTCTATCAGCTTAAGATGTTTTTGCCTGGTGTTACCTGTAGGCTTATCCTAATACTCAGCTTCACGCTATATCCCGCACTGAGCAGGGTAGGCAGAGGGAACCTGGGAACCTAATGTTAAGACACTCCGTTCCACTTCCGTTCCCCACTTTCCGCCGAATTTGAGGCATTACGTGTTGAGTGGCGGAACTCAACGCCTCGCGTTGCCTTATTACCGGAGCGAAGAAATAAAACATTAAATATTTAAATTGAAAATATTCATCATTAATTCATTTCGTGGCGCAACGGCACAAGACTGTGACTGTAACCGACAGGTTCTGGGTTCAATCCCTAAGAAATGAAATATTTAATATTTTCAATTTAAATTTTTAATATTTCATATTTTCGCTCTGGTAATAAGGCAAAGTGCGGCGTTGAATTCCGCCACTCAACACGCAATGCCTCAAATTCGGCGGAAAGTAGGGAACGGAAGTGGAACGGAATGTCTTAACACTAGGTTCCCGGGTTCCTCTGCCTACCCTGCCTCGTGCGGGATACAGCGTGAAGATATTAAATGTATAGACTGCCCGTAACTACGGACTAGTGTAAGGTGTTCGAAACGTCGTCGGGTTTCCAACAATGTTTAAAAATCAATAAACGGGATTAATCTGGTTAAATTTGTTTCATTGAAAATATTAAAAAAATGTTAAATCTCCAACGCGATATCCAATCTTTAATCTATGCTAAACTGAACACTGTCCGTTCACGGAAAATAAATAAAAAAAAAAACTTGTTTCCCTTACAAGTATTTTTGTCAATGTAACAGGGCTCAAACTAGTGTTCCTAATTTTTTTGTCTCTTAGGCTATTTCTGTGTGCGTGTGTTTGTCTGTTCTGTACGCTTGTACACAACCTCAGAAATAGCTGTATTTTGCCAACTTTTTCCATTTAGAAACCCTAAATGAAAAAGTTTAAATTAAAATTTTATTAATTTTTAAAAAACTTCAATTTATAATATTTACTTCGATAAAAATTTTACATTTTTTTTATTCCTTTAGTATATTTTTCGTCATCAAGAAGGGATCAAATCAAAATAAAACTAACTCTCAACCAACGATGTCTCGAAAATTCAACGGGTAGTAAATATTGGAGTGACTTAACACTAGGTTCCCACTACCCCGCTATAAACGAGATACTGTGTGAATCTAAAAAAAAAAACATATAATATGAAAATCCATATAAAATATTCCAGCGTACACATGCCACGGCGGCTGGTACGAGGGTGGAGCGTCCTTCGTAGTAACAACACCCATAACTAGGGACAGTACGGCGGCGAGACGGTACTGCTTTGTATCGAGGGACGCGAGAGATGGAGCCCTCACTGTAGCGAGATCAGCCGCTAACTGCGAGAGAATTGTCAACGAAGAGGACGCTGTGCTCTTTGATGCTGGATTTACTGGTAATATTGTCAATCTATCAATCATTCAGGATGTCAATAGTCGTTCGTTGATCAACCAGTGGGAACAGAACGGAGCTTCTTAACACTAAGTTCCCAACTTCCCTGTTTACCCTGCCATGTGCGGGACATAGCGTAAAGGTAAAAAACAATGACTCTCTCCATTATTCATTAACTGACAGTCAAAGGCTAGCTGAAACTGTTAAAAGAAGAAAGCTTTTTAAATAAGCAATGGATATGAACCTATAACCATTTGATTTTATAGAAATATTAAGTGTTATCATTTCGCCACTCGGATAAGACATTGCTTTCAGGCGGTACTGGTTTGTATCACTAGATCATGTGCTACCTGAGAAAGAATTGTCAATGAGGAGAATGTTAACAACAATCAATATGTACTAAACTCTTTTAAGTAACTGACTGAAATCTAACTGATCACTGATCTAATATATAAAAAAATATCACTGTCTGTACATGGAATATATTTTTTTTAAAAAATCTTTAGACATCGTTTATAAGTGTAATATGGCCTGAAATAGTGATTTTTAAATTTTTCATCTGTTCATCTGTGCGTTTCTACGCGCTAATCTCAGATACGAGTAACCAGATTTATAACCAGTTTACACTGTTATTTAGTTTGACTAATATGCTACATAATTTACGACTTCATATGTGTATTTAAAAACGAAATGTTTTTTCCTTTTTAAATAATATAGAATAAGCAGTCCAATCGCTTTAAATTATGCCTACTTCCTACCATACTTTTTTTGAATTTGACACATGTAAACTGTCATGTTTACAGTTACACGCTTGTACTTTGACTTTGACATTACTTTGACATTTATATTTATTTCTAGGTAAATGCCAAGACGAGCCCAACAGCCAGCCGCCACAAAGAATACCCTCGCCGTACACAATTTTCATGGCACCCATAATACTGCACTATATCATACCTAGGTGATTCATAACTTAGTACACACACTGTTGTAATTAAATGCTTAGATAAACAAAAATGTTCATTTCATACATTGTTATATTATTTATTGAACAATTTGCTCATCATGATTATTATAAGTTAGTTTTATTTTATGGTATTTTCTCAACTTCACGGTGTATCCCGCATATGGCAGGGTAGGCAGGGGTAACTTGGGAACCTAGTGTTAAAACACTCCGTTCCATTCTCCACTTTCCGCCGAATTTGTGGTATTAAGAGGCGGATTTCAACGTCTTGTTATTGGAACAAAGAAATGAAAACATGAAATATTTAATTTCAATATATTAAATATTTTATTTCTTCGTGCGGGGTCGAACCCACAACTTGTCGCGCTTAGAGTGACACGTATGTGCCCCTGCGCCACAACAGGCCTCAATTTTTATTTTATATTTTTTTAAGTATTTAGTTTAAATTTGAATCAATCAATTAATATTATATTGTTATGATGTATAATAAATAGTGTTTGATTAACTTCACTTATTAAAAGAAAAGTTCTTACAAAATGTATGATTTAATAGAATAATCTTGATTGCAAAGAGTTGATTTGAAATTTTCAAACTTTTCTATAAATAAAACACAACAAATGCATATTGTAACAATTTTGAAGCATTTTAATATTGTAACCAATTTTAACGTAACCTCATATTTAAACTTTCAAATAGTTTACACGTTTTCTGATATATACAAACTTTTTAAAATATTAAATAGGAACAACAGTACCAATACAAAAAAAACAACAATACTAAAAAAATATCTACAATTTCCAAAATCAACTTAGATATTCTTTATTTAATTTAATTTATTTAACAAAACAGTAACCAAAATAGATTCAAAAGTAAAAAAAAAAAAGAATTTCATAAATCGCACTGTTGCTCCTTTTAATTATAATTTACTTAGAATAGTAATAATCTTAATAATCTTGCAACATAAATACAAAATTAATATATAGCCTATTAAACAATTGTTTCTTATATTGAATTAAGTAATAATTGTTGACTGTATTCAGTATTTCAGATATTTGTCACATTATTTCTAAATAAGAGTGGTGCAAATGGTTGTGAATTAAATGTTTAAAATACCAGTGGAGAGAGCATCTTGAGTTTGTTTAAACATTAGAAGTATGTAACAAATAGGAAATAACGAAAAAAAGTGATGAACAAATTAATAACAAATTAATTTCAAAATAAAGTATATTATTTAATACAGATTATTAAATATGTAATACTCACTAGAAGGAAAAGTAACATTTTTTGTCTCAAGTTATCTATGAATAAATCATAGATATTTTTTCTGTTATTTTTTATCTTTAGTACCGTTTGACATTGATTTAACATTAATAATTAAGTTATTATTGTCTGAAATTTATAAAAAAAAACTCGTATAAATCTTAATTGTACTATTTATTTGGCTAATATTTTACTAATATAATTTCTATATAAAAAAAATATTTTTAAATCATTCAATTAATCAACATTTACTAGCACGTTAATTATTTAATAAGCTTAAATAATGAGGATAACGCTTAATACTTAACTTTCATTAGACTCGTTATAAATCCATAATCACTTGTCACGTATGAATCTACAAAACGTAAAGTAAGGGAAAGATTATCTTTTTTATCTATATCTATTTATAATTAGACAAATATTGTCATAGAATAAAATATGTAGACGTTTATGAAGCACTTTAATATTTTAAATTTTAATTAGTTTCCTTAAATGTAGAAAATTTAATTGATTTTCAAAGTATTCAGCTTTATTTTTTATAATTAACATATTATTTAAGACGTCTTTTAATATTTTTTTTTTTTCAGAGAATTAATTCCTTGCCAGGCATGAAATGGTTGATGATAACATATATTTTTTTATTCGTAACTAACATTGAAATTGGTTTATTAGAAGGATGCATATGTAACTAAATTGATAAGCCTATTTTACTACACGACCCAAGTAAATGACAGTAAGAAACTAAAGAGCTAGTTATAGTTATGAATAAAAAAATCTTTACGAAAATCTACTTTTCAATCAGCCTGTTACGGAATTAAAAACATTCTGTTTTTATCATCATTTAGTATCTATTAGAATAAATGAAAAATATTTTAGCTTTAAACAATCAGCATCGAAGACTGTATATCTTTCAAAATATACCATTTACAATATTTTGCTTGAAATATTAAATTATGATATATCTACTGTGGGTTAATTGAAGAGGTTTTCATGGTTACAACGTTTGTCATACAAATAAAAACGCGAAGTTTAGATAATGTGTACAAAGTTATTATAGCGTTCTATGCGTAGCTAGAATAATTTAGCAGGCATTTTATCTCCCATGCTTTTTTTTATTACTATGTTGTTAGTCTGATGGCAATCATATTTTCTTGATATATTTAAATTTTTATTTTTTTTATAGCAATGTACTTTTTTTTGTAATGGCAATTTTTTTTGTTATATTAAATTGTATTAATACAGCTCACATATTAAATGATTTTGTCTATCTAACGATAATACAATAACTTCTGATTATTGTTTAATATAGCATGTATATAATAAAAAAACATATATTTTTTTTCATTGATAAGTTAATTAATATTAATTTCATAATAACACGTTTTTTGAAACTTCATATTTCTACTTTTATTATAATTATTGCTCAAATTATTTTTAACCCTGTATTTGCTTATTTAGCACACACCAGCTTTCTCACCCATTTTCTAGAGAATTGTGATTGATGCACAATATCGGCCGTATTACAGTTGAGCAACATTTTTTTGTAAATATTTTGAAAATAATTTTATTTTCTTTTAATGGCGTTAATTTAAAAAAAAAAACGTATAATTTTTATATTATATAAATATTACTATTCCAGTAATCTTAAATATTATAGATTTGCACAGTTTGTGATTTCGGTTTTTTAAAGAAAAACGATCTTAACTTTCATCGTAAAAAAATGTTTTGCTTATTTAGAAAAGGTATAATAATTTTAACGTAGCAGAGTGTTCCCCCGCGCCTCTTGGACGGCTTTCAAGAGGCGCGGGTTCGAATCAAAATAAGTATTTTTTTTCTCTGTAATAAAATATGTTGATTTATAATAAACAGAAACCGATAAACATTCTATTGCAAATATATATTTAATTATCACTCATTTCACACATCGAGCTTAGATACTGTACTCATTTAAAAAAAAATGTTTACGGTTTTTGTTATTAATAAGTTCATAATGAACTGTAATACGGCCTCGTTTATGATATACACATTTGTTACAACGCGCCATTTAATGGTCGCTTCCACTAGGGACGTACATCACGTTTTTAATATATTTTGGCAATTATTTTTACAATATTAACATTTCGATTTTAATATTATTTATTGATCAATTATTATTATATTTTTACTTTTAAAAACTTTTTCTTAATAATTGGTGAAATTAGAAAAAAACGGATGTCTGTCCCCAGCATTATAGTTAATAATATTATGTATTTGTTACAATTTTTCTAAGGAAAGCAATGTTTTCCTTCATCAAGCAATACTAAGGATAAATTAGTTTTTAGAATATACATTTAGGGTAAGCGACAAACGAATACTCATTTTGAGATCAATGTATAGTTAACTAGATAGTTAAGGTAAATTAGTTATAAAATCGCGACAGCAATAATATATTTGTATTTATAGCTATTGAGCGTTAAATTTTTAATAGTTAGTAGGTAGACAGTTGTGAATAATTGAGCTAGTGTTGTTATTTTTTATTGTGACAGATAACATATTTCCAAATGTGGAGATAAGTATAGGGAAGTGATCTTTAAGACATATGTCATGTTTTAAGGCTGGCTTTCTGAGGACACACTGTCATCGTGGTTTACATCGTGTGATATAGATACATTTAATTAAGTATATAGTCGTCAGCATGGATTATAATAAACTGCAAAATAATATTGGCTTTTATTTATTTACCAATATCTTTCTAAATAAAAAATAATGTATAATTTTAATTTAAATAAGTTTATTTTATTTATTAAACACGGTCGTTTTAGGAGACAATAAAATTTAATACAAAAAAATATTACAAATTATAAAAGGCGACTATCATACAATAGAATAGAAAACTATTCTAAACATAGCTACCAAACCACTCGATGGAATATTAATATTTTCATTAAAGTCTTCTGGTAACAATGCAAAGTATCAAGTTCTTCCAGTAGCGATGCGTCTTAACATTAGGTTCCCAAGTTCCCTCCGCTCATCCTGCCATTACGGCAGTCCACTTTTTTATTTTACACCATGAAGCTGGAAAGTATTAAAAAATCGGATCATAGTATCTGACGATGCTTAAAATAAGCCAAAATAATAATAATAATAATAGAGGCATTACTTATACTTACAGACTTAATGATTTTAAATATCATTATTATTATATATAATGACTACCGCTGAGCTGGCACGCTCCAAGCCGTGTGAGCGACGATCTACAACTTTAAAATTCTATGATGAATATTCTTTACAAATTATCTTTTCAAAAATAATTTAACTAATCTCCAGAACAACTGAACCTTATGCGATTATCGATTATTGATATCGATGCTAGCGGACTAACGACTATGGTTACCGATATGATGAATTTCAGCGAAAGTTTAGCGAGTATGAAAAATAATTAGAAATGAAGATAGGCGGCGAAAATATTCAAATAAGATTTTTAATAATTAAAAGTCCTAATGATAATTCGTGGAGGAGATCATAGCAAATTATAAATAAACAATGGTCGCCAAATTTCGACAGTAACCGAATGGCCACATTCACGAATGTCAATAGCAGATGTTTGCATTCGTTTTCATTACATCACTACTATGAAGACAATAAAACATAAACTATTTTTATCCTGGAACTTACATAAAAAAAACATGTTTCCTACATATATATGAAACAAATAACTATTTTTCCATTACTTACGATAATGTATGCGAGAGAAAAATCAATAATACCACAACATTTAACACATAATATATCTAGTGTATGACACTATAATATATCTATAATATAGTGGCCTTGGCGTGGTCGTGGCGCGTAGAAGCGTATGCCTGTAACCGACAGATTCTGGGTTCGATCCCCAGTCGAGGAAATGAAATATTTAATATTTTCAATTTAAATATTTAATGTTTCATTTCGTCGCTCTGGCACAGCGCGGCGTTCCTTGTGCGGGATACAGCGTGAAGCTAAAAAAAATAAAAACTCAAATTACCATACTAAAATAACGAAACTTTTTTTCCTAAATACGCTTAAGTAATCTATACTTACAATAACAGATTTACTGTGTGTAACTGATCGCTATATACGTGGATGATATGTTACCAATTATTTTGGGACCATAATTAAAGTAATCGAAGGCTCTATTATTTTAATTATGTATATATTTTTATACGCGCTAATCTCAGAAACGCTTACCAGAGTTGTCAGTAATATATTTTAGCAACCTTCCTTTTCAACCTATTGTTTATTTTATTTAAATCGGTTACAAAGTAAAAAAGTTACGTCAGTTCGATGAAATTGCTACAGCGTGTTTATTCATTTAGCTGAAGTTTTAGTTTTCAATGTATAGATATTATCTTAAAAGTAATAGTGCTATTAGAATAAGAAAGTAAGAAATTGAAATTAGTAAATAAAATAGTGTATTCAAGTAGGCTGGGCACGAGTATGCAATATGTTTAATTGCTACAAGATAAATAATTAACTAAACGGAATATAATATAAAATTTTATACTTAGTATTTTATAATTTTAATCTCAAGTACAATTTTTTTTAACATCTGTTACAATATTCATTTATTTTCAACAAATATATATATTTCTGAACGTAAAGTATGCCAGTAATGCCAACTTTGTTACGTATGACTCTCAATGTAGCCAGCCGACAAAACGTTTATGTCATGTGTAGTTTGTAAGTGGCAATGCTCGCTTGCTTACTTTCTGCTTTCGTTGCTTTACAGTTTACTCGTACGCGCGTCGTCAGTCAATGGACTGTTCCGAATGAAACAATACAAATAATATAACATAATATACACATGGTAAATAAACTTGAGTGAGTGATTCGAATTAAAAGGAACTGGGAACCACCGGGAACTGGGATGCCTTGGATATATGTGAAAGTGACAGTCGAATAAAATCAAATCATCATTTTTGTAAGAATAACAATGTTGTTTCGCATAGTTTCAAGTACCGCCACATAATATTATAATGAGAACTGTTTATGCTTGTGTCAGTAGAAAGAACTATGTTCGAAGCGGGATGATAAGCTTGAGGAGTTCGTGATCAGCAGTTAGAATGCAAGACGAGTGTTCATTATCTAAGAGGAACATTGAGCGGAGGCCAACGAAGGTGCTGAAGATAGCTGAGAGCTTCACCAACTTGGATGAAACAGCCAAAGCTGGTAGGTTCGTGCGTGGTCCCAACTCGAAGATAGGCAAGAGGTTCGTGGAGAACGGTGGGCGGAGTAGACGCGCGTGTTGTGATGATGATTGTGCGGAGTCGAGTGTCAGTGATGGTGAAAGACTTGGTGATCGTGGGGTTACTGGGTCCTCGTGTACGGCGCTGAGGACCGCAGTCGCCGCGCTGTACCCTTTCGATGACTTCAACCTGGAGAAGATTGGGACGGGCTTCTTTTCAGAAGTCTTTAAAGTAAGGTTTTTTATTTATATTTTATACTGTTTAATTATTTATTTATATTAATGTTTAAACTCTCATATATTTTATTTATTTAAATAATGAAAAGATAAATTAAACCATCAATATTCAAATTAAAACAGTTATGTTGTTTTAATTTTAAACTAAATTAATATTGAAAATGTCCCAGAAGAAGCATAACCAATACATCTTAATATCAATACATAATCATAACACAGCAGAAAAAAAAAATATCTTATTGGATTGTGCGATAAAAATGTTGGCCTCTTTTACTTTGTTGATAAAGAGATAATAATGTTATCACACTCGCATAACAAATATGTAATGAAATGTTGCAAATATTTATGAAAATAGATATAAACATTTTGCATTCTTATCTGAAAGCATTTATTAAAAAAAACCAAATTAAAAGTTACATTAAGATACAAGTAGCAATTGTTCTAAATAAATATGTCAAATTATAATGTAATATTTCTTTTTTTTTAAAAATTGTGTACACTTCAATCATAATACTATTGTATCTGCGAATCTATTTTATCTTTTTTTTTATCTGCGGAGTTAAGTACCACCACCCAATATCCGTGATGGCGATAGATTTCTATAGTGAAGATAAGGCATAACAAATACTTCTTGGGAATAGTATTTACAACACATAAATGATAAAATTTAATAACATTTAATGTTTATTGTACTTTTTAAGATTAAAAAATTAATTTCACCTCTAAATGGATCTTCAGTTTGTTAACTAATAAAAAATCTGAAATGAAATCATTGTCAGTAGTAAAAGAAGATTTATTATTATTATTATTTAAATCACTTGCACAAATAATATGTAACATTTTTATAAATGGGAATTGTTACTGATTTAAAGCATTTCTTTAGCGTTACTCTAATAAGAAATTATTTTAATAAACTTTTCATATAAATTACACAGCAAGGTAAGTTAAAAAAAACCGTTTTCTATTTTCTTTTCAAATTTCAAGATGCATTTTGTTTATTAGAATAATGAAATAGTATTAATATTATAAAAAATATTAATTTTCTCAACTGGGAATCAAATTCATAACTATTACACAAAGTATCTGTCAATCTCATCACATCTCAGCTTCATCCTGCACGAGGCAGGGTTGGCAGAGGGAACCCGGGAACCTAGAGTTAAGACACTCCGTTAAGTTCCCCACTTTCCTCCGAATTTGAGGCATTGCATGTTGAGTGACGGAACTCAACGCCGCGCTTTGCCTTAAAGAAATGATACATTAAATATTTAAATTGAAAATATTAAATATTTCATTTCCTTAACCGGGGATCGAACCCAGAACCTGTCGGCTACAGTCACACATTTGTGCTGCTGCACCACAACATGCCTCTGTCTAATTAATAATTATTGATAATTGTTATACCTAATAACTACGACCAATGATTTCTTAATTTCCTCAAACTGTACTTTCCTGTATAATACTAAAATATCCATGATTAATTCAGCTAGAGTTTCATTTTCAATATGAGGTACTTACCTGATTGAATTTTGTTTCAAAGGTCATCACTGCTATGGTTTTTCCCGACCTTGTCATTGACCTTCGCTCAAATTAAGTACAATTAGATTTGGCTAACTACCTTGAATAATGCATACTCTGACATTGAGTCCTTTACAAATTTTCCATGCCTTTTTTGTATTAGCAACTAAAAATATTTTACAATTTGCATAATATGAGGTAGGCATTGAATAAAGTTAGGTAAGAACTGATCATTTTTGCTGTGATATATTGAAAACAATTTTTATATGGAAGTTGATTTATATTTTGATCAGGTAATAAAGAAACTATTATATATTTTTATTATTGTATACTTGGCAGTACTATAGAAAATACTTGTTACCATTATATAATTTTAATCAATTTTTATTTCTTCATTTTGAATTGAAATAAAGAGTTTATATATGCTTACTAGCATTTCTGTAGAGGGAAGAGTTTAGGTTAGCATGTCTAACTAACTTGTTAAAAATACTGTTGAAAAATAAAAATTGTCTTTATGTTTAAAAACATAAGGTGTATCAAAATATAAGTATCAAGGCGGTATCTTTTCATAGATACAAAATAAATATGTAAAGAAATATTAATAAGTTATACATACTATTATATATGCTGGAAAACTTCAAAGGACAACCTGAATGATTTTTTTCCTTTTCCTTTTTGGCGTCACGCCGCATGGACTACTTACTACATGTTAGCGAGAGAGGGACTTCTAGACGTAAAACACTCCATTTCCCAAGGACTGTTTAATAATAGAGACATTGCTTGTTCACTTCACGTAAACAAACGCCGCATTTAATCTTGTTTATAGAGTTAAGGAAATGAATGTTTTTCTAAATGCAGACTTTGTACCACTATACTACGATGGACGCCATTTTTCCATATGTAGAAAATATGTTGTTATAAATATATCATTTAAATTATATACTAAATCTGTCTAGGCACAGAAGCACAAGCATGTGACTGTAAACGGGACAGGTTGTGGGTTCGATCCCCACTTGAAGTAATGACAAGGCAAAGCGTTCGTTCTTGTAGTCTCAACTTGTAGTACTCAACACGCAATGCCTCAAATTCGACAGAAAGTAGGAAAACGGAACGGAGTGTTTTAACACTAGGTTAAGTTTAAAATATTACCTACATACTCCAATAAAAATGTATGTTCTAGATACACACGTGACATACGTATTTGTAAGTATACAAACTACAATAATTATTTGAGCTGATGCTAAATACCGTGACGTTGTTTGTCACAACCCCGTTGTTAACTCAAGTGACGCCGAAGAAAAGCATGCCTTGCGCCTGACATCATTTATTGTTTATCTTAACGTTGATGATAATCGTTGTATACTGCGCTGAAATATCAATTCTACTAAATGTTTCATGTGGTGCAGAGTTACAAGCGTGTAACTGTAAATGCTTCGGTTGCAAGTTTGATTCTCGACCGAAGATATTACTCAGCTTCACGCTGTATCCCGCACGTGGCAGGGTAAGCAGCGGGGAACTTGGGAACGTAATGTCAAGACACTACGTTCCACTTCCGTTTCCCACTGTCCACCGAATTCGAAGCATTGCGTGTTGAGTGGTGGAATTCAATGCCGCGCTTTGCCTTGTTACCAGAACGAAGAAATGCCAAACATTAAATATTTAATTTGAAAATATTCAATATTTTATTTCCTGGAGTGGGGATCGAACCCATAACCTGTCGTTTACAGTCACACGCTTGTGCCGTTGCGCCACGACAGGGCTAAGTTATATATGAAAATGTTTATTATATATGAAAATGTATATTTAATGTTTCATTTCTTCGCTCTGGTAATAAGGCAAAGTGCGGCGTTGAGTTCCGCCACTCAACACGCAATGTCTCAAATTCGGCAGAAAGTGGGGAACGGAGTGTCGTAACACTAAGTTCCCGGGTTAACTCTGCCTACCCTGCCTCGTGCGTGATACAGCGTGAAGCTATAAAAAAATATATACAACTTAATATTACAAATGTAAGTTAAAAATGTTATCCAGCTTACTTGACTGTAGCATTTGGACAGTACCCAAAATTTTCGAGCGAGCTTGTTGAATCGTACAGTGTGGCGCAACGTTTCATCGATTTCATAATTAAAACAATTTATTTTCAACTAACATCTAAAAACTATCTAGAATTATTTTAATAATTAATATGCCCTTCATGTCTGCAACGGAACGATCGTATGTCATTAACTTTGCATAGATTAAATTGTATTACAATTGGTACCATTTTCTTTGATGCCTCTGCCACTGTAGAAATAACCTACCTCTATATAAAAAACGTTTAACGTTATGTAATTAGCTTATGAAGCCTGTTGTGGCGCAGCGGCACAAGCGTGTGACTGTAACCGACTGGTTGTGGGTTTAATTTCCACTCGAGGAAATGAAATATTTAATATTTTCATTTTAAATATTTAATTCCGCCCCTCAACACGCAATGCCTCAAATTCAGCGGAAAGTTTTCAACGGAAATGGAACGGAGTGTCTTAACACTAGGTTTCCAAATTCCCTCTGCCTACCCTGCCATGTGCGGGATACAGCGTGAAGCCGAGTGAGTGAGTGAGAGTAATTAGCCTTTATTTTTATTAATTTCTCGTTGTATCACGCATATACAGGATAACTAAAAAGAATATCGGAAGCTAGTGCAAATTTTATGACTTCGTTTACACTGCCATCAATACCCGAATGGAATCGAACCCAGTAACTTAAACTAACCGTTTACAGTCGCACCTTAATTATTATCCTTACGTTACAACGGCCTTTCAATGATAAATCATACATTTTATATTATAAATCAACGTATAAATATTTTATTTTTTATTCAACTAACCGATGATTATGTTTATAATAAAATGTTTTTGTATCTGTTTTTATTTATCATAGTTTTTATTGTTTGTATTATTTATATTTTAAAATTAATATATTGTAAGTTCATGTTGTAACCTGCGTAAAGCAGGTGCCTACTCTACTGCTTAGCTTTAGTCGATATTACATATTGAGTGGCGCAACTGAACGCCGTGGATTCTCCTTCCTTGGTACCAGAGCGAGATTTATATCCCAAGAGAAAATCCAAACCATCATCGGCCCCTGCGTAATCGTATTTTTCTGGATCCATTTGATAAATTACGGGTATTTCTATACTAATTCCAAAGTTAGCTGATCAGAAACTGAGGATCATTTGTTTTGGTCTTAACGCGTTATTAATGAGATTGAGTGCTAACAAAGTTTGTTAGAGTAATTTGTTTTATAACTGAAATAGAAGTGACGGTGACTTTTGTACATTTATAAATTATTTTCGTTTTCCTTGCTCTGGCAAGGCTTCCTTTAAGCTAGGTATTCTAAAAGGCCTTTATATTTTGTTACCGGCATTATTATTATGAATTCAGTTTTGATATAGTTTTTATTGTTGTTTTGAAATCATTTAGTTATAGAATCAATGTCATGTCAATACAAACGGCGTTGAGTTACGCCATTCCATATGTAATACGTCCAAATATTATTGGATATTGTCTGCCTCTGCCGCCCTGCTATATCCTCTAGGCGAGAATATACATATATTATAGCTGGTTTACGAGGAAAGTATTAAAGTTAATTATTTCATCAATATTAAAGGCAAAAGGAAAATAAAACGGACCTTGGAAGATATATTGTAGTTGCACAAGTACAAGGACAGGAAAAGTCACCAGGAATTCTGTATAAAAATAATTTTACTGTTTTTTTTTTCTTGTATTTAAATTAAATTCAATGCTTATTTTGTAGCCCCCTGCGCCACAACAGGTCTCAGTACTAACAATAATATTTTTTTTTATTAGTGTTAGAACTAAGGCAGAAATCACCAACACTCTAACCTTATGTATATACATAAAAATGCTGTATACATACATACAAAAAAATGTACAGTTTATATACTTTTTATGAACAATTTCTGTAATGTCTACCGTCTACACGCTATCTTGAAAGATTGCAATGCGCATTTGACGTCCGACTGATCACAGATAAAAGTGCGCATGCGTATGACCGCGTGATACGAGATTGGTGCGTGATAATGGTGGCATAGACGAACGAAGGCTTGGTTTTTTTTTCTGAATTCTCTCCTTGTTTTTCCTTGTTATATGTAGCGTTTATTATGTTACTAGCGAACAGCCCGCGGCTTCGCCCGTTTGGATTATACTAATTTATTTACTAATTTATATTAATTTGTTTTTCTAATAAGGTTATCACTTATAAGAAACATAAAAAAAATGTGGCAATTTTGTCGAAATGAATGTTACAAATTGACGTAACTTTATTAATAATCAACCAATTTAAATAAAACAAACACTTAATGTTGAAGGAAGCTTGCCAAAATGTTATATTGACAACGAAGCAGTGTCTTAACACTAGTGTCCTAAGTGCCTCCTCTGTATATAAATAATTTGTTAATATATATGATAACAAAAATAGATATAATAATAAGATAAAAAAATGCGCAGACCAAGTGTCTGTAGTGTTATAGATAACATATACCTATATATATTTATGAAAAAAAACCCCGAAAAAAAAATGCTGATTATATGTATACGAGAAAAAAACAGTTATATGCCAGTCTATTAATTAACTGAATAGTTTTAACAGTTAAATATAATATTTAACAAATTAAAAAGTAACAAATATTATGACAGTACTAAATACACTTAGCTTCACGCTGTATCCCGCATATGTCAGGGTTAGGCACAGAGAGCTTGGGAACCTAGTGTTAAGACACTCCGTTCCACTTCCGTTCTCCACTTTCCGCCGGATTTGAGGCATTGCGTGTTGAGTGGTACATAGTACTAAATATGGTTGTAAAATTTTAATTTCTATAGCAACATATTTGTGACTGAACACATAACGAAATGTGTAACTGCGCTTTCACAATGTTTATGCGAAATTACTTAACGTGTTCTCGAGTTTCAATGTGACTATAAAGATTTTACATTCAAATTAGTATATCTTTTTCAGCGTTACGCTGTATCCGGCACATGTCAGAGGGAACTTGGGAACCTAGTATTAAGACACTCCGTTCCGTTGCCAACTTTCCGCTGAATTTGATTAATTGCGTGTTGAGTGGCGGAACTCAACGCCGCGCGAGTGTATTTCATGTGAAAATATAATTTTCTTATAAGAATTGAATGCCTTTCACTTTACGTATTTTCTCTTATAATTATATATAAGTACTTGTTATTAAACAATCGAACAATTGGGGCTCCACGGAAGAATAAAGTAGATGTTTTTGTTCGACATTGTAAATCGACCTACCGAGATTGTATACGTATACAGGAAAATAGTTCTAAGGAAGTACATTCAGGATGTTACCTTCAGCCAAGGCTTTTGTAGCGGTTTGATCGAATTTCTAAACGGATAGGATTATATTTAGCGATTAAACAATAGGCGCTGAGGCCTGTCGTGGCGCAAATTGTATGTGACAGGTTGTCGGTTCGATCCCCGCTCGAGGAAATTATTTTGTCTTCTCTCTCTCTCTCTCTCTCAGCTTTACGCTGTATCCCGCACTAGGCAGGGAAGGCAGAGGGAACCCGGGAACCTAGTGTTAAGACACTCCGTTCCACTTTCCGCCGAGTTTGAGGCATTGCGTGTTGAGTGGCGGAACTCAACGCCTCGCTTTTGCCTTATTACCAGAGCGAAGAAATGAAACATTAAATATTTAAATTGAAAATATTAAATATTTTATTTCGAATTTTTCATTTCTTCAGTCTGGTAACAAGGCAAAGCGTGGCGTAAATTTTAGCCAGTCATCACGCAATGCCTCAAATTCAGAGGAAAGTGGAGAACGGAACAGAGTGTCTCTTAACACTAGGTAATACAATAATGCCTAGATTACTGTGCAATGAAACATTTAAACGTACGTTTATTTTCTAAGTGTACAATCTATTTTAGGAACGGACTTCTTTGGTTCTACTTGTTTTCATTACACAGGATGTTGCCTTCGATAGTATTGGAAGTTCACGTCTGCGAATCGAGTGGTTAATTATAGCGCCACGTGTAATGGTTGTGTGCGAGCTTTTTTGTGTCATGTATTTTTAAATATGTTCGTCCCCCGCTTTGGGATATTTTTAGATTTAAAATGATTTTTTCAATATTTTATTTATAGTTTGGATTTATATGGATGTGCTTTTTGTAAATATTAGTCTTTTTTGGTTTTGATTGGTTTAGAATTTCTTTAATTCGGATGTTTCATCTCTTTGGAATTTAACTTATAAGCATTATAAGATATGCAGCGATGATTTATTACGTGATACATACCCTACTTGGGTATTTCTTAGAAATTTCAACGTGTTCTCATCAAAATGCCACACACGAGGTCCAAACTGGAGGTAACACTACAAAAAGTAACAAAAATCTCAACCCGGGCTCGTTCCCGGCGAATTCTGATAAGATGCTGATTATAGCAAGGCTTGCTAACAAAAAACGTATTATCGAAGTGTAAACACTCCACAACGACTTACCTCGACCGATATCCGAGAGCAGATGTTTTCAACATTCGCGTTAGATAATGAAGCTAATTGACGCCGGGATATTGCAACGAGCGTTCAATTTGACATTTGTCACTTTCAAAGATGTTAAACTGTGATTTAAACGATATGGACACATTTTAAAGTTTGTTAGGTTTTTGGCTTCTTTTGGTGTAACAATGACGTAGTTGTATAGTTTTGTATAAATTTGTAGAGAATTTTCCAAATACTTACAGTATTATCTTTTTTGTAATTGGAAAAATTTTCTGAGGCCTGTCGTGGCGCAGCGGCACAAGAGTGTGACTGTAACCGACAGGTTCTGGGTTCGATCCCCAGTCGAGGAAATGAAATATTTAATATTTTCAATTTAAAATATTTAATGTTTCATTTCTTCGCTCTGGTAATAAGGCAAAGCGCGGCGTTGAGTTCCGCCCCTCAACACGCAATGCCTCAAATTCGGCGGAAAGTGGGGAAAGGAAGTGGAACGGAGTGTCATAACACTAGGTTCCACTTCCGTTCCCTCTGCCTACCCTGCCTAGTGCGGGATACAGCGTGAAGCTAAAAAAAAAAAAAAAAAAAAAACTGTCAGTTGGTTTTTCCATTTTTTCAGCAGAATCTTCACATTTGCCCAAAGATCTTCTACAATGGTATGTTCTGAACGTATTTTTCAAACATAACGCAAACGTTTCTTAACGGAACTCATATTCATTTACAACAGGCAAATTGTAAGTAAATGTGTAATTTAGATTTTTTTCTCATTTCTTTGGTCAGCGAAAAGCATTCGTTGACCTAAACAGGACATGAACAATGGACACCTGAACGTGGAAAAGTCAGTTTTTTTTAAATATAATTTTTGTAATATTTGAGGCCCGTCGTGGCGCAGAGGCGGGAGTGTTAATGTAAAAGCGTTGGTGTGTGGGTTCGATCCCTACTCAAAGATTTTTTTTTTTTTTTTTTATATTTTTAAATGAAATATTTAATATTTTAATTTGTTCGCTCTGGTAACAATGTGTCAGTATCAGACAAAAGTGGTAAGCAGATCGGAGTGTCTTAACACTATGTTCCCGAGTTCCCTCTGTCTATCCTAACATGTGAGGGCTACAACGTGAAGCTGATAAAAGAAATATTAACACGTCTAATTAACATGGACGGCCTTTCGCGTAACCTTATTGATAAAAGTACGCACATACTGATAGTGCTACGCGTTTAGTATTATTTATATACTTACTCTCCGCGATAGTATAAATAGCAATGATATATTGCAATCTTAACTGAGGTCAGTTAGCTTTGAGTGCATTCCAAGTTGTGACGTAAAGGTGTTTGTAATGAGTTCATTAAACTGAGATCAATTTTTTTTTTTTTTTTTTTTATATTTTTATATATGATTTGTTCTTGTATTAGTTCGATTCATTGGAATTTTTTTTTGTAAAAAGAAATGTTTTAAATATATATTTGTTTGCAAAGAAATTGCGGAGTTAAGTTACGCCATCCAACTATAATCCAACTGTGTGGGATTTGAAAAATACAGAAATCTTTTGATAATAAAAAACAAAGTAAGCAATATCGTAAAGGTCATAGTACAGTAGCTGAGACCCTCGCGAAGGCTAGAAAACAGGTTCTAAATGAAGCATATGAAATTATAACTATTATGTACTTGCAGTTGAATGACTGGACTACGGAGCGTGGTGTATTAGCAAATACTTCACAATTTTCATATAAATATTATTTTGTGTTAAAATAATAACAATGTTAGAAATTTTGCTAAACTACGCAATAACAGTATTTTGTTTCTTTTTGTATATTTAGGCGTGTGGGAGAGTAGCCACCTAGTGCTAACACTCACTCTCTTACTCAGCTTCACGCTGTATCCTGCACACGGCAGTGCGTGTGGAGTGGCGGAGGTCAACGCCGCGTTTTGCCATGTACCGGAGCGAAGAAATGAAAACTTTAAATGAAATTAAATACAATTTAAAATTGAAAATATTTCATTTTCTCGAGTAGAGATCGAATCCAAAACCTGTCGGTTACACACGCTTGTGCCGCTGCGCCTCGACAGTCCTCCGAGCTAACACCCCGTTCCCATTAGGATATTTGCATTTTCCACTTTCCGATAAATTATTATTAAAGTGTCAATGACACTTAGAAAAAAAAAAATGTTATTTAGAAACTTATAAAAATTAAACCCGCATCTCTTGGAAACTGACTTTGTGCGGTTTTCGTAAGATACGGGTTCAAATCAGGAGGTAAATCAAATGTAAATATTTCATCGAGTGGGGTTCGAACCCACAACCTATCGTGGTAACAGCCATACGCTTGTGCCCCCGCGCCATGACGGGCCTGTTATTATTGTTTATATATTTATATTTAAGGCCTGTCGTGGCGCAGCGGCACAGGCGTGTGACTATAACCGACAGGTTCTGGGTTCGATCTCCAGTCGAGGAAATAATTTTTAATATTTTCAATTTAAATATTTAATGTTTCATTTCTTCGCTCTGGTAATAAGGCAAAGCGCGGCGTTCCGCCACTCAACTCGCAATGCCTCGAATTCGGCGGAAAATGGGGAACGGAAGTGGAACGGAGTGTCTTAACACTAGGTTCCCGGGTTCCCTCTGCCTACCCTGCCTCTGCCTACCCTGCCTCGAAAACAGCGTGAAGCTAAGAAAAGAAGAAATATCCATATTTGCATTTAGTTTTGTCCTCTCTGCCTTCTCTATCTCAAACTTAAAAAAAAAAAGAAATTCTGTTTCAAGTATATATTCTCAACAGGTTACGTTTTTAGGTTAATCGCTGTACATATTGTATGCAGCCTTGCCCTGAAGGTTGCACTTTATCATCGAAGAAAACACTTTGCAATCAATTGAGTGTACTCTTTCAATAAATGATTAAACCCTTCAATCTAAAAATAAATACGTACAATTGCTTATCTATATTTATTTATGTATGTATGTGGAAATATCAGAAATATTTTGTATATGGTTGCCAATGGTACGCAATGCCTCAAATTCGGCGGAAAGTGAAAAACGGAGTGTCTTAACATTTCCCAAGTTCCCGCTGTCTAACCTGCTATGTGCGGGATATAGCGTGAAGCTAATTGACATACAGAGAGAATTCTAGTATCTAGAAGCAAAAGAAGTTAGTTATCAATTGATTTATGACACTGTTTTCAAATGTGTAGTTCTAAAAATGATAACCGTTATTGTGCCTTAATTGTGAAGTATTAAATAGCTACGCGGATTTGATTGATGGGATGTACGTGTCATACATTATTAACTATTTGGCCGTATTTTTTATATTCACAAATATCTATAATATATAAGGTGGTAATAAGGCATAATATAAGGTGGTAATAGGGCAAAGCGCGGTGTTGAGTTCCGCCACTCACCACGCAATAGCTCAAATTCGGCGGAAAGTGGGGAACCGAAGTGGAACGAAGTGTCTTAACACTAGGTTCCCAGGTTCCCTCTGCCTACCCTGCCTCGTGCGGGATACAGCGTGAAGCTAAGTAAGTAGTAAGTACAAATACCTATACTAGCTTCGGTTAGTACCTGAAAGTAAAATATTACAAAGACTGGTTTTAAAATCCTAATAGATTAAAGTCCTTTTTCATGTCGCTGCCATGCCATGAGGTATTGCGTTTTGAGTGGCGGAACTCATCGCCACGTTTACCATGTTATTACAGGGAAGAAAACAAAATATATAATATTTAATTTTCTCGAGTTGGAACACGCCACAGGACTCCTAATTATCATTAAATATAAAAAAATGCCTTATTACCAAAGACATACAATTCTAGTAATTGTATGTCATGGTTACACACATTTTTTTATATTCTTCATGGAGATTTATATATATATATTTATAGCCGTAATAAATTTGTCTACCAGTTTATATTAAGTTAATTCATAAATTTAAAATTAATCATATATATTTAACACTGGCTGGCGTCAGTCCCGTTTGGCAATGTTTCGTTACGCTTTTATGAACGATTATTGTTGTAGTCGAATTCTTGACCTGTTTACTATGTCAATGTTGTTGTGGATGAAAAAATAAAGAAAAATGAAGTATATTAAATTTAATTTGTTAATAAAATATTTTGTTTAATCTTGAGTATATATATATATATATATATATATATATATATATATATATATATATATATATATATATATATATATATATATATATATATATATATCACATAGTATGGACAGACGAAAGTATTCCCCCGAATGGGTGTTGAACCCCCAACCACCGTATATTCATTTGAACACTTGTGCCTCTAAGCCTGTTGAATAATTTAATCAATTTTACAATAGACAAAAAGAACCTAGTGTTAAGTCACTATTCTTCTTTTTCCGCCGGAATTCGAGAGTTTACCAGGCGAGTGACTAAAATTACCTCCGCTTATTTTTTTTGAATAGCAAAGAAATTAAAATATTTTTTGCCGGGTGGGTATCGATCCCAATGCGCGGTCACGTTGACTGACGATTCATTCTCGATCTTGTAGCGTTTAGTTGATTTTTTTGCGTTTAATTTGAGTAGGTATTATAACAAAAAACAACATTAATCTTCTTGTTTTCCGAACTGCGGCAAAATATAAAGACGAAACGTATTTCTATGAATATAACTAACTACATTGAATTTTAAATGAAATCGATTTTTATTAGAAATACATGGTATCTAGATATATTTTCCTAGATACTAGAAAAACGGAAAAAAATGCAGATACTACAAAAAGGTTCCGCACATCGTAACATTCATAGAAATATATGTACGTTTGAATTCATTTGTACCAGCAACGGGATCTTATAAATCACTCCACGTAGACAAATTTCCGTTAAATACCTTATTTATTGCGTTACAATGAGCAAACCCTGATTGGTATTCAGGTTTGAACGCGTGACCACCTGCTTACATGATAGTGCATAATTTTTTTAACATTATTGTCTTATACGTTTGTTTTAATTTTTTTAATATAATTATTGTGTTTGAAATTGGGTCTAATTTGACGTTAAATGAATATAACATTTTTGGTGAATGACGATTACACAGTATTTTTTACTTATTATTTGTTTGGAACCTGGTATACACCTTTCCTATTAAATTATTTTGGTTTCCCATTTTCCGTCGTTTTCAGGAGGCATCGCGTGGCGGTTCTCTTCTCTCTGGTAACAAGGCTTAGCGCGGCGTTGAGTTCCACCACTCAACACGCAATGCCTCGAATTCAGCAAAAAATGGAGAATAGAACGCTTAACATTAAGTTCCCAGTTTCCCTCTGCCTACCCGGCCATATACGGGATACAGCGTGAAGCTGAAAAAGAAATGTTTTAACTTTAACATTATAACAATTTTTCATACATCGTCTGAAAGAATAAATTAGACTGTTTTTTTTTCAGCTTCACGCTGTATCCCGCACTAGGCAGGGTAGGCAGAGGCAATGGAAGTGGAACCTAGTGTTATGACACTCCGGTCCACTTCCGTTCCCCACTTTCCGCCAAATTTTTGAGGCATTGCGTGTTGAGTGGCGGAGCTCAACACCGCGCTTTGCCTTATTACCAGAGCGAAGAAACGAAACATTAAATATTTAAATTTAAAATATTAAATATTTCATTTCCTCGACTGGGGATCGAACCCAGAACCTGTCGGTTACAATCACACTCTTGTGCCGCTGCGCCACGACAGGCCAAGACTGATATTAATAATAAAAAAAAAGATTATAAACATATTATTATACATGAATACGTTAATTATAGTTAAAAGTGAAATTTTAAATATGTAGTTATGGGTGAATATAAAAGTTTAAGTCATTCACTGGCTCTGTAATTGCAGCGCAGAATCCAGTTTCTCTCGTCGTTAAAATATACGTATTTATGGTTTTCCCATATAATAACTGTTATGAGGCAAAGTTGAAGAAAAGTTCTGTCAGTCGAGTAGTTTGTTCTTTTTTTTTTGGGCTTCACGCTGTATCCCGCAGAAAGCGGGTTAGGCAGTGAAAACCTAGTAGTTACTTTGTTTTATTGTTAGAATAATGCAACAAAATGGTTATAAATATATTTATTCCGTAGAGTGAGAATAATTTACAAGAAGACGGTGCTTTGATATTTATTTAAATTGAACTTAACTGATTTACAATATTTTCGTCTTTTTTCCAATGTTCTTGTTGTGTATTATTTGTGGGTATTAATTATTTTATAATGTGGGGAACGGTAGTGGAACAGAGTGTCTTAACACTAGGTTCCGAAGTTCAGCGTGAAGCAGAGTATTTTTTATTATCATCAAATTCTTATCCAAATTTTGTAAGGGAAGTAGGGAACCCAAGTATCTTTTTGGGGAACGCAGTGCCTTTACAAGTCCCCTCTGCCTTCAATGCTGAGTATTCATTATTTATACAATTTGAAACTTAAAAGCAGAAAAAATATCCTAAAAAATAGTTTTCTCTCTTCTATAAGAGTGTTGAGATTAATATTTAGTTCATTCAAATTTATAGTAGTATTTTCTTATGAGGGCTTATCTAGCTACAGTTTCTGTTACAAACTTATTGCATCTGATTTGTAAATGTAGAATTTTAATAGCTTAGCCCTGACCCGATACTTATTTTTTTTTCTAATTAAAATAAAAAAATACCTAAATTATAATGAAAATTAAAAACGATAAACAGGAAAACCGATGATCTATGCCTGTGGTGACACGTGACACGTTTAAAGTGGCCAAAGTTATATCAGAGAGGTAGATTACATTTAATAGATTAACGTAAGGTTAATATGATAAAGTCACCCTTTAGTTAACCTTCAAAAACACATTAGGGTCACGTTTAAACCATGAGGACCCATCGGAGGGCATGTATGAAGTGGTTGATGACAGTGGACGTCGCGAAAGAGGTATGCCGAGACCGTAGCGTTTGGCGCTCTGTTCTCTCTGCCTACCCCGCGAGTTACAGCATGGACTAAGTAAGTAAGAAAGCAATTTTTCTATGTAACCTTTCTCGATAAATGAACTATACGATAGAAAACGTCTTCTCTTCAATCCGTCCAGTAGTTCATAAGATTAAGTCGTGCAACCAAATAAACTCTTCAATTAGAATAAGATTTCAAGTTTGATACATATATTTCACAAAAACTAATTGCGAACGGCCGCTTCGGATACCTTCGAAACTTTCCCCCAGATGATGATTGTGCATGACGGCGCGGAATCAGACCACCTCATACTACACTATACTGCGTCATTTACACATCTTTATTGGAAAGTTGTCAGTCGGTGTGATGATGGAAATCTCTTTGGTGAAAGTGATACTCTTACGTAGTAATTTTAATAGGCTGTTTAACTTAATTTTCCGTGTTTTCCGTATACGATTCTATCACGGAAACTCGTGTAGTATGGATGATTTTGTTTTTGTATTTAATTTTTATGTAATATATGTATTTTTATTTAAGTGTTTGATCGTTTAAATAGTGTTGAAACGAAAAAAATATATATATTTGCAAATACCTGTGTTCTTTATACTGATTATTTCGTTCGTTTCCAGAAATGAAATATATCGATATTTTAGATATGTTTGTTCTTTTTGAGTTTACGATAACCATGGTTAAGTTTAAATCATCTATGCAAATGGATAGTATTGGGATTTCTTTTTCTCAGGTTATTTTTTAAAAATATTCTTGAACATAACAGTTTTTCATGTACTGTACTATCTCGACTTAATCAACACAGCCGCAAGCTACTGTAATATAATTTTATAACTAATTACTTGCGTACTTGCGTACACCGTATCTTCTCTTACGCACCTGTTACATACAACATTACGTGCTGCGGCGTCGGCAAGTGTTTTATTGCCATACGAAATGCTCGGCTTCACATTGCTGGCGAAACTCTTGATAGTTCCAAATTGATAATTTTAACCGCACTACAGTTTAATTATTGGGCATTAATATATTCTTCCGTTATTTTGATGCAATTCATATTATGTTAGCTTAAATGACTGAGATGGTGATGATGATGGTTGTGAAAACGAATCCTAATTGGTGGAAAATTAATATTTAAATGGAGAATTAAACGGAGTGTTACAACACTAGGTTCCCAAGTACCCTTTGTCTAACCTGCCATGTGCGGGATACAGCGTGAAGCTGAGTAAGAGTATTAACTTATACTCAGCTTCACGCTGTATCTCTAAACTGGAAAATACTATAAACTAAATATTAATTTATTTTGTCCTTTACTTCCGTATCCATTAAAACACATCCTTATCTCAGTTTCCGCCGAATTCTGGTAGTCTCGCGTTACCACAGCTAGGAGATGAACAATTAATATTTAATTTCCTCGAGAGAGAGATCGAAGCAACATATTCTTCCGCTACTTAAACGCTAAACGAAAACGGTTGTTGCAACTTTGTTTTGTTACATAAAAAATGAAGTCAGCAATATATTAATTGAATGCGAACATTATGTAAATATTACATAATATTGTACATACATACAATATATCTGTACACGAGCGTTTCAGTGATCCAAATGAAAGTGCTTAAATAAAAGATTTGGATGAGAATTTATATGAAGTGTAAGATATTGTAATAAGCGTTAATGGCGCAGTGTCACGTCGTCTGATTTTAAAGGCGACGTTTGTGGGTTCTATTAGTACTCTGGGGTTTCCTTAAACGAGACAAAGCGCGGCGTTGAGTTACACCACTCGGCAAGTCATGTTCGAAAAAATAAGCTTAAAGTGGAGAACGCAGTGTCTAAACACTAAGTTCCATATATATTAATATATCATGTAAGATATATTTATCACCTGCCATGGCACATGGGCACAAGCATGTGACTTTACGAATGTTTACACGTTGTGGTTGTGGATTCGATCCCATTCGAGGAAATGAAACATGTAATATTTTCTTTATAAATATTATATATTCTCATTTCTTCGCTCTGGTAGCATGGTAAAACGCGGCGTTGAGTTCCGCCACTCAACGCACTATTTGGCAGAAAGTGAGAATGGAATGGTATGTCTTAATACTACTACTAGGGTTCCCAAGTTCCCTTTTCTAATAATACACCATGAAGCTAAGATATCATGTAAGATACTGAAGTCAACTACAGAGAGCGTAACATTAAAGTACTAATTTTATTTCAAAGCTTAAAAATCTCCGACACAAAAAAATACTACCTACTTTATAATAAATTAATTTTACTACCTAAGTAATAAGTCCTTATAAAACTTATATTATGTGATATTTTTTAGTTAGTTCTAGATTCAACTTCCAGCCCGCCTTGAGCTAGATGAATCCATGTATTTAAAAGGAGTGACTGTTTAACTTGTCTATCGATATAAAGACTAGTTTCTAGATATAAGAAATATATTTACGTCTGATTGATAAAAATATCTCTTAGCTTCACGCTGTATCCCGCACGAGGCAGGGTAGGCAGAGGGAACCCGGGAACCTAATGTTAAGACACTCCGTTCCACTTCCGTTCTTCACTTTCCGCCGAATTTGAGGCATTGCGTGTTGAATGGCGGAACTCAACGCCGCACTTTGCTTTATTACCAGAGCGAAAAAATGAAACATTAAATATTTAAATTGAAAATATTAAATATTTCATTTCCTCGACTGGGGATCGAACCCAGAACCTGTCGGTTACAGTAACACGCTTGTGCCGCTGCGCCACGACAGGCCCCTGATAAAAATATAATTAACCTTATTCTCAGTTTTAGAATTACGTACACTAAGTACCCTTGGAATACATAGTTATATATTAAGGGTACTTAGTGTACCTTAGGTAGATAGTGTTAAGTTATTCCGCTGCCCAGTTTCCGTTGAATTCGGGATTGCATTGCGTGTTGACTTGAGTTTCGGTAACAAATCAAGGAAAAAATATTTTTTTCCTCAAGCGGGAACCGAACCCACACAGCGCACTCTGGCTCTTGTGCCACGACTGGCATCAAATAATAATATCATTTGTCACAGTCTTACCGGAAGTCACTATGATAATTTTTAACATAAAATGATATTTCACACTGGGAAAGATGAGAAAATAAATATATAATTCTGTATAATTACAATACCCTCATTTAGAAAATGTATAAATATTTAAAAGTGTCTTTGGCGCCTTGTACGGTTTACGAAGAGGCGCGGGTTCGAATCCTTCTGCGTTCAAATTTTTATATGTCATCTAAAAAAACGTTTTTTTCTATATCTTTCATCAAAATTGTTATCCCACAAACCGAGGCCCTGACTTCTGACTACAACAGTGTTCGGTCGGTGGCGCGGCGCGGCGTTCAATTACCTAAATTGATGTGCAGCGTGCACATACATAGAACCAGAGGGGCCTGTGCTCTTAATTCAATCAATATGGCTTGACTTGGCTCGCTTTGGCCTGGTGATGCTCCCTTGCCTTTTATATCTTGTTACAGTTGTGCAGCTGTTTTTGTTTTTAAATATTTGTTTTATAATATTGATTAGTCCGCGGCTTCGTCTGCTTGAATTGCACTATAGTAATCTCAATTAATTTCTTTTTCTATTAACATAATTACTTTTATGACAATATTTATAGATTGCTAACCAATATTTCAGCCAAATTAATAAATAATAGTTATTTTGTTGAACTAAATATTTTAAATTGACGTAACTTTTTAATTTATTAGTTACAGCTTCACGCTGTATCAATTTGAGGCATTGCGTGTTGAGTGGCGGAACTCAACGCCGCGCTTTGCCTGATTACCAGAGCAAAGAAATGAAACATTAAATATTTAAATTAAAAATATTAAATATTTCATTTCCTCGACTGGTGATCGAACCCAGAACCTGTCGGTTACAGTCACACGGTTGTGCCGCTGCGCCACGACAGGCCTCTTTTTTATTTATTAATCTATTTAAATAAAACAAACACTTAAGATGCAAGAGATACTGCAATGAAAACTGCGCCTATATCTGATTGACCGTTTCTGAGATTAGCGCGTATAAACGCACAGACAAACAAAATTAAAATCACTATTTTTGGCCATATTAAATTGATAAGTGTCCCCTATAAGTTTTTTAATATATCTTTCAAGTACAGACAGTGATCAGTAACAGATTTATTATAAGTATAGATAAGGCCGTTTAGATACACTGTCTGTTTGTAAACGCGATTGTTTTCGTATCGATTTCTTATTTTCTAGGGCAATTAAATAGTTATATATATATATATATATATATATATATATATATATATATATATATATATATATATATATATATATATCGAAACGATATAATATTGTCCTCTTAGAATAAAAATACCTATGTTGAGGTCTGTCGTGGCGCAGTGGCACAAACGTGCGACTGTAAACGCTACAGACTGTGGGTTCGATCCTCGCTCGTCATATAGTTTATATTATCAACTTAAATTTTAATGTTACTATTTCAGCGCTCTGGTAGCACATAGCAAGGCGGAGCGTTGACTTCGGCCACTTAACACCCAATGTCTTAAAATGAAAGTAGGGAAAGATGTGAAGTATCTTTATACTAGGTTCCCAAGTTCCCTCTGCCTACCATGCCTATGCGTGCTACAGCGTGAAGCTGAAATCAATGTACATACGTAATCCATATATAGAAAATCAATTAAAACAATGCTAAAAGTAACACAGCTCGTTTAATCTCGTATTACGATCGTACACAGCTGTTTCAACTAACGCCTCAGTCACTTACCGTTCCACGATTTCAATCTTGTACCGCCTAGTGGTTGTATAATATTTTATGTTATATGTTTTTTGTGAACTAATGTTAGTGAGTTGCTTGTGAATGTGTATGCGTTGATTATTTTGCTGTTACGTTTTTTTTTTTCATTTTATTTATATATTTCTTGAAAGTATGTAGTGCATATGTTTATGGTTTTTTATTGGTGATTATATGAAAATAAAAATATTAGGTATTTCATTTCCTCGACTGGGAATCGAACCCAGAACCCGTCGGTTACAGTCACACTCTTGTGCCGCTGCGCCACGACAGGCCTCAAATAATACATTTTAATTAAAATTAAAATTATGAAGTAGATAGATATGTTAAGGAATTATTTCATCTTATTATAATGACAATCAAACTGCTCATCCAAGTGTTCGTTAATTAGTTAAAAAAAAAAACCTCGTTTTAAGATCGTGAGAAGTTTTATAACAATGGCAGTAGTCAGCAATTAGCTCGATTATGCCATTATAAATGGCATGATAGAGATTTTTATTGTTATTATTATGATCATATAGCCAGATAGACAATCAAACGACATAGGTTTTTGTAAGACTTGAAAATCTTGTTTTGGTTTTGTTAAGAGGCGATCGTTTTGTTTGGTGTTCTTTCTCAGTTTCACGATTATTTCGTAGAGAGTACGTAGTGTTAAAACATTTTGTAAGCCGTTTTTCGCCTAAATTACTCGAGACTGATTGGTTTTGATTGGCGGAACTTTACCCGCGCTATGTCTATGAGAGCACAGAAAAAAAAAATACCGTTCTGCTGAATATGGATTGAATCGACAACTAACACGCTTAGTCATACGCTGTGCTGCTGAGTACACTACGATGATCTCTGAACGAGATATTATTTAATATATCAATTTTTTTTTTTTACAATTTTAATGTATTTTTAGTATGGTATTTAGTTATATATTTTTGTCATATTTGAAATATTATGTAATTATAATTATTATGTAAATAATATATAATGGTGATTACTTATGATATGAATATATTTTTAAACGCTACCAAAGAAAGTATATATTCATCATACATAATTTGTATTTCATTAATCATTGGAATTTAAATTATTATATAAATAGATTGTAAATGTACCTACAGACATCGCTTTATATAACACACTCAGCTTCACGCTGTATCCCGTACATGGCAGGGTAGTCGGTGGGAACTATGGAACCTAGTGATAACTCTACTCCACGTTCCACTTCCGTTACCCACTTTCTACCGAATTTGAGACATTGCGTGTGGAGTGGCGGAACTCAACGCCGCGTTTTGCCTTGTACCAGAGCAAAGAAATGAAATCAATAAATATTTAAATTGAAAATATTAAATATTTCATTTCCTCGAGTAAACTTGAACCCACAACCTACCGTTTACAGTCACACGCTTGTGCCGCTGCGCCACCATAGGCAAACAGCGTAGAAATACTAATAACCGTTTAATGAACATGACCAAAATCCCTTAGTACTGATGTAGCATAATAAATATTAAGTATTAAAAATCACTCTTATATATTTCAGCTGTAAATGAAATAAACAAACTTACATCTTGGATGGATATGCGACTTTTTTATTACGGTCAGTACAGGAAGTCCGACAAGAAGCGAATGTACAAAGAGTGTCATTTAGGAATTGTGTCTTACTATAAGCTATTCGATATACCTGACTCTATAGGCTACAACGATTATAATATAGCCCATATCGTTAATAAATGGGCTATCTAATAAAAAATTTGAATTCCTACCCTATTTGTTATGGACCGAATAGGGCATTTTCTGATTTCTATCCTATTGGTTATGGGCCGAGTAGGGCATTTTCTGATTTCTATCCTATTGGTTATGGGCCGAGTAGGGCAGGACTCTCATGGATCTTAGAGTAAGTAATTCCCATCTTGAGATAGCTCATTTGAACTAACAAATTCTTGATTACATTAGTATAGAAGTTTATATCAAACTAGACCAAACTTGTTGTATAAAAACAGTGACTGTACATTCACATTCACAATGCCATAACGATGAATTTGTTACAAGTGTAATTCGAGAGCAGTCCATTTGACACCGAAAAATAAATTGTGGGAACTGTAAATGAATAATAAACTAGAATTAAATCAGACGGCGCTTCGTCCACTTTGTAGAGGAATGTTGTTGAGAATTTATCTTAAGTAGATCTAATGATAGAAAATTATTGGTTTTTTACTGTTTTTTAAGTTTATATTAGAGATCTGGCGCAGGGGCCCAAGTGTGTGATTGTAAACACGACAGGTTATGGGTTCTATTCCCATTCGAGGAAATGGAATATTTAATAATATTATTTCTTCGCTCTGGTGACAAAGCAAAGATCGTGGTTGATTTCTACCAATCAACACGTAACGCCAAATTCGGAGAAAATTGGAGAACTGAACGGATTGTCTTAATAATAGGTTCCCAAGTTCCCTCTGCCTTCCATGTATCCCGCACATGGCACACATGTTATGTTCAAAATGATATTAACAACACCATTTTGGAATTTTGATCTGATTATTAAAAAGAAGTATTTATATATTAAGGTTAAGGAGGCCTGTCGTGGCGGCACAAGAGTGTGTCTGTAACCGACAGGTTCTGGGTTCGATCCCCAGTCGAGGAAATGAAATATTTAATATTTTCAATTTAAATATTTAATGTTTCATTTCTTCGCTCTGGTAATAAGGCAAAGCGCGGCGTTGAGTTCCGCCACTCAACACGCAATGCCTCAAATTCGGCGGAAAGTGGGGAACGGAAGTGGAACGGAGTGTCATAACACTAGGTATCACTTTCGTTCCCTCTGCCTACACTGCCTAGTGCGGGATACAGCGTGAAGCTGAAAAAAAAAAATATTATAGATAAAATTATAAATCAATAGAAAACTCTGAATTGTCTGAAGTAAATATAAAGCAATAGTACTATATTGGTAATGTAATTTGTGAGGCGTTAAACCGCAGTGGCCGCAGTAAATAACAGTTTCAATGACCTATGACGACCTCCAGATACTCAATATAAAATACTATATTTTAAGACACTCCGTCATTCGCTTTCTGTAATCAAGACATTGCGCGGAACTAAAAACGGCCATTTATCTGAAGCACAGAGTGTTATTAACATATTATTATAAAATGTCTTATTTCAAAAAATGTGTTTAAATTTACTCACTCAGCTTCACGCTGTGTCCTGCACATGGCAGGGTAGGCAGAGGGAGCTGCCTCAAATGGTGGAAAGTGGGGAATGAAAGTGGAACGGAGTGTCTTAACACTAGGTTCCCAAACTTCCACGCTAGCTTGACACAGCCCAAGTGTTACGTATGGTCATTATTTGAAATCAGTATTATCTTTAATTGATATAATAGTTAGCTTAGAGTCAATAGACGTAATAACTAGTTTATAAAATTGCATGCGCTTGATACATAACAGTCTAATCATTTAATTGTGTTGATTTAGGCGAGCGCTGGGTAATTGTGAACGGTAAACTAGTTTGGTTGTTATTATTGATTATTATTTATTGTTTAATTTGGCAGGTGTTTTTTGTTTTAGGGTTCCGTAATTTAATAGAAAAATGGAGCCATCTAGGATGATTTTTGAGTTTTTTTGTCTGTTTGTATGCCTCAATGTTTGAAAAGCGTTCAGAGTAATGGATTTTTTAAGTATATCAGTTTGGAAACTATTAGAAATATATACATATATGCAAAACAAGTTAAGTCAACTTTAGCTAAGTTTTAGTGAAGCAACTCAACTTTTAGTCATGTCCTCGTTGACGTATAATTATTATCTATAATATAATATCTGTGCAGAACCCTTCTTGGGTGATTTCGACTCAACTTGACGGGGATTTTTTTATGTGGCAAGCATAAAGAATTGAGTGGCATCACTCACTACTTACCCACTCGACAACTTTTTGTTGTCGATTAAAATGTTGTTCATGTAAACATACTTTGTCAAACCAGAAATAAAACAATAATTAAAAAGAATAAAATGTATTATGTTTATATTTAAAAATTATTTCAAATCAAACTAATATATCAAAAATACAAAGAGACACGTCCCAAATTTTAAAATTCAATTTAGAGAAAAGAAATGTGTACCTTCTTTATTAAATGTTGATAGTATTATACAATATTGTTCACCGAATTAATATACCTCTTTATAATATAACTCTTCTTTTAACCTAGATCATATACTAAACTGTGCCAAATTTCATTTAAATACGATATAGCCATTTTTCAACAGAATTATATAACTTTTAACTAAGTACATTAGCAGTATAATGTGATATAATTTCGACCTTGAGACGTAATCAAAAGGTAACATTACAAAAACATACAATACAACTCTGTGTGTGTGTGTATGTGTGTGAGACCGTGTACACTTTCAAACTTTCCCCATTAATTAGTTAGCAGCGAGACAATAGGAGAAGATCTGTTGATGTTGTTAGTCGCCGATCACCCACGCTTTCTCGATATATAGGTAGGTAAGTACCTGCGTCGTGACAATCACGGCGGCTACTATAGTAATATGTATTTAGTTGTAAATAGTATGTAGAGGCCTGTCGTGACGCAGCGGCACAAGCGTGTAACCACCAGGTTCTGGGCTCGGTCCCCAGTCGAGGAAATGAAATATTAATTATTTTCAATTTAAAATATTTTATTAGGTTTCCGGGTTCCCTCTGCCTACCACTGCAATTTGTATAAAACTTGTTTATACATAACTTATTCTCAGTTTTAGAGTATTTTAATTAAAATACATGTAAGTATTTTATTAAATAAAAGATAATTTTAGGGAATAAAAAGAAAAGGCGGACTGAAATTAGTGATTGTGACTTTGACCCGTCTACTTGTCCGTGGTACTGTAGCTCTTAAATTAATAAACAAAAATACGTGTGTGGATTTTTTTATCGACAGCCTTCTTTATCGTAGTAATATTTACGTTTTCTTTATGAAATACGGAATGTTGTATTTTTCCATTATCTTTTATAGTATAAGTAATACCTATATTAACAAAAACGCGCATAATTTGTTTGATATTTCATTGTCAAAAAATGTTATTAAATTTTCTATTAGAAAAAAGGTAATGTTAATAAAAATATATGATATATATACTTAATTTTATAAGAATAATTAAAATTAATATTTTTTTGTGTTTGTTTTTCATTCGTTTCATTAAAAACTAAATATTAAACTACGTAATAAAATAATAGATATATAATATATATTACAGCTACAACAAAAACGATATGATGACATGAATGAATCGTGTAGAAACTAAGCTGAGTAAAAAGTAACAAGTGGAATTTCTAAACGCTTTCCCACAACATGTAAATAAACAACTAGCGTGTATTATTTATGTATTTTTTAAAAATCCTAGAATTTACTATAAATAGCCAAAGTTGATTGTTTTTCTAAAATTTAAACTTAAATCTAAATGATGTAGGCGAGGACTTGAGGCGAGTTGTACGCAGGGACACGAGCGTGAGACTGTAAACCTCACAGGTTTAGAATTCTTAATGGGAACCCTAGGTTCCTTTGTTCCCACTGCACCTGCGTATGTGCACAATACAACGTGAGGCTAACAAAAAAAAATTGGTAACTACTTTCTGGATTGCGTTCTTATCAATATTTATTTGTTTTGGTATTAAATGTTTTTTTTTTTTTTAGAGATAATACAAGAGAGAGTTGTTGAGGACACATTGAATGATCTTGGAAAATGCGTACTAAATTATTTTTGTATAACTCAATTGAAGTCAGAAAGGGGCATTTAAATTAATTGTTTTAACCTGATGCTTCTGTTTAACCTCTCGTAGGATATTTTTTTTTTCCTTAAGCCTTCTTGGCGGCTTGGCGCGATATGTTGCCAGTGCAAAATATATACACAGCTCAAAGTTAAGTTTCCCCTCACAACATGTAATGTGTACTATGCTGGAACAAATGTGGAGAACCAGTCTTAATACTATAGATACACCTAGATATAGCGTGAATTGAACTGACCCGCGTATACTTATGGTATAAAATCTATCGGTATCGTTGTAAAATCTCAATGTTTCTTTCCATATGAAAATAAGCAATCTTTTACTTTTATAAAAAATGCGACTAAACGATTTTTTCTTACGAGTATAAATACCACGCTAAAGTAACGGAAGTTTGAATAGAAACAGCTTTAAATATATTAGTGTCGTGTTTATGAGATTAGTTAATTAAAATAAATAGCATAATGCTTTTTATTTACATTTTAAGTCACTGTCATGGCCAATAGAACTTATTTTTTATATTAAATTCGCACTGATTTCTTATTATAGTTAAATATTATTTAGTGGCAAACGCCATAAATCATTCTGATTTAACTCGAGTTCAACTGTACTTTCCCGATCATAATAAGCGCGCTTTCGGTAATTTGTAGTTATGAAAGTGTCTATCGTAAGAATCATTTTATATATTGTACATTCTAATATTTTTCTATGAATATCTATATAAGGCACCATAGAGTAGTACCAAATACTGGTCTATGGTGCCTGCTACCATAGATTTACAATTTAAATGTATGTTAGTAAAAACAATGATATTTAGTAAGTAAAATTTCGGCCTATGGAATATAAATATTCGACATTTGTCATGGCGTAGAGGCCAAGCGTGCGCTTTAACAAGATAGTTTGTGGGTTCGACCCCACTCTTTGGCAACAAAGGAAAGCGCGGCGTTGAGTTCCGCCACTCGACACCCTGCGCTTTAAATTTGGAAAATAGAACGTAGTGTCTTGACACCAGGTTCCCAATTTCCCTTTCTGCCATATACGGAATACATTGTGAAGCTAAAAAAATATATAAAAACACAGCCATTTAACATGTAATACTCACTTATACTTACATTATATATGGTATACTCCACATTAAAGTCATCTATCATTATTCTCAGTTCAGCTCTGTTCTGCCTAATCCGTAAGATAAATAGAGAAGCTATATGAAGGATAAAAATATAATTTAATGTCCATTAAAGCTTTCTATGACTTATCTTAACATTATTCAAATAGTTCAAATATAAACTTTGTTGATAGTTATGGGAGGGTATATGACGATTATTTCTAGCAACTTATCACAAGCGACCCGCTCACTACTTCACCCGCTTAAATTACTCAATTTTATTTATTAATCTCAGTTATTTTTGTATTCTAATGATATTGTAACGTTTAAGATTATATTTATACATTGGAAACTTATATTTCAGCTAACTAAATGAAAATTTGTAGTAATATTGTCGAACTAAATATTTTAAATTGACATCTTTTTTAATTGCCAACCTTCACGCTTCACGCTTTATCCCGCACGAGGCAGTGTAGGCAGAGGGAACCCGGGAACCTAGTGTCAAGACACTCCGTTCCACTTCCGTTCCCCACTTTCCACCGAATTTGAGGCATTGCGTGTTGAGTGGCGGAACTCAAAGCCGCGCTTTGCCTTATTACCAGAGCGAAGAAAATGAAACATTAAATATTTTAATTGAAAATATTAAAAATTTCATTACCTCGACTGGGGATCGAACCCAGAACCTATCGGTTACACTCTTGTGCCGCTGCGCCACGACAGGCCTCGTTGCTAACCTAATGAAATAAAACAAATACCAGATGTTTAGGGTATAATAGTGAAAACTGCATTTGCATCTGCTTAGCCGTTTCTGTGATTAGTGCCTGCCTACATGGGCACAGACAAACAGATAAAAATTAAAAAAAAAAAAAAAACTATTATTTTCGGCCCTTCATTAATATTCCATGTAAAGACAGTGATGATTTACAGATTTATATAAGTATAGATACGCTCTGTCCATTTCACCAGGTGAAGAAGGTCCTTTATTTAGAGTAAGAACTTGCAAACGTTTTATATTATGATTAATGGTGGGTGTCTGCTTTGAACACATTCAGGGGAGCTGTCGATATATGAAATGGCTTTGTCAAACTTCGTCCCCCATACAGTAGGGGGCACTCACCCTTTATATTAGAGAAATTCAACGTTAAGATCGTTTAGACGAATGTGACGATGAGTTTCGGTTTTGTTGCAGTTTTTGTTTTTTACTCATGGAATCAGATATTACCTGAGGTTGAATTAAAATTCACGTTGCATCCCGTACATACGAGTTCGTAGCAAGGGAGGCAGAGGGAACCCTATTAAAAAAAAGATAAGAATTTTGTAATAGATATTTTTTAGTTTGTGTAGGAAATAGGTATAAAGAATGGTATGAAGAAGTTACTACGCTGAAGTTTAACCATTGTCACAGTGATTATGTGTTATGTGTCATGAATCTCAGGTGACGTCAATCGAGTAAAAAATCTGTCGCAAAAACTACTGTGGCTAATTTACTTCATTATTTATTCTTTTTAGAGTTCCGTGATTAGAGAATAAAACGACGCTCTGTTACTGTAATACCTTTATTTGCCTGCCTGTATTAAGACTGTAACTCTGGAACCATGATGGTTAGGCAGTGGGAAACGGAAGTGGAGCGGAGTGTTTTTTTACACTAGGTTCCCAAGTTCCCTCTGCCTACTCTGCCACGTGCGTGATACAGCGTGAAGCTGAGTAATATTTTCAGAGATAATGTATTTCTATTGCAGCTATAACCACAAATACAAATACAAATAGAAACGATAATAAAATAAATATTTATGAACGCTTCCATACAATCAACTCTTTTTTATTTTTTTAACACTAATTGTAAGGGTACGGAACCGTTCGTGTGCATTCGTCTCGCACTTGGCTGATTTTTTTGTATTCTGTGTGTTAATTTGTATGCTTCTCGTTAATCTTGTGAATTTGAAAAACTTTATGTTGCTTTATTTATTAATGTTTAAAATTCTGAATAAGTTTTTGTGACTATTTCTTATGTTGATAATTTTACAATTTACAACCAAACAACATATTTTATAGCGAAGGGCAATAATTAGCTTTATCATTAAACCTACTTAAATCTGATTACCTATCGACGTTTACACGTGTTTGCTTAGTTATTAATTGTACTATTTTTCTTTTCACTGAAAATGGACTGCTGTATGTATAATAGTGTTAAACACTAGATTATCTTTGTTTATCCTATTTTTTGTACTTTTTTTTTTCGGCATAACTCTGTATATAAAAGAAAAAAGGAACTAGAGAAAGTGTTAAGACACATCGTTTCGTTAACCACTATCATTTAATTTGGGATATCGAGTGTTAAGTGATGGCACTTAGCGCCGGTCTCTGCCTTATCATCAGAGCAAAAAATATATTTCCTCGAGTGGGAATTGAACCCACAACCTGTTGTACCGCTTATGCCACGGCAGGCCGAATTTTCACTTGATTTATTTTAAATATATGTTTTACAAATTAAAATTAATGTTCATTCATACTTTGTTGTCAACTTATTACAGTCCATCATCGGTCTCACCTACGTGACTAAAAAGGCGTACACTTCGATTATCTCTGACTAAAACCGATATGATAATCACTACTAATACGACCTTGGTACAATAAATGTTTTATTAGCGAAACTTAACCGCAGTTTAAACTATTGTTTATAGGCTGCGCTAGCGCAGCTCTCGTTAAGCTGGCTACGCTAGCTGGTCGTTGACCCAGCGCGGGTTAGCGCACGAGATTTCTTAAATCGATCCGCTTATTAGGTATTCTACATCGTGTGAGCGTGTTTTGTAAATGGACCCTATTTTTGATATGTAAAACTGTTTGATCTCGCCGCGTGGCTGTTTTTTTTTTTTTTTTCTGCTTCGTACAGTTAGAATTGGATTGTTGAATTTGGTAATTTATATATGTTTTAGTTTAAAATTTATGTTTTCGATATGATTTTCTTTGGTGAGAGCCAATTGAATTAAAGTAAGGCGCCATATATGATAAAATCAAGTTTATGTACATTTTATGTTTGTGTTGCACTTGAAAATGTCTTTTAAGATATGAAGTGTACAAAAGGTTTATGTTGATGAATAACTGTTCTTCTCACTTTGTTTACGTGTACGCTAAAATACGCGTAAAAGACTATACTTACATATAATTTAAAAATACTTACTATTATAGATTACTATGTAATTATTTTTCATCTAACAATTTACAGATGCACTCTTTATGTAGTCACAAACATAACCATTTTATAGTCCTTGTTCTAGGAAGACGACGCGGCGTTAAGTTCCGTCACACTAAACGTGACAATCTTAACATTTGGTTCTCCTTGCGTATTTAAAAAAAACAAGGAAAGCGTATAAAAAAGTTAATATAACATTGGAATATATATAATAAAACGTTCGGTTAAATCCAAATGACCTCATAAATGTGAGTTAGTGGGAAATACAAGATTCGTTGCGTCTGTACAAGCAAGGCGTCGACGCCCTTAAATCAATGTTACGCTCGTTCTGTCTCCCATTCAGAGTGTCTCCCCTCTGCCCCTTAAAGGCGGATGACGAGTTCAACGATCTGAAAATACTATATCATCGTCATTTTTAGAGTTCCGTACCTCAACGGAACTAACGGAACCCGTATGGGATCACTTGATTGTACGCCTGTTAGGACTATTTTTCTTAAGATGGCTTAAAGCTGATAGTAATATCTTGATATATATTAGTATTATAGCCTGTCATGGCGCACGGGCACAAGCGTGTGGCTGAGAACGGGCAGATTGATGGTTCAATCGCCACTCGAGGATATGAAATATTTAATATTTCAATTTTCTTCGCAATTCGCAATGCCTCAAATTGGGCAGGTAGTGAGGAACGGAAAGGAGTGTTGTGTGACATGAGGTTCCCATGTTCCCTCTGCTTAACCCGCCATGTGCTATATATATCGAAAAGCTAAAAAAAAACAAATTCCTAGTCAAAATATTCTAAATCACACATTTTTTAAATCTCGTTGGACTACATATATGGGATTTTGATATGAAGAAAATGCTTATACAAAGATAAAATGATACTATCTCAACGTTCCCACTAAAAACCTTGCGTAAACAAAATAAATTATATAAAATTACATTAATTATGTAAACCGTTATATAAAAATAATCATTTTTCGTAGCCCACTTCCTTTGAACGCACAACGGTCTGATTCATTCCGTATTCTAATTGCTCTTTACAACCCTTTAATTTTACAAAAGATTTGGACATGTCCTTCATGAATCAAGGGAAACGAGTAATTTTAGGTTTAACACAGCAATGATGACTCAGACGATGATAAATATCTGTGTTTCTCGTGTTTTAATATGGGGAATATTGTTAGATTGTCGTGGCACAGCGAAAAAGGCTGGTTGCGGGTTCAATTCCCGCTAGGGGAAATTGGGTTGATAGCAAAGAGTATGTTATATATTTCATATATATTATATTCCTGTCTATACTAAACTTAAATTTAAAAAGCGTATTTTGAACGAAGCAGGTCTTTTATACGCTTTTTAAATTTAAGTTTAGTATTTTCAGTCGTAAGTTTGGAATAACACTTTAAAAAATAGTAAAATATTTGACCTGTCTGTCTGTGGTTCTTATGCTGGTGGTGTTTTATCAAAATCGTTTTTTATTTTTTTTATTTTGTATGTTTATTATACATAAAGACAGATTTTTGCTTTTCACCTGTTGTATTTGTATTTTGAATTAAAATAAAGCCGTTTAGTTAAGTTGTATAATATATATATATTGTAAAGTAGGCCGCAATTTATGCAATATCGTAAACATTCTCAAGTACGCAATTATTTAAATTTTACGGTATTTTTTTATCCTTATTTCGTAACAGGTTTATTGGTTCATACCTTTTTGGATTTATTATCGCGTCTGTACACTAGTGATAATGTGTGACGATGCGTTTAAGTATTTCACTTTCAATTGTAAGTCTTAGTCTTTTTATTTATTTTTCTCTTTATAATTATGATTTAGAAGATTCTTTATTTATTTTGTTAAGAATGGAAGTGGAAATAATGGCTATATGTTATGGAACCCACAGGTACCGGCTTAGACAGTGGCATAGTGAAACTTTATTGCTCATGGTGATTTAACCATAATTGAATTATAATGAAATTGATCCTACCAGTGACCACGGAGTGCTGCAAAGTGTTCGAAATGTCATGTTTAAAAAAATCATTTAGATATATTTTGTATAAAAAACCTTGAAAGCGGAGAAAATAGTGTCTTAACACTAGGTTCCTTTCCTCTAGCTATGCCTTCTAAATGGAAAAAATATGTTTTTTATAGTTAGTAACAACTTATTTTGTAAGAAGCAAGGCCCTTATCTAAAAAATACCCTTGTGGCCCTTTTATTGCTTAAAGCAAAGAGGTGTGGTTGTAAGTTTGACTCAATATACATATGACACATTAGATCGTATTTGTCATAGATTATTTAACGTAATACGTACGTCACATTTGAACTAGGTAGGCGCAGTACCAGGTCAATTGGTTAATGTGAAATGTGTTAGTCACGAACGGAAATCGAAGGTGCGACCTCTGACGCTAAAAACTTTGTTCTTACGCAAAATACGACCTGTATGTTTGTTTATTTTTTAGTTGAATAGAAATCACCAAAACGATAACATTTTTTAAAGCAAAATATTGTCTCTCAGAGACTTTAATAAAATTTTCATGAGAAATTAATAGAAATTAAGATTGTTTTGTAATATTATAATACTCAGAACTATCATTTGTCGTCAAATTCTCTTGAAATTCATTCCACACGCGGTGAGCATGAGTTCGATTTCCAATCGGAGAAATACATTATTTTCACTTCATTCTAAAAAGACGAAACGCGGCGTTAAGTTACGCCACTGTACTCACAATTCGATACAATTCACGTGAATGTTGAATTAGGGTTTTATATGACATGAAGAATAAAGAGCCCAGACACTAACTTTTCCCTACAATGTGGAATATATCGTGATACGATCTTTTTTTTTAAAAAAAGCTTAAAATAAGTAGTAAGAAGAATAATATTTCATAAAACATTGTTATCACGCTTTACACAACCGACTTCCAAAAAGAATAATATGCTTTCAAACAATGGACGATAACTCTTTACGTAAATGCATCAATGGTGTTTAATTTTGGCTCTCACAATTTCTCATGTGACCAACGTACACGCGTTAATAAAAACAAATTCAACTTCCGCACAAGATTACTATAATGAGGATAGTATCGTCGTATTCACGTAACGTTTACTATCGTGTTTGTAGTTTGTTTCTTTTTTTTTTTTTTTTATGGTTTCGTTTTCTGTGCCTGTCGATGTCGATCCTTTTAGTGGAGTATTGAAATTGCTTATTTATTTTTATGTTTGCGTTTTAAGCTTTACGTAATATTCAAATTTGTTAGCAGCTTTTAAATAGAGTTAAATAAGCACGTATTAAAACCGTGGTGGCGCAGCAGCACAAGCGTGGGGCTGTGATTGCGACAGGTTGTGGGTTACTGGAGGAAATGAAATATCTAAAATTTTCAAATGAAATATTTGATATCGAATCTCTTGGAAATCGGACAAACTGACCAACTAAGCCATTAGTTTAACCAACGAACGAATGGCCTAGTTGGTGAGAGAGCTTGGACGGTTTCTAAGAGGCGCAGGTTCAAACCCCGCTTCGTTCAAATTTTTATACGTTTTTAAATTTAATATAAATATTTAATGTTTTCATCTCTTTGCTCTGATAACAAGGCAAAGTGAGGCATCGATTTTCGTCACTCAACACGTCTTAATTTCGGTGAAGAGTGGGGAACGGAACGGAGTGTCATAACATTACGTTCCCTAGTTAGCTCTGTCTACAATGCTATGTGCGGGATGCAGTGTGAAGCTGGAAAAAAAAACATACTCGAACTTTTAAAGTTTTTATAACTGTTCTTTCTGAAAGTGGAAATTATATTCTTTCTAAATGAATGTTCCGGATGTTACTTAACCTGAAATGAGAAACGGCCAAGACGATGAATATATAAAAATATCAAAGAACTATTTTTAAAATATCGCCAAGTTAAATATACTCGTACTTAAACATATCTACAAATCTTGTATTATATCTTTAAGTGAAAAGTTAACTAAAGTTGTTCAATACTTTGAATGTACTGATTCCAATTGGAAATTCTTACCAGATATCTCTTGAGAAGAAGTTTCGTAAAACTCTAACTCAGCTTCACGCTGTATCCCGCACATGGCAGAGTAGGCAGAGGGAACTTGGGAACCTAATAATAAGTTTTGGTTTACTATCTTTTTTACAAGGCGTAATTCCGCAGCGGCAGATTGTCTGATTGTAAACGCAAAAGTATTAGGTTCAATTCTCATCCAGGAGAAGGAATGGTTTTCGCTTTTTACCTTCGATAACAAGACATAGCGCTGCGTTGAGTTCCGCCGCTATTAAAGCAGTGTATCGAAAATTAGAAAGAAAATGAGAAATTTAGTGTAACATTATTAGTTCCTTCCGTCCACCCTACCATTTTAGAGCTAGTAATTTATAAAGAAATTCTTGCGCATATTTTATTAAAAAATGGCCCGAATTAAACAAATACATTGTCTTCTCGTAATATCAGTGCTTATGTGAACGTTGCATCACCTCCGCGCTAAAGAGAGCGAGGTACGACAAACGTTTCGCCTCCGAGTTCCGGTAATGCGTACAGCGCTTTAATTCCGTGATAAAATCTACGCAAACCGGCTATTAAAGTTTATAGTGTAATAGAAATTTTGCGAGTGTGGTACGGTGAGAGAATTTCTATAGCAGAGGTCCTCAGTTGAATATGGTGTGGACTGGTACGAAAAGATACAAAGCAAATGCTTTTGGCAATAGTTCATATTGTTATCATTACTTAACGCATTCAATAGATAGTGATGAATCACTACTTTTAATGAACATGTTTCAATGTGCATATGTGCTTAAAGACACACTCGTTTTTACTTGCGACTTCGCCTGGATGGATATGGCAATGACTATGAGTTAGGCTAAGCCTACTATGTTACCGTGTGATTTCGGCTTAGAATAGGATCACCCTGGTACTGATGGTGTCGTAAGAGGCGACTAAAGTGCGTGTGGTAGAGTCACGTTGCCAGTAATGGCAACATGCATGGGCAGATTCGACCGGATTATTACCACCCCCGGCATTTAAGACCGGCGTTAAGTAGTGGCTTTGGTCACTGCGTTTCGCATTAGGTAATGCCGGGCCCCGGTGCCACCTTCCACCTTAAAGGTCCTGTAGCTCCTCGAGTTACTCGGGGCCGTGGGCGACGGTCATCACTTACCACCAGGTGACCCGTATGCTCGTTTGCCGTCTTTTCCATAAAAAAAAGATACCAAAAAAAACTTCAATTCGAATCAGTTCCCGAGATTACCGCTTTCAACCAAACTAACATTCAGTTTTGTAATTTAAGCGTATATTTTTTCCTATAAAAACAGTAGGTACTTTTGTTATGTTTGTAAATAAAAATGTTTGTAGAATAATTACATAAACTGCAAGTTAATCTAATTTCGCTATACTTTTTATCGGCTTTTGTCGATCGTAATCGCGTTATGGCGGACGTCACTGGTGATAGAAATATATTGTATCGATTTAGATTTGTAGTTTTATAAGGAAAAGTTATTTTAGTATTTCCTTTATATGAGGTGAAATAAAGAGGCTTTTAATTTAAAAGTGAGTAGAGAGTAGAACTCAACACGCAATGCCTTCAGAATTTAACGAAAAGTAGGGAACGAAACAAAGTGGCTTAACACTAGGTTCCCAAGTTCCCTATGCCTTTTCTGCTTAAGCGTCAATATAAATAAATGTTTCTATTAGTATAGATTAGGTTAGGTTAGAATGTATGTTTTTTTGTATAGCACCAGAAGGAAGAACAATCGTAATTAGTACAATAAATACATCATTGTCTTTAAAAAAATCGTAACATCGATCAAAGCGAAGCGAGAAGCAGTGTACATACTTTAAAAGATTTGTAGTTAATTATTTCTGTATGGCAAAAATATTGAGGCCTTTCGTGGCGCAGTGGCACAAGAGTGTGACTGTAACCGACAGGTTCTGGGTTCGATCCCCAGTCGAGGAAATGAAATATTTAATATTTTCAATTTAAATATTTATTTTTTCATTTCTTCGCTCTGGTAATAAGGCAAAGCGCAGCGTTGAGTTCCGCCACTCAACACGCAATGCCCCAAATTCGGCGGAAAGTGTCTTTACACTAGGTTCCCGGGTTCCCTCTGCCTACCCTGCCTCGTGCGGGATACAACGTGAAGCTGAGCAAAAATATTAGAATTATCAAAGGATCTCCAATCGATCATTCAGATTTAAACGTTGTCAATTAATTATGAGAAGGTAATTTAATTAACTTTCCAAATTTACATTTTGATACTAATTAGACCACTTGTAACTCTTGCACGCTGCATGTCGGACAGATCTGTTTTTTCCTTGTGTAGTGAAATCGAGTTCAAAATTCATTCAATGTTTTTTTTATCTATTTGCTACCGCGAATGTACAGACTGATAAAAAAAATGCCTTCCGCTTTTTTCTCGGTTCACCTAACAAATTGCTGAAGCGGTTTTTTTTTTTATTTTAACTTTGTCCCGCATATGTCGGGGCAGGCAGAGGGAACCTATTGTTCAGATATTCCGTTGTCCACGCACTGCATAGTTATTGAGACATTGCATGTTCAGTGGCGGAACTCAACGCCGCTATGATTTGTAAATTAATTTGCCGCTCAACGTGAAATGTTCTATTTGTTTTTTGTGTAAAATATTAAAGTGCGTTTTATTATATATGCATCTGTCAGTCTAGTAGTCTAAACTCACTCTACTCAGCTTCACGCTGTAACCCGCACACGACAAGGTAGGCAGAGGAAACTTAGGAACCTAGTGTTAAGACACTCCGTTCCACTTCCCTACTCTCCACCGAATTTGAGGCATTGCGTGTGGAGCGGAACTCAACGCCGTGCTTTGCCTTATTACCAGAGCGAAGACACACGCTTACGCCGCTGTGCCACGACAAGCCTTGTCTACGTAAAGTCTAAATATCGCATCGCGTTTCATCACGTTTTGTTTCATCATAATAATTAGTATAGTAATATTATAAATATTAACCTACTTATTTTTTTATTGAGCTCTTTGATCGTATTTGATAATTTTCTAAAGTGTTAGTAAAATTTTATCTGTATCTGGCTATTTCTGTTTTTAGGGAAGGCAGACGGAACCTAGGAAGCTAATGTAAAAACATTCTGTGCCCATTCGGAAACTTCCGTTCCCTACTATCTGATGAATTGTCAGTGCATTTTGTGTTGAGTGGAGGATTTTAACGGCGGAGTTTGCTTTGAAAGATGAAGTAATGAAAATATTTAAAATTTAATTCAACCACGTGGGTACCGGAAACTGTGGCGTTTTCAGTCACATTCTTATAATGGGGCCTCATGATGTCCTCTTGTGATATATAAAAATATTTTGGAGACTGAGTTATTCATAAATAATTAAATATTCTATCTTTTATGTAGGTACATATGTGTTATGAATGTTCTAACGCTTACAAAAACGTTTCATGCGATACTTACTGACTAGAGTCGGAATTAACATTCGAGAGACGCCGTCGTAGTGCATTTTTGTATAGTGTTAAGACACTACGTTTTCAACGCAATACCCAATTTTTGAGATTTGCTTTATATTGTAAATGAAGAGAGGAATATAAAAAAATATTTCTCCAAGAAGAAGTTGAACCCAGAACCGCGCGTTTTGATATATCAACATAAACAATGAGGCCTGTCGTGGCGCAGCGGTACAAGAGTGTGACTGTAACCGACAGGTTCTGGATTCGATCCCCAGTCGAGGAAATGAAATATTTAATATTTTCAAATTAAATATTTAATGTTTCATTTCTTCCCTCTGGTAATAAGGAAAAGCGCGGCGTTGAGTTCCGCCACTCAACACGCAATGCCTCAAATTAGGCGGAAAGTGGGGAACGGAAGTGGAACGGAGTGTCTTTACACTAGGTTCCCGGGTTCCCTCTGCCTACCCTGCCTCGTGCGGGATACAGCGTGAAAAAAAAACTAAACAATAAGCTTATTTCCTTACAAAATAAGTCATTATCGCCACGCATTAAGGAGCCATACGTTTATGAAATAACATACACAACACGCGATCGGATACAATTATTTTGATAGTGACGCACCGCTCGTATGCCAATTGCTTTAATGATATGAATGAATCATTTTTTTCACAATGCTAACCACGCGGACTTGCCCGATACAAGGTCGTTCGTGTATCTCATTGGAATTTTAAATTATAAGCGATTATCTCTTCATGATACTTATTTGTAAGAGAGAAGTGACGTTGGAAAGTGTAAAGGTTAAGTTGCGATCGTAAATTGAAAAGCCCGAATTTGATTGGCCATTGCATGTTGAGTGGTGGAACTGAACGCCGCGCTTTGCCTGGTTAATAGAGCGAAGAAGTGAATATATTAGATATTTAATTTACAAATATTCAATTTTTCACGTCTTTCACGGGTAGGGATCAAATCCACAACCACTCGCTTACTGTCATTATAAAAAAAATGTATAGAAAGTAGATATCGGTACTCAAAATATTTTATGAAAAATTATCAAACATATCAGATATTGAGATGTTATTCACCAGTCAATTATTTTTAAAAATAGCATATCTATAGAGTTTCTGTAGTTATCGATTTATTTTTATTCGTATCGATCACGCGAATTACATACGGAGCTATCAGTTACGATAAAAATAACGGAAACGACAATCGCATGCATCATTTATTACTAGTAATATTATCTGTTCATGTAAAAAATATATATAAGAAAATCGTTGTATTTAACGGATAGATGGAAAAACGTTGTTAAATGTTGTTCCGTTTTCTATTTTTTACTTAACACTAGGTTCCCGGGTTCCCTCTGCCTACCCTGCCTCGTGCGGGGTACGGCGTGAAGCAGAGAGAGAGAGAGAGTTTTCTATTTTTCAGCTGCTTAGATACTGTGCAGGTATAACACGTAACTATTATATGTAAGAATGGTTGTGGGGTCAATTCTCGTTCTGGGGAATGAAATATTTAATATAAATATTATCTATACAAGCAATATTTCATTAATTCGGTGAAATGTGAGAACAGAATTATCTTAACATTAGGTTCCCGGGTACCCTCTCCGTATCTAGTTAAGTTAAAAAAAGCTACACATACAGTAGACATTCAACTGTAAGCGAGATGGTGGCGGATTCGACCCCTGCCTGTGAAAAAATACACGTGAAGCTATAAAAACGCCCTTTTCAATGTGTACCATAAGGAATAAGAAATTCTTTGATATTAAATAAAGATTTCTCTAAAATATGTGCATAATGTAACATTGCGAAAGCGCAACACTTTTTAAATGACCGGAAAAGTATATAAACCAAAAAAATATTAAAAGCAAAATAAAATTCAGCGGCCCAAATGGCGATCGTTATTTCTTGCACTTTGTAGAATGTCGTAAACGTACAAGTGCAATACAAGTGTTCGACTTCGCTGCCCGTTGTGTCCCACTTGGAAGTTTTAAAGGTGAACACCTAAAGACATACTATTTATATGGTTCTTTATATATATATATATATATATATATATATATATATATATATATATATATATATATATATATATATATATATATATATATATATTTGTGTGTGTGTGTATAGTTAGTACGGATGCCCCGTGGTTGTAGGTTCGATCATTTTCTTATAAAGTTATAGAAGGAAGAATTGTAAAATATTAAATCTTCAATTATTATTTTATTGCATGTTAAATTTCAAAATTAATACACATTAATAACACAACACTTGATAATAATATTTCTATTATAGCTATTTTATCGATAAATTTGGAACGAGCTAATATTTTTGTAATTGAAATAATGAATTTTATTGTACATCAGAGTGAAAGTCATGTTGCAAAACAACCAAAACATATAAAAGCAAAGTAATATTATACAAATAAACAAAACTTAATCCTTTAAAATTTCGAGTCACGAATAGAAAATGTCGCATTTTTACGGTCGAGTGTAAAACCGTTTCCGGTGTAGCCGGAGTGGCGTGCGCGGAAACTCTTGCGCAATTTGGATTTCAAAGTAAGCTCGATGCGTTCAATCAGTAGGAAGTGATTTGAAAGGCGGATTCTTTTACAAATATATATATATATATATATATATATATATATATATATATATATATATATATATATATATATATATATATATATATATATATATATATAATAATGATAGGGTTATATATATAATAATAGGGTTAATACACCGAATTTGAAGTATTATGTGTTGAGTGGCGGAACTCAACGCCGCAAAACGTTTTTTTTAATGAATGTGAGTATAATATACTACTATTATTCCAATTGTTGTCGTCAAATCAGTCCACGAATGTTATTAGCGTGGCATCTTTACGTATGAAAATAACGTTTTGATAAATTCGTGCTCACTGTGTCATACAGTTAATTAGTAGGATATAGTTTGAGTCGTAAAACTAATGGTTACTAAATAAATATAACTATTTTAAATTTTTACTAAACTACTGAATAATTTTGTAGGAGCCAAAGAATTTTATTCACATATACACATATGTTTTTTTCTATATATAAGCATTAAAGAAAATTACTGCTTTAGTGTCGCAGGTCAGCGCGGATGCATTGACCAAAAATATTAATAGTTGTCACGTAATACTTTCGTTTTCGCATGTGCAATTGCACACCGTCCGGTTTGGTGCATTTCGTCCTTTATGTTGTCCCTCGTTTTTATGTAACTCGATACTTATGCAACTACAACAAAAAATATATTGGTACTTAAAATATAAGATTTTTATTAACAAAATGTTTATTTTAAAATTATTTCCGACCCAAGAAAGATTTTCAGTGAAAATAGCTAACAATCACGGCGGTGAGCAAGGCTTTTTAAAAATAACTAAATCGTTTTATTCATTCAGGAGCTATAGTGCCACAGACGGACAAATGTACAGACAGGTCAAACTTATCAAAAAGATTAACGTAATTAGCATTCCTCGATAAACACAAAATAAATCAGTAGTTGCTGAGATTAACGCTTTAAATTTTATAAGTAAAAATTGTAGAAAAAGAATTGTTAGACACTCTATCTTCTGCTTTTTGTCCCGTTGCTAGGAACGTACGTATTGAATAACGGAGCTCAACGCCGCGTTTTATTTTATTTTATTCAAAAATCAAACTTCTAGCCGTCGCCTTCATTCAATCCCATGTCCACAGCACCACGATGCCATCTAAGCCTGTAATTATCGTGTTGTTATGCGTTTGGTTTGTTCCACGTCTACTGTACAGTTTTCTATTTGATCACTCGAAGTTTCACTATTTAATTGCTTTTGCATTGTACAATGTAAATTACGAGTTTACTTGTAAAAGTGGCGAGAATTCATCGTATGAATGAACGCTTATTTGACTTTTAACTGGGCTTAATCTATCTGGTAATAGTTTGGTGCCTATTGGACTTGAAAACTGATATTATGATTATTATTATATTATTATTTTGTAAAAATGTTTGTTATGGCGATGTCTATTTTTATAATAAAACTTTTAATTGGTTTTTTTGTTCTTATTAGGAACGGAGTGCCTTAACACCATGTTATCAATTCCCTGACGTGTCTACGTGATACAGCGTGAAGTTAAAAAAATATATACTATAAGTGAAATATTGCGATTATTATAATCGATAAGTTTAAACAACGGTTAATTCTGTCGATGCGTGTGAGTAAGTTAGCAAAATTATCTAAGATTGTATAAATGATGTTATTGATGTAACAAGATTTAAAAACATTTTGGATCTGTTAATGTAGTTAATTCTAAACATTCTAGAGATACATAAAGAGAGAAGATTATTAATTACTTTATTGTGTTCTGTCCACTCTACTGTATTATTAGTTTTAAACAGACCTTTATCTTTAAAAAAATATATATTTCTCAGCTTCACGCTGTATCCCGCTCATGGCAGGGTAGGTAGAAGGAACTTGGGAACCTAATGTTGTAACACTCCGTATCAGTCACTTTCCGCTAAATTTGAGACATTGCGTGTTTAGTAAGAATATATTTTCATTACTATAAATATGATGATGATTTGAGGTGTATTGTAGCGCAGGACAGGGAGGGATTCGATGTAGACTTGGGGAAATGAAATTGTTAATATTATCGTATACTCGCTCCAGTAACAACGCTAAGCGCGGCGTTAAACTTCGCCACTCTTGGGTGTTTGTTTTATTTACATCGGTTTATAAATAAAAAAGTTATGTCAATTTTAAATATTTTGTTTTTTATTCATTTAGTTGAAATTTTAGTTTTCAATATTAGATATTGTCTTGAAATTAATGTTATTGGTGGAACAAGAAAATATTTGACATCAGTAAATAAATTAGTTTATAAAAAACAAGCAAAGCCGCGGGCACGCCACTAGTAATAAATACAATGACAGAAGCCCATTTAGCACAATTTGTAATTACAAAGTCAAAACAATTTATTCACAAAGTTCGACTTAAGTGATGGATCATTAAAATCAGATATCTTTTGTGTAGTAGTATTTTATGCAATGTTTGAGTAACAATGTATCGGCAAGTGATATAAGCTGTAATTAACGCTTACTTGAAACATTTTTCTAAAAACAATTTCGCAATTATACCGCCTTATGCAGATAAGGCCGATACGTATTCACCGAGCGTATCGACGTACGTTAATTTTGTAACTCTCCCAAAAAATGTGCGGCTTCATAGAATTTTAATTGTTGCTCGTTGTAATGTAATGTCTATATCGCTGTTGCGATATATATTTTGTAAAATTATGTACTGGTGCAAAGTAGTTTGGTATTTTTTGACAATATGTTGCATCATTTTTAATGATATTGTGTTAGGTTTAATATGGAAGTTGTTTGGCGCATTGGTTGTTGGTCAATTTAGAGTATTAGTTATTTTTAATTTTGATTTATTAAATTAATTTTTGCCTTTGATTAGAGAGAGGTCTGCAGTGGCGCGGTTGTATTAACGTGTGATTGAACGATAGGTTGTGGGTTCGAGCCCCACTCGATGATTAATATTTTCAATTTCAATACGTAATGTTTTCATTTCTTCGCTCCGGTATCAAGGTAAAGCGCGGGGTTAAGTTCCGCCAATGTTTCATTTTTTACTCATTAAGAGATCGTACTTTATTCCTTATAAAAACTTACTCGATGTTTAATTCTCAATTCCGCAATGAAGTCTCCATTATATTACTTCCTTAATTTTTTTATAGGTTCCCACATAAAATTAATTGTTATTTTTGCTATAGTTTTTTTTTAATATAACTCAAATTATAATTTAATTACGCTTCTTCGCCTGATAAGTAATAATTGAATGCCCTTGAATATATTTTTATATATTGTACGTACGTTCGTACGGAAACATCTCGAAAGATATTATTATATATTTTATGGCTGCTGATTGTTGCAAAGTAGGTACTTTATTTAAATACTTATTGTAATTGAAGCCTGTCGTGGCGCTCAGGTACGAGGGATTTTTTTGGAAAATTTAATATTATATTAATATGTTTCTATTCAATTACATATAAGTGATGAATTTGAGATGTGCTTACAGAATTCTTTAGAAAAATCCATGTAATATTTAAAAAGAGGCAATAAATTATATATACATTGCAGAGTGAGGAGCTCATGGTAATGCTTGAGACTTGTGAGTATAGTGTAAAGCGCTTTAAGTCATAACAAATACATATAAGTAGAGTTTGAACTGAAAACTAAACGTTATTTGAAATTAAACGCAAGAAAAATAAAACTAAAAAACCGCTATCTGTTTCTAATAAGTTATAAAAAAAATGTTATCTTTTACCCAATTCTTTATTTCGTACATTTAATACGTTTTCGAAATGATGTGTTAAATATAATGATAGTGGCTGCGATGTTGACATGATAATGACTGATGTTCATTTCGACATACAGTTATTGCTTTCAAGTTTATAAATTAAATTATTGAGTTTCTTGATAGCTTCACGCTGTATCCCGCACGAGGCAGAGTAGGCAGAGGGAACCCGGGAACCTAGTGTTAAAACACTCCGTTCCACTTCCGTTCCCCACTTCTTGATTCTTGGTCATTTCATTTCTAAAATTAAATTAAGTAGTTATAAATAACGTTTTGTAAGCTGCCATAGTAAGGGTAAATTAAGGAGATTTTTGTAAAATATATATATTTGTACACTGTTGAAGATTGTATTTATAAACTATAGATGTATTTTTGTTGTTAAGTAAATAAGAAATAACTGTCCTTTTATTAAACAATCGATATATTAAAAACATTGTTCATTTCACTGAAGAAAGTTGGTTAAATGCTAAGTTTTAATTTTATATTTAATACAAAATAGTGTAACAATTATAGTATTCGTAACCAAATTATAATTTATTTTTCTCATACAGATTTGTCGATTTATTATATTACCTTAAAACCTGTCGAGACACAATGGTAGGAGCAACTGTAAACGTGAAACCTAAAGTGTACCTTAAAATATTTCTATAGTGTATTGTAGTAGGCAGGGTAAGCAGGGAGAAATTGATGATCTAGTATTAAGACACTCACTCACGTTCAGTTCTCTACTTTCCGCTAATTTTGAGTTATTGCATATTAAGTTGTGGAACTCAACGCCGCGCTATGCCTCATTACCAGAGTAAGTAAATGGAAGTATTTTTTTTATTCCCTCGAGTGGTGATCAAACTCAACACCGTCACACCCATGCGCGTAACTGGACATAAATTACATGTATAATTACATTAAAACTCTCTTCACATAACTTCTCTAAATAAATACAAACATTATTACGCAACACATATTAGAAACAAAGGAAAACGGGCAACAATTACAACTGCAGTCACGACGGTGATAGTGAAAGAACATTACTGTCGTATGTTTCGTGTAATGAGTATTTTCTCTTGGTATCTATACAATCGTGGTGCATTAGTCGATTGAATTGATGAGGTAAACACATGTTATGTGGATAATAAGAGGAATTATGTTATTGTTAAATTACTGTATATAATTCAATAGTGTTCTAGAAGTTTCCAATAGTACTCTACTACTCTACTCAGTTTCACGCTGTATCCCGCACGAGGCAGGGCAGGCAGAGGGAACCCGGGAACCTAGAGTAAAGACACTCCGTTCCACTTCAGTTCCCCACTTTCCGCCGAATTTGAGGCATTGCGTGTTGATTAGCGGATCTCAACGCCGCGCTTTGCCTTATTACCAGAGCGAAGAAATGAAACATTAAATATTTAAATTGAAAATATTAAATATTTCATTTCCTGGACTGGAGATCGAACCCAGAACCTGTCGGTTACAGTCCCACTCTTGTGCCGCTGGGCCAGGCAGTTTCCAATAGTAGAGGTTAGATTTTATTAACTAACAAAAAAGTGTTTTTTTCAGCTTCACGCTGTATCTCTTACACGGCAGATTAGACAGACGGAACTTGGGAGCTTACTGTTAAGACACTCCGTTCCTCACGTATTAAACTATTTTTGTGTTTTTAAATTTCTAAAAATACTCTACATATCAACATTTTTCCTGTTTTAACTATTTTTAGCATTAAAGAAGAAAATTACTTGCCGTCGTGGCGCAGTACGTTAAATGTAAACATGATCATTGTAGGTTCGACCTCATTCGAATATATTATTTAGATAGTTATTTAATTTGTTGTTATCTATACATGTAATAAATATGTAATAGATCTGTAATATATGTACGAAAAACAATCAAATAGGAGACGTTAATTAGTGTAATAGAGCCCAAAATAGTGAATTTTTGTGTTTGAGCGGTTGTCTGTGCGTTTGTACGCGCTAATCTCAGAAACGGCTACCCTAACGGCTAAAGAATTTATATGCAGTTTTTATTACTATATTTTGGCAACTTTCCTTGAACATTTAAGTTTTATTTAATTAAATACGTTAATAAATATAGAAGTTACGCCAATTTAAAATATATAGATTAACAAAATTGCTACAAATTTTTTATTGAAAATAAAAATAAAATTTTAATTTTCAATGTAATAGATTTTGTCTTAATAATGATAATGGTATTAGAAGAAAAAAGTAGTTGAAATCAGTATATAAAATAGTGTAATTAAGCGGGCGAAGCCGCGGTCGGGTCGCTAGTATTATATATAAAGTTATTACTTAACATACCAAATGCACCATCCTTATAAACACCTGCTGCAACATAAGGCGAAGGCGATACGGTCCGCTAGCCGACGGTCGGAGGGGTCTGGCTGACCTCTAAACATCTTTCAAAACTGTACACCTTTTTTTAATTTAGAATTACTAAGGAAACTATAATGATAACGAATATATTTTTTTAAGCTTCGCACTGTATTCCACACATAGCGGGATAGGCGGAGGGAACTTGGGAACCTTCTGTTGAGACATTCCGTTTCTATTAAGACAAACCGTTGCGCACTTTTCACGAAATACTGGCCGTGTTATGTGGTCGTCGCCGCGCTATGTCTCGCAATACCAAAGCAAGAAAATGAAAATATGAAATATTTCAATTCCTCGAGTGGGTTCGCAGTCAGCCGCTTGTCCCACTGCGCCATGACAGATCCCAATAGCAATACAACGTATAATTTAGTATAAACAGAATAAACAGTTGCTATCATATATTGATTGAGTACTTCAAAAAACCTAGCTAACAACCTCCCATAAAGTTATAAAAACCGCATTTAATTCGTTTCATACATTCAGTTTTTACAAAATAATATTCTAAAATCTATCACAGAATATATA